>VZRZ01005885.1:550779-601332 GCA_013398175.1 Climacteris rufus
TATTTTGACTCAGAGTTAGTTATTTGCTTTGTTTTGAGCAATAGTGAAGACAAAGGTAATTCCTTCTCTTGGAGAATGCAGCAGCGTTAAAACTACAGCAGGAATTCCTGAGTTGAGTAGACTTAATGTAGCTGAATTTTTTTCTGGAGAGTCTTCTTTCATTGGGTCAGTGCATCTCTTACGTGTGTGGCACTGTAATAGGCTCCTGATCCTTGATGGAATAAGGATGGCAGTTTGCAACATGCTGTACAAGTAGTTTTATTGCCACCAGAAAGTTACATCTGGTATCCTACCAAAAGAAATCAGTGGAAACCAGAACATACACAAGGAACCAACCTCATTTGTTTTCCCAGCAGCCATTTTGCCCAGATGCTAGGCTGGCTCTTGCTGTTAATGGGAAACTGTTTGCTCCATTAAGAAAGGAAAAAAAGTAAGGTAGGGATTTTTATTAGTTTTCTTGACTGTCTCTAAATTTCTGATAAATTACACAGAGACAATGCAAGTATGTATTTCAGTATTATACACTCGTCAATAATGTACACTGGAGTTTAGAAACAGTGAAGTGCTTCACCCAGACTTCTAGTTACTTGATGTTATAGGCAAAAAAATTACTATGATTCTCTTCTGATATGTTGATTAATATTATGGACTTAGAAGTTAAATCTGACACTGTCAAATGGTGTGACTTATTACCTAGTTTGGACATAAATTTGAGCTACTTGCTCAGAGACAAGATGCTTTCTAGCAGCTCATTAGGGTTAAAGCTTTCTCTTAAATTTTATGAGCTATTAATATTGTTCATTTTCCTGTACAGAGTTCCTTTTACAGTTGAAACCTAACATTTTAAACTGTAGACAGTTGCAGCAATGTTACTCTGAGTGATTCTATAATGCCTGTTGAGGGCTGAGTTTTCATTACGGCACAATTAGGAATAGTTTCCTGCTCAGGTCTTACTTTTCTTCTCTTGGCTTTTCACTGTGTTGATAAGCTGGTGTAGTATTCTGTGCAGTTAGTGTGAGTGCTGGCACATGAGCATAGTAGTCTTCATGTACTAGTTCCCTACAGAGAAGGGAATTGAATCAAGAACTTCAAGGTTTGGAAGAGATAAGAAGCAATGGCATCGCGGCAAACTGCAGCACTTCTATGGCACTGTGCTCAGTGAAACAGACTTGTGACTGGGACAAAGATGGGTGTTTGGTACTAGGGAGGGAAGGTTGGACTCTAGAGGTGTTTGAAACAGCACCTGCTCTCGTTTTCATCATATACCAAGAAGTGTCTGCAAGGCAAATAATTCAATTGTTGCCTTTCTCAATCATTTTATAGATCTTCTTTCCCTTTCTGATAGTGAACCATTGCAGAGGGGAAGAGTAAAAGAGAAAGATATTTTTAGCAGTCAGTCAAGATTTTGCAGGAACCTGGCTTTTGTAATGAAGCTTTGACAGAATTGACGGGAAGAATATTGGGAAGTATATGAGTTCTGTAATGGTAACCCAGTTATCTACAAGGATCAGTCCCTCTGCTGTCTTGGACTTTCAGATATCTTTCTGCATTAAATTAATAATAGGTAGGAAGACACTGCATATCAAAAGTGGAAAATATGCATGTCAAACTTAAATAATATGCATGTCAAACTTAAATAATATGCATGTCAAACTTATTTCTCTTCGTACAGCTTTAAAAATTGTCCATATTATTTACCAGTTGATTCAAGTACTGGATGTGGTACATTGCCCACCCTCTCTAGTACAAAAATCTAAAAAGAGAAAAAATACCAGTACCTTTTTCTGCCTCAGTATGCCCTTACAGATTGAGTCTTTATTAAAATATTTCTACTACTAGTATAACAAAACACTGCACAAGATATTTGCTGTTCACTATTGTTTGATGCAAGCCGGCAATTAACATGGTTACATGTGAGTTTCAATTCTGAATGCCCTGCAAAAACCTTTGAAACTGCAGAGAAATAAAAAACAAGAGAAAACAGCAAAAGTATCTCAGAAAATGGGTATGTATTTGTAGTTCAAATACTTAGCAGACTGCAGCCATGTTAAAACTTGTTAAAACATGCAGCCATGTTAAAACAAGAGAACCTGTACTTTACTGAAATTAGGCTGCTTCTCTCAGGTGTTACACATGCTTTAGCAAAGTGTTGCTTCAATGGCCAGAAAGTAGAGGTTGTGTGGGTTTTTTGGATATTTTGTTTCATCTGATGGAATATGTTGATTGGATGGTGTGTGTGTGTATCTGTGTGAAACACATAGTAGAAAGAAAACTTTACATAGCCTAATTTGTAGTTACTTAATAGCAGGAGTTCCTTTTCCCCTAAGCAATGCTGCTGCTAATTTTAAACTCCTTATTTTCCCTGTTTCTTTAATACTGCCTGTTCTCCGCCTGTCTACCAGCAGGCTTTGCTTTAATTTTCCAGAATATCAGATAATACATAAAATCACCATTTACCTTGACTTCAAAGATAACTTAAATGGTCTAGAGAAGGACAGTGGCCTGGACCAACAAATTACAAGAGAGATGCTGCTTTGTTAAATGTAGGTCCCATTGGGTACACAGTGCTTTCTTGAGATGAAGAGTAAAGCAGAGAACCTGTACTTTAAATCCATTATGATGGATTCATGTAACAGTACACGCTATATCTATACCTGGTATGTCTGGAGCCTTTGGTCAAGAAAGAAGTTGTCTATTTTTGGATTTCTGAGACCACCTGTGCACATAGGTACACCATCTGGTGTACATTTAACTCACCCTTAGGTAATAAAAATTTGCAATGCTCTTCTTGTGTTTGTATAAAACTAAAATACTGGTTCCCTGCTCTGCCACCTCCTATTTCCCAGATCCATCATGTAATATAGGGAATTATTTTGCTCTTGTCATAAACTCGTGGATCTTGCAGTGCAAGCCACCCATGGTCTATTCCCAGTTACACTTTGCACTTACACTTAGATCTGTACTTCACTGAGCTGTATGAAGCAATAGCCTGAAAATTGTGTCCACCTCTGCCCGCCCCTTGTTTTTTTTTAAAAGTAACCTTAATTAGATTTAAGCACAGAAAAAAATAGAGCAGTTTGTACAGTTTGCAGCTGTACCCCATCAGTCTTGAGTTCACCCCAATCAGCTGACGTCTGAGCCTCAGTTCTTTCTCTCTAACTAAGACTGTGCTTGGATAGTTTTTTTTTACCTTGGTTATTTCAGATTAAGACCTTGTTTGTGAAACTGTGTGGTGAGTAATTTAGTCAAAATAGTCTTGTCTGTGATTCTGAGACCATTCTATGCAGACTATTAGGAATAGCTATTTCCTGAAAAGTTTCACAATCACATGATTTCTAGTGCAAGAAATGGGTTGGTGTTGGCAAAATAGCCCTAGTTCATCATTTGTTGTCATCTTCTCTGTAGAAGTACAAAATTTATTTAAAACTTGTGGGAAAAGTCACTTTCTGGGATATTATGTGAATTTCTATACCGGAACAAACGTTTCATATGCGTTAGGGTGGCAGTAGCTGGCAGATTTATTGCCAGTCAATACAGATAATCACTATGAAGAACAGCTGTTCCAGTGAACTGTATGGAATACTTACTGAGAAGACAGTATGATACTTAATCTCTAAACATGCTGGACTTGTTTTTGCTTGTTCATGATTTTAGAACCACTGATTCTTTTTTTTCCCTGTTCCTTATTTAGTTACCTTTAAAAGGTGGTTTGATCTGTGCTGTAATGTCTACTCTTCTACTTTAAGGACCCTTTTGTAACTGCGTGTGGGCTTTTTTTAAGACCTTGAAATGTCAGACATCTTTTGATGAATACCCCACTGTTATGTTTAGTTTAAATACTAAGTACCATAATCTCTTCCCCAGCTTTGTAAAATTTGGAGTGGATATGTGAAGATATAATGGTATTCAATAAAAATTTCATTACGGATGCACATATCACAAAATGTTTCTAGAATATTTTTACTCTTCTAATTAATATAAAACGGGAACATATTATTTGTAAACATTTATGAAACATTTGTTCAGTGTAAGTGCCTTTTTCTGTTATATTTGGTGCTTTGTTCATGGTCAGCTCCATTATAGCTGTCTGCAAACAAATTACTTACCAGGCAGCGGTACTTGTCCATGTGTGAAAGCAGTGTACTTTTTGTGGAAGAGAGACACACTAGAAATTGATGCTTCTCTTGTTCATGAATTTGTAGGCCATGATCCTTTAGATGTTACGTAGACTGGGATGATTGTCTGCCTTAATTTTTGTTACTTGAATTTCATTCATATTAGAAGTCTATGGAAGTACTTTACTGAAGAATAAGCCTAGATGGAACTTGCACATTTTTTCCTTCTATTACATAGCTTTTGTACAGTCACACTTAAAACATTTTAGTAAGTAGGCTCTGATTTTATGTATGTAATAATAGTGTTGTAGGAATTTTATCGTAAGGGTACAAGCCTTACAAATTTTGCAGAGTGTGGTATGTAATTTTTTAGATATCTAGTGTAGTTTGAGAAGAAGAGAAAATACAAGAACTTCTAGATCCATAAAGTCTTTCACTTATTGTCAATGGAAACTGTCTATCCTATCGGAGGATAATACAATAATAATAATAGAAATAATAATAGTAGTAATAATAATAGACAAACACATGCAGTTTGTATAGAATAATTTATTTGTCTCTTTATTTTGCAACTCTGTTCTCTTTCACAGTTAATTGTACACACAAAAATACACAGTGGTGTGGTGAAGGGTAATGAAAACCACACCAGTACCTTCTGCTGGTAGGCAACCATTAAATTTTTCAGGCATCCAAATGGATAGCCATAGCTATGTGTACAATGGAGTGTAGCTGGAGTGTTCTGCTTCCAAGATAATACCATGACCAGCAAGGGCTAGGCCAGGCTAGCATACCTATGAAAATTTTTGCCTATACTTTGCTGAACAAATATTCTTTAGAGGTGTCTCATAGATGAAACTGTGAACATACCACAAGGGACCCTCCTGCTGTTCACCTTGGTTAATAAACATTAGAAAAGCTAGCTTCTGAAACAAATATCAGAACTGTTTGTTTCATTGCATTAGAATGTAAAGTATGCGACAAGAATCTTGAATGCCAATAGTTACCCACTGTGTATCAGGATGAGGGCGGAATGTAATTCCAGGTAAGAGAGAGGTCTGCAATAAGTGGAGGGTTGGATCTTACAAATAATTCATAGGCCAATTGTATTTTGTACAAGATGGTGTGAATCCTAGGGTAATGTACTTCTGTATTGAATACACATGATGAAATGTGACCATGAGGGATGCTGGAAATCTGAACATCATACCTAAAATTTGTCTACTGTTTAAGAATGAATGTTAGTGCTTTTATGCACAAAGCCTTCCTGAGAAGGTCAGTTTGTAATTTTAATGTGTTGTTTGTTTTACTTAAGGAATCAGCTGGAGGGGATATTCAGTCTCCTTTAACTCCGGAAAGTATTAACGGGACAGATGACGAGCGAGCGATGCCAGAAGTGACACAGAACTCAGAACCAAGGGCTGAACCAACCCAGAACGCATTGCCATTTACCCATAGGTACAGATTCCATTCCCACATCCTGATTAAATGATACCTATCTCCTTCCTTGTTAAAGGGACCTTCTCCCATATTGTGTGGGGAAACAAAACAAACACACCTCTCCCCCCAAAAATGGACTTACTTTTGGATTTGCAATATAATCTTTTTTAATTAAAAAAAAAAAAGTATAAAAAAAATCACTTGGAATAAGATTTGGGGGAATTTTATAGTTTAACGAGCCCTTGTTAGTGGAGGTGTCCCTTTAACAGGAATCATTATTTCAGTGTCTGAGATCTTAGTAAAATTATGTGCTTCGTAGGATATTCCAATTAAATTATTTTTGCACACATTCTTTAAATGGCTGATGGGACTGGATGTCAACCTTTCATTGACAAGTTCTTGGAAGAAAAGGGACTCTTACAGCATTTTTGGATTATGACATTTAAAGCAGGCTTTAATTGAACAGTTGTCTGACAGTTTTAGAATTTTTCAACTTATTTCAAAGTATGAGAGAAGTGTAGTTCTGCTTCAAGCTGAATTCTAATTTGTTGCCCTAGGAATGCCGTGCTCTGTTCTTTAAGAAAGGTAGGACTTTTTGTTTAATTATACAAGTAATGAGTTACAATGGATATGTCTTGCCTTTACAAGTGTTTGTAAAGGAGTCACTCTCAATAAAACACATAACTTATTGGGACCATGGAGAGTAAGTGAAAAGTTTAATAGAGTTAGAAATACTAGATTTATTTTTTTAAGCATTGTGTAATTCAACCTAAGTAGAGGTTAAGAGCTCTTGATCAAAGTTTGGGGAATACTGACACTTCAGATATGTTACGCAATTCAGAGTGAGCAGAGGTGCAGCTAAAATTGTGCTGGACATCTCAGTTTTTGTAAGAGAATAATACACTCTCTGACACTATTTTTTTTTAACAGAGTGATTGTGTTTATTTTTATACCAGTGCATGTATTATATGTTTTAGAAGAAATGGTACATTGTTAGAATGCTGTGTGCATGTTGAAGGAATATTATAAATGTTGCAGATCTATCAGTGTTCTGTAATGAGTTCATTTAAACTGTTTGGATATTGAAGTTCTCTGTCAATATTTTTGTGAAAAGGAGTTGTGATAAAGTCCACACATAAATCGTGTGGTTTGTTTATTACAAAAATAATAGCTTGAAGATGTCCCCTCTGGTTCTGCATATGTAAATATGTGTTCTGGTATGCCAATGTAGTAACTAAGTTTGCTCTCCACTGAGCATGACTGAAGATACTTTTGAAACTACCCATTTGTCATTTTTAGTGGTGTAGAATAGAGATTACAGAACTTCTACATGCATTGCATTTTCGACTGAATGTATGCAGTATGAGTGCCTAGATTTAATTTTTTTCTCCTGTTAGATACCACTAGCTAGAATTAATTTTCCAGTAATAACTCTTTATTTTGAGGTTCACGTCTCATATTCATTCTCAAAAGACTAGTGTTTTGTCTTGCTAATGGTAGCTTCAAGTTCATTAGTGAACTGTTACTGAAGGAAACCCAAGTTTATAAACATCTTTGAAATAAAGTAGTTTTTGGAATAAGTAAGGATTTTATTATAAATAAATATTATTTATTTATTATAAATATATAAATATGCATGAAACTCATGCACAAAGGAGATGGAAAGTGAAGCCTCCAGGATTGTGTTAATCCTGGTGAAATAGGCATGTTTTTGTAGATGCTTTCCATCATAATAAATTGGCTGCTAGGTAGACACACCTAGCTGCTTGTGCTGTCTGAAAGCATGCTTTCTGCAGGCAGTCTGCTTGCCCTGATTTAGAAGCAAAAATAAATTAGAACCTTACACCCCAATCACTGGAGACTCCCTGGACTTCTCATGTGTCAGGAGTACAGAAAAATACTGTGCTTCCCCTGGTTCCCTGCCTTTCTGATGATGTGGTGTGAATGTAGCACTACATGTGTGATGGAACAGAGTTGCTGAACTGAGCCCTTTCCTTGCGCATCCTGGTAACTTCTGCTGATCCTAAGCCTTTTCCTCCTCCATCCTATGTTTCAGCAAAGGTAAAGTTTAGTCAGCTCTTCTGGGTGAGGAGGGTAATGCTGCAAGGGCATTTGAGTGTCCTCTTGTTAGTGGCATTTCTTTTCACTTATTTGCCTTTAGTCCAGAAGCTGTTCAACATCTAGGTGCTTTTCAGAAGAAAAGGCATTGTGGATTTCTCTCCAATAATTCAGCTCTAGGCCATGTGAGAGTCACCCAGGCTGGCTTACACTGCACTGAAATAACTACCATAGCAAGTTAATTTCTTCAATAAATAGGAAAGCTCTATTCTGCTCTGTCATTAACAATAGATACTTAATGTGTGAGGACTGAAAAAGTGTGGTCCTCAATGTGAGTTGGAGCTCATGGAAAGCAGGTGTAGGGTGGCACATAAGGGGCCCATGCAGTCATGGGGCAAGTGTTGGAGCTTTGTGTGCAGGATGAGGTGAGCAGCAGCATGTGGCAGGGGTGGCTGGAGAGGTGAGAGCTGTTGCTGCCAAGAGGGTTATCAAGCACAGCAGAGGCAGGTGCTTCTGTGGGAGAGGAGAAAGAGGGGAAAAGTTTGAAGCAGGCTACTGTCCAAACAGTGATTTAGGTAAGCAGTTTCTTGTCCTTGTATGAACTGGAAGAGCATGATAGGAGTGGAAAAGGTCAGAAACCACAAGTGTGAAGGTCATGCTTTAGTTTGTATCCTACTGTTTGTCTTTTTTAATCTGCACACCTGAAAAATGTTCATTTTGATTTTGTTATAACATGTCTTCTCTGGCCGGACATGTTTTCTTCTGCCATCTGTGTCTTAGCATAAGTAGTTGAGGCCTGTTATTTCAGCAGCATGTGTAGACTACTTTTGTATTTATAGTTATTTTCTGACCCCAAAAATTAGCATTAATTGAATCACCAGAATTTTACTAGAGCTCGAATTTCTTATTATTTCAGTAAGTAGTTGTAAGTACTGAAATTAAAGTTTTCCAAAATAAATCTAAAATTCCATTAGTATCCCTTGAGCATGAAAGGGCTGAAGTCTAGTTTCTTCAGTGTATTCTCATCTGGAAAATCCTAATGCTCTTCAAAAGCAGTGGAACTCAAATTAACTGCTTGAGAGATAAGTGTACTAAACAGCTAGGAGTCTTGCAGAGAAGGTAAACTCTTGTAATTAAATATCTTGCCTTTTTTAAACTATGTATGATGGTTAGTGTTGAACAATGAAGTAGTATTATTGTGAACTCCTACATCCTATAATATAGGATATTATTATATATTATTATAGGATATTATAATAGCCTGAGCACTGCTGTCACGGGTAAATGTTGCCCGAACAAATGGAAGTAAAATGTAGTCTAAGCCTGGCATTAGAATTTTAAAAAGTCTTGTCTAAGACACTGATCAGTCCTTTTCTGAACGATAGTCTAGAAAGACTTTTTCCTCACAGAATCTAGGTAATTGAATCTAATACTTAAATAGTTAAGACTAAAAGAATATTTTCCACATTCTTCAGGTTGTGATTTTTTGTTTTTCTCCAACTGAAAACTGTTGATCATAAAGTGGGGTTTGGAGAGAAAAAAATAGCTAAAAAATTTTGACTACTACTGATGTGTCTTACTTTTGAAGTTTTCACATGACCAAGAACTGTATACTATGCACCATGAGGATTAAAACTTTTATTAAAACTATTCAGTTTTAATATTTGAATTTTACTCCAAAGCTGAATAGTGTAACCAGTGAACTTTGCAACTGCTGCTTTTTGATAACTGTTGAACTTGTTCTTTCACTCCTGAAGAGAATAAATTTGCTTATAACAAGTTTTATTCCATTTTTCGCACCTTAAGAAGCTGATAAAACACATTTTCAGAAAAAAAAAGTAAGAGGATTCTTCTGGGACACACTTGGAAAGTCTTCAATTTTCTGTCAACCATGACTTGTACCTGTTACCTCATTTTTCTTTGTAATACATAAACTTGGAATTTCTATTGCATAATGTTTTGATCAGACAATATATGTGTGTGTTTGTTGTTAGTTAAAATTCCTACTTTTGTATTCAAACAAGTTTTTAATAGGGTGTTTTGGCTCATTGCCTTAGTGAAAATGGACTTAATTTGAATGATTCATATATCTTAGATATGTTATTGTCTAGATAGGTTACTATTTAATAATGCTGCATGTAAATCCAATGCTGTACAACAAAGAAAAACCAAAAATCTTGCTGCTAGGTCATGCTCTTTCTCTGAGTTTTCATTAAAAGTTGTATCTAGAGATCTCTTCAGTAGATTTTTTCACTGAGTGTATTAAAACTACTCACTTCTACAAGTTTAAATACTGTAGTTGTGTTATAGTAGAGGTACTTTGTGAATGAGACAGAACCATTGACTTGAAGAAAAATCTTTGAGTTACTAATTATTGGGGTGTGTTGTAATTTGAATTTATACTGAAATCCTAGTATTAGGATGTTTATTACAGACTTCTGCATAGCTTCCTTACCAAGTAGTCCTGGGGTGTATATTGCTTTTAAAAAAATTCTTGGGTTTGAAAGTTATTTAACCTGACTAGGGGATAATTTTTTGTTGTGAGGAAGCTCAAAGGTTCTCTAATCCAAATTCCTGCTCAAAGAACAGTGATGGGATGAGATCAAGTTCTTCTAAGCTGTATCCACTTGGGTTTTGAAAACTTTCTGGAATGGAAACTGATAAAGTCAGGCGTTTTTGGAAAAGTTTCTGTATAACATAGAAGGCAGTGACTTCTTCACATTGCACAGTATTGTAGTGAACTGTGATATTTTAGGGCACACTGAAGGAAATCTTGTAAATTCAATTGCTCTGTTGAACAATATTGTTATTTCTTCAGACACATTCAGAGAAGGTGATATGTTCCTGCTGTCAGTGTAAGCAAAGAACTGGTTCATATAGAAACTTAGATCTAGGTTTAACTTCCCCTCAACCAACATATTTTGATGTTGTGAAGGTCAGCTGTACTGTTCTTCTGCCCTCTTGTGCTCCACTGACAAGAGCTTGGTGCTCTCCCCTCTTTCCCTGACCCAATTCCTGCTGCTTCCCAAACTTCTGCACTTTTGCCTAAGCTGGTGGAATCTAGCTCAAGTAGAGTCTCCTTCAAAATAAAAGCCCCTGCTAGGAAATTATTAATTTGAAAGTAAAACCTGCATAGTGTTTGTGTAATTATTCTTTTTATGTCTGACTTTCCTGATTTTGACAATTTCTGATGATTCTCAAAGATATCTTTGGAATACATAGTAAACCTTTTTCATAAGATATCTCTAGTAATGGAAGGAAAGGTGGAGAGGAAGAATGCCTGCTTAACTCTTCAAAACTAAGAAATTCTGGAACTAATAGAGCTAATTTTAATAGCTGGGGAAATGGGGGATAGCACAAACTAAAACTAAACTAAAAATAATCTAACACTTAAGAGAGTAATTTCACCATCTCCCTTGTGCACCTAGGCATGTTCTTATTTAGGGCATGTGAATTTCCTGCTTCCTGAAGTTTATTTAGTGAGAACTGCAAGGGAGTGATGTAAATGATGTGAGCGGGGTGTCTGAAATTAGATTATATAAATACTGTCCTCAGGGAGAAGTAAGCACTCTTGAAACATACCTGTGAAGTACATTCATAGAAGAAGCTTATAATCCTTATGCAATTTACGTAAAAAAAAACCAAACCAAAAAACCAAAGCCACTAACAAAACAAGCCAAAACCATATACTTTTCTTATGTGATTTCCCCCCCTTTAACCACATACATAAGAAAAAAAAATAAAAAGCCCAGTTAAAACAAAAAAAACCTGTCTTACTTAAGGAATGAACTTTCATTTTTTTGAAGTAAATCCATTGGGTTCAATCTGCTTAAAGTATGGATGATATTAAAGGATTGTTAATGCTTCAGGAACTGCAAACGTTGGATTTGCTTAATGCTAAATCCATAGGGTGAATGGTTTGGGTTGGATTTTTTTGTTGCGTCCATCATTTCACAATCATTACTTTTCTTACTATTCTCAAGAATACATTTTTGAACTGTGTTAATTCATTTTACGAGTCTACTCTTAGCATGAAGTCACCTGTTTTGTCATTTTTAGGCAGTGGTGGCGGAGTACTCTCTTTATTCTAGATTTTCCAAGTAATTTACTTGAATAACAAGCTTTTTTTATTGTGCATTTTGATACCAGTGTAAATACTTAAAGTTTTAAAGTTTTAATGGTTAAATGTGTGAGCGGCGTTTGTGAGGATTGTATTATGGTATGATTTGTACATATATTATTTAGTGTCTTCTGGATTTTGAGTTGTAAGATCAAACATGCAATCATCTTTTCAAAAAGAATTATTAAAACAATAGTTTTGGAAGCTCTTATGTAGATGGTACCTCATGTCTCCTTATCTCCTACTTCCATCAGCATTTTTGATATTGTTAATGTCATTATAGGAAACCTTTCAAGCATTAAGTAGGGATTAGGTATAAGGATTAGGATTAAGAGGACTGGAGCACCTTCTCTATGAAGACAGGCTGAGAAGGTTGGGGCTGTTCAGCCTGGAAAAGGGAAAGTTGTGTGGGGACCTCATAGCAACCTTCCAGTATCTGAAGGGGCCTACAGGGAAGCCAGAAAGGAACATTTCATCAGAAACTACATTGATAGGACAAGGAGTAGTGGGTACAAATTGAAAGAGAGGAACTTAGGTTAGATATTAGGAAAAAATTATTTCCTATGTGGCTGGTGAGGTACTGGACCCCAGGTTGCCCAGGGAGGTTGTGGATGCCCCAACCCTGGAATTGTTCAAAGCCAGGCTGGATAAGGCCTTGGGCAACCTGGTCTAATGGGAGGCATCCCTGCCCATGGTAGGGGGAGTTGGAACTAGATGATCTTTAAGGTCTCTTCCAACTCTTTTAATTCTATGATTTTATATTTCTATAAACTGGAAAGTGAACTTTCCTGAGGCTGTGAAGTAGTCCAGGGTCCTGTCTGTAATCCCAGAGATCTCTTTGGGGTGTCTTTTAAAATATTTTTTTCAAAACTGGAAAGTGTTGTTATTATCAAAGAGAACAGACAACCAAAGAAATGCTGCAGGTCTCAGCACACTATTCTCCAGGGGGGGAAAAAAAATCTGAGAGGAAATAGTCACTTTGCAGAATGACTTTTCATTTTAAAATCATCTGTGAAAAGACTTAGTATTTTAAAACTACAAATGTCATGCTTTGTTTGCTTTGGAAACCTCACTACGTACTTACCATTTTTCAGCCTTCCATTAAAGAAACAAAACAAGAAAACCAATAATACCTGAAGTTGCCAGGGGAGAAAAAACACAAAACAACCACACAGCTATTGATCTCCTGAGTCTCAATGGATTTTCAACAGTCTTGACCCTTAAGAAGATAAGCCTTTTTAAAAAACAATGACAGAGGGGATGTTTTGCAGGACAAATATATTTTTCACCAAGTCAGATTACTCAAATGTCAGAGTCTCCCCCTCATTGGCTAGGAAAGGTGATACATGAAAGTATTTAATGAGCAAGGTAACATGAACCATCTATGCTCATACCTTCACCTTAGGATTAATTCTTCATGACAAAGCTGGGGGCTTTCTTCAGAGCCTGGAATTTTTGCTTACATTTTCTTATGACAATCTGCTCTGCAGGTAAGAGTATCACATTGTTTGCACCCATCTACTCACACACATATTTTGGCACCTCAAAGAGGCCTCTTCAAGTTATGCCCCAACAGCCACTCAGAAGTGTACATTAGAAAATAAGGACTCCTAATAGTTGGTGTGTAGCTGCTTCATTTCAAGTGTAAGACTTAGTGCCCCTGTCTTTCCCAACACAAAATACAACACTTATGCAACCATCTGTATGGGTAGGCAAATGCTAAAGACACTTTTCCAGACTTTTCACATACTGTTTTCTTTCTCTAAATTGACTCTGTCATTATAATGTGTTTCTGTGAAATGAAATAGCCTGGTCTTGGGTTTCAGGGTGCATATTCCCATCCACATAGAATTTATTGAAAAGGTTATACAGTTTTAGAGAAAGCAAATTAATGAGAATTGAAGATTTGTGCAGAATAATCTGCATCACTATCATATTTCAATTCTTGTGTATTTTACTGATCCCAAGGTTCACTTCTTGTCAACTTTGGTTTATTTAGTAAAATCAATAGAACATAGCATGGATGGGCTTGAGCAACTCACAGTGAGTAGTCGTGGAAGAATGCCTCTGTCATACACCCTAGTAAAGGAAATTGAAGTGTTGCTGAAGAGTTTTGCATTCAACGTCCGCAAGCTAAGAACTTCTTTCAAAAAACCTCAGTAAGAGAAAACTTGGCTTTTTGTCAGTTTGTTATATTAAAATGTTAGAACTCATAGCAACATTGTAGTCTCAAAATACAGCCTTACTCCTTTAAAGTCCACTTAAACCTGACCCCCAAAACCATACTTTCTTGAATGTTTGTGAAGTGTATGTTTTTAATGAAGAAACATCTCCAGCTGTTCAGTTGCTCGAGTACTTGAATATCTTCACACAGATGTTTTACAGTGAGGATGGTGAGGCACTGGAACAGGTTGCCCAGAGAAGCTGTGGATGCCCCATCCCTGGAAGTGTCCAAGGCCAGATTGGGTGGGGCTCTGAGCAACCTGGTCTAGTGGGAGTTGTCCCTGCCCATGGCAGGCAGATTGGAGTTAGGTGATCGCTAAGGTCCTTCCAACCCAAGCCATTTTGTGATTCTGTTATAAAATAAATAAAACAAGCCTGAATCTTTCAGTTAATGTCTCATTTCAAATGTAGGGTCTTTATGTTTCCAAGTCACTTCCACCAAGTATTGTCTCTGTTTTGCGTGCTTCCATGTTCTTCTGAAACTGCCCTGTGTTGCTGTTCCTCATCTGCCTGATTGATTCATTCTAAGAGAAAAGATGTATGTTACACTTTTTAAACAGCAGGGCTGTACCCAGTGAATACATGAAGTATTTTTTAGAAGAGGGAGGGGGGAAGAAAAAAGTCTGTGGCTGAGAACATTTTAGCAAAAGCATCCATTGGATGCATATGATCAGTACAAGTTTAGGCCTTTCTCACTGATACCAACAAGTTCCTTTGCCTTCTGTGTTATTTGAGGTGTAGTGGTGGATCATGAGACACGTGGAATTGTCATACGAGAAGCTGCACATATAGATACATATCTTGAAATCTTATGTATACTGTGTGGTTATGGCTTCATTGCCATGTGGTAGGCCTGATGATATACAAACAGCTACAATGATGTTAAAGACTAATTAATTGCTTTTGTTGAAGCAGTGTAGAATTAATTTTTCTCAAACTTCCAAGAAGAAAATAAATAAATGTAACTTCATTTTTTAATATCTCATGTTGAAGATGAAGTGTCCAGTTTAGTCTATGGATTTTTATATTCCTTTTAGAATTTGCTGTATTACTCCCTTCCTATTTGACTTTACTCCTTGGTGAAGAGGTACACTCTGGAAACAGAAAGAGGATGGCTAGCACCGTCTTCTGCAAATACTTAATCTTAAGAGCCAGTCATTCATTTTATTCCTGCTGTCATTTATGAGAATACTATTAGATATGTGATGGGAGAATTTACATGACATCTGACCTGAGTTACAAGATGCCAAGCATCTTAAGTCATGAAGCATTTCCACTTTGAGTCTTGGTGAACTGTTAAGTGTAGATTCCCCTGAAACATGGATTCTTTTATCCATGGGCTTTGCCATTTATAAAGTGCTTAGGTAGTGTTAATGAAGTTCATATGGACTTCAAATTAGCTAATTTTAGTCAATTAAATACTTCAATACTAGAGGATTAGCATGGAAAGTCCAAACCAATCAGGAATGGCAACAGTTGCTTAAGTTATGAATTCTTATTTGATGAAAATAGAAGTGCTGCTGTACCAAATTCTGCCTGGGTTTAAAGGAAGCAGAAATCGTCCCCTAGTTCAGAGGTGACTGCACCTCCTGTTCATTTACTACCTTTCTGATGCCAGAGTAAAACTTCAAAACTGCCAACTGTACCTTGAGCAGCTGGCACAGGCTCCTCCAGCAGTTACACAGAATGGAGGATTGGACAGAGGTGGATGAACGCTTCTGTCCCCTGGAATATTTTTAATTCACAGGCACATGTGGCATGGGAACTAACTTTGTTGTGCTTGTTGACTTCAACAGTTCAGAGCCAACATACAATTGTCTGAGTGGTGCAAAGAAATCACGTTGAACTTGATGAAACCACCTGCTTGTTTTAGGTATTTATTGGTAGGATTCAGTCAAATGGATTAGCCCTGCCCATGTCTTGAAAGAATGCATATTTAAAAACTAAAGTTTAACAAAGCAGAGAAAAGCAGTTTCGAAAACTCTCTATAGTGGAAGAGTACCAACTTAGTATATTTTTTAAAAGCAGTATTTCATGTTTAAATGAATCACTTACATAAAAAGTAGCTCTCATTGAAGTGATTTTTTTCTAGAATTTCTATCTGGAATTCATAAAATGTTTGTGTGTGTGTGTGTGTATATATATATATTTATAAAAGAAATTAAGGTATCATTTGAGGGATCATTGTGCATACCTGCAAGAACAATGGACCAAGGACCAGAAGCTCTTAATTTTCACATGAAGTTAAAAGCTGAATTTCAAGCCCAAGGCAAAAGATCCATGCTGTTTTAGTCATATGATAAGTGTCTTGTTCTTGTCAGATGAATTAAGATTGCTAAAGACTTATCCCTGATTTAGAGATAGATTAAGGTAGTAATTCCTTTGGAGTATATTGAGGCCTGGGTTCTCTGGTGAAGAACCAGCAATTTCTGCCACATCCATGTGACACTGAGATAAAAAAATTACACCTGAGGGACTGCCATAGTGCCTGATGCATTTCCTCCTAGAAAGGAACATAAGACTGGGCAGACGAAGTGCCATATCAGGATACTTATCCTCTTTTAGCTTTTAAACATCTAAACCTGCTGAAGATTGATTTCATCCACTCCACCCTCTTTATGAGGTCCAGCCTTTATTTGTACCTTCTGGCAGTGTTGTGATCCAAAGTTTTACTTTCTGTTTTCTGTGGAAGCAAGACAATATCATGTTCCCTGGGATTGCAGTCACCCTACCATGGCTCCCTGATGGGCTGTTTCAATTGCTCTCCCTACTCTCCGGGTTAAGGTTCCTGTCCAGATAGTGTAAGCCTCAAGAAGACTAGAGCAAAAACTCATTGATCAAGTAAACATCCAATTTGATTTCTTGTGAGCCTTTTCAGGATGTGTCTGAATGTGCAAAGACCCTAAACAATTTGTTTTGTTGAACGTAACTGTGTCATGTTGATTTTCTGTCACTTTGTAGTAGGCACACCCCTTGCAGTGGGACTTCAATAGTGTCAACCTGCTTCTGGCAGATATGGGTATATGTTAGGGGCAGGCACACTTAAACACAGCTATTTTGTCTGTCAAAAATGTATGTTTAATGTAATCTCTTTTTGTGATTAAGAGTATTTCACAGTGACAGCAAACTGCTGTCAAGTTTTGTTTGTAATGAATTGAGTTGGCACAAATCAACAATGAACTAGAAAATACGAGAAATTTTTAATCAGCTCTTAAGCCATTTGGAAAAAAATGCTAGAGCTGGATGAATGTGCTGAAGTAAAATGTCTGGAATATCTAGATTTCTGGTTTCTCAAATACACAATAATAAAACATTATGAGTGGTCCATGTCTTGTGATGAACTTCAATTGTATGATTGTTGCCTTTACAGATTTTGCTCTATGGCATTGTGATCTAATGATGTTCTGTCTTCCTGGTATGAAATGCAGAGGGTTTGGTTTCTAAATTAAAGTTAGAATAGTGGAAACCATTCTTCTGGGAGACTGCAATCCCACAGGTAATTAAGAAGTAATTTTCTTCAAATAATATGACTCAGACAAAAAAAACCAACCGAACCAAAACCATGAAAGTGAATTGACTGAATTCTACTAAGTTGTCCAACTCTAGTAGTTTGCCAAACAAAGAAAGGTAAAAGGTTTTTTCACTTCACTATAATGCAAATAGGTAGAAAAATAAAATACCGTTTTGTTGTCTTAAACCAAGTGCATATAGGGAATACATTCACATTGATTTGGCCTGCATTTTAAGAAGACAGCCAAAATAGTTTCTTATGTGCTTGAAGTGTGATCTAACTGATCACTGCATATGACTGCAAGCTATCTGTTCACTTTATTTAGTAAAGAATTTGAAATGTAAAACTAATGTAATTACATGACAATACCAATTGTGTAGCATATTCCTTCTATACTCTCCAGAAGTCTTAGTATTCTGCTTTAATTCTGCTTTGTCACTTTAGGGATCATTTGTGCTGGCCTTATGATTGACATAGTAGGAGGCTGAGGAAAGCTGGCTTTTAAACATCTTCACATCATGGTGTTTGCTCTACCCTTTCTCTAGTCTAGGGGCCTTATCAGGGAAAGTGAAATAGAGCTTGCAATACTAGGAAACAAACTTGCTGAAATGTAGCACATAGGCATAGCCTCATGAAAGGATGAAGGTTCAGCTTCTGCTCTGCTGTCTGTGAATTTACATCTAGCAAAACTCGTGTGCAACTTCATTCTTCCCCTGTTGGGTTTGTGATGAGTTAAGTAAGCTGGGATGGGGAGAGAAGAGGGAAGCCAAGCTTTATATTCTTCTCTGAAACTGTTGCATCAATAAAGTGTTGAATTGGAAAGAATAGATCTATAAATTATAATATCTTAATTTCCAGCTGAGTTCTTGAGCCAAACTGTCTGCATTATTCCAAAAAGGAGATGAAGGAAATCTAAAATCACTTAGTCTAGACTGAGTAAATAAGAACTATTAACTACCAGTTAATTAAGGAATGTGCCATGTTCATTTTTTTTTCTTTAAAAATTTTGTTTTTTACGATTAGGGAGAGAAACTTATATAGGGACTGCTTTATCTGAGCATTAACCTGTGGTTAATGGGAAAAGTATCAGTATCAGAGACTTCCCATATATTAAATTTAATCTTTTATTTCATCAATGTAATTTGATTTTAGTAAATTTGGCTCTAGGGTCCACATAATTCAAACAATATAGTGTCTTCTTGGATTCAGATTTGGTTTAAACAAGGCAAAGGTAATACCTCCATTTTCTTAAAGAACTGCAATGGAAAAAAAAATGTCTTGCAGTATCTGCATGTGTTACAACTCGCTTGTGGGTTCTTTTGTTCAAATATATACAGTCAATAAATGTTTTACTGTGATCATATCATGCGACTTACTGCTTGTTCTTCAAAGTACTTCTGAGAGCTCCATAGATGGTTTAATTTGGACTTTATATATAGGCTATGGACTCTTAAGTAATTTCATGGCTATCACTAGAGATAAATGAAACTTAATTAAATTTTCTATGCTTCCACGTAGTTTCAGTTCCCTTAATGGAATAAGCTTATTTTGTTGTCAGCATGTAAACTGACAGTTCATCTCCGGCACTAACTGTGCAATTAATGCATGTCCTTGTATTTACTGGGATAAGCGAACTGGCAATTGTAATGCAAAAATGAATTTTTGTTATTAGTTGATACAGTAAGATATCCTAATGTACTATGTAGGTGGAGGGCCAGTTGTCATAATTCAGAATCTTTGTGCAACTGTCTAATCACACAGAACTATTTCTGTAGGTCATTCTGTAAGAATGCCTTTCTGTTGCTGGTAGTGCAGTTGTGAGGCCCTGCAGCTGTAATGAGTCTTCTTCAGAGGTCAGTGTTTGCTGTGAAAGTAAGATGGGAATCAGCACTGAGGGGTCTTAAAGACGGAGCTGTCCTGTCGTATTGGTAACAGAAGGTTCAACTAAGGTCCAAAATAGACATTTGTAAATCTTTCACATTGAACTACTTGTAACAGCTGCTCCATCTTCAGCAGAGGCACAGCACACTCCAGTTACAGCTGGGACAGCACCTACAAATGCAGGCAGAGGCTTGTGCCAAGGATCTCCACTACTTTTGTGAGGTTTATGTCAGACTTAGTGTTGAGAGAGGTCATTTTAGCCAGGTCATTGCTCTGCATGTGGCTGTGGTTACCCAGAGCATAGCTCTCACTGTCTTCACTCTGCTGTTGCAGAGCTGAAAATCTGTGCTGAGCTCCATAGAATTGACTTGTAACTGCCACAGCCTCGTGAGCCATACCTATACTGCTAAATAAAATGTGCCTTGGAACTGAGGTCTGTGGGCTGAATTGTTTCCTTGTGTTTTCTCATCTGTGCCCATTCAGTGTCCTTGTGACTCTAAGACACAGTTACTGTGTTTTGTATGGTGTCCTTTTCTCATCCAATATACCTACAATGACCAAGGGCTTCATTGCCACACACTTGAGTGGTATTCTCCTTGCACAAAATCACGGGCCTACACTGCATGCCCAGGAGTGTTTCAGATGGGAGTGGAAGGGTTACAGATCCCAGAAGGCCTCTGAAGACTGTAAAGATGGAGGAGTGCCAAACCTGATTATGGTCAAACTGTGCTTAAAATCTCCTTGGCCAGGTGTCACTGAGCAGGGCAATTGTCAGAGAGTTGAAACTCCCCAGTCTTTTGGCTTTTGGAAGCTTGGGGGTTTTGGCCCTGTTTTACTAAGTGGAGGAAGTGGTCTCTATGAAAAAAGTTGTTCCTTGTCCTTACTACCACGGCATTTTTGTGGCAAAGCTAGGGAAGTTTTCCAACTCACTGAGGTGTAATTGAGAGCACAGTTCAGTGAAATTGTTAAAATCTGAATAGCACTCAGTAAAAGACAGCTCAAGTGAGGGATGTGTAGGGAAGTCAAATATTCTGTTAAATTTCTGATAGAGTGCCAATTGATTCAATACACACCCAAATTGTTGTTATTAGTAGAATTTTTAAAAGAAACTTGTGGTTTTGCCTATCCAGATTCCTATCAGAATCAATCCATATTAATTCAGTGTGTGAATTTACAGTTAAACGCCTTTAAATCCTTCTGTGTACAAATGAGTTCCACCATAAAAATGTCTGTAATTCAGATCATTTTAGTGTCAGGGTTACTATCTCCTAGTATCTGACTTGCTGATAGCCACATCATCTAATTGATTTCTTAAAGTGATTAAGTGCCATAAATGCCAGAGTCAATTTTGCTTTTTTTTGCAGCCAAATACCTAGTAATTTTAGAAAATAGGAGGTATGTTCCTAAATAACTTTGGTTGCTTTTGAAAATGGAATTTTGTTGGAAATTATAAGTATTCAGCACCATATCAACATCAAGGAATCATGCCTAACGTTCAAAGCACTAAAAAAACTTACTTGGTATCAGTTGTACATTACAGATCTGAGAGTAAATGACTTCCAACCATACCAATATGCTATTTCAATAATGGAACAAGGGTGTTTTCTTTCACTTTAGCAGAATATGTGGCAAGATTTTAGGTCTGCAAAGTCTCATAGGCATGAGAATAAAATACTTAGAGTGATACTGATAAGCAATTTTAGTAAGAGCAAGGGCAAATAGCTTGTAGTATTTCAAAGTGTGTGATAATTGTTAAGTCTGTAAGGTTTTAATGATTACTGCAAAAAAGCTAGAAATTAATTAGCCATGCTTGCACTTTCAAAGGGCTAAAAGTTATAAGAAAGAGTTAGTGTTCTTTGTTTATGCTCTGTGGCCTTCATGAACTGATAGCAAATGTCTGCTTACTTGATAAAATTTAATGAGTGGGATAAAAATCAGACCTTTTTAAAAGTATAAAATTAAAAGTTTAGCCTCTTCAGAGAAATCAGGGACTTTCTTCAGATTAAATACAAGGTTTTTTCTTTGTGATACAGTGTACAAAATGTTTAAACTGTTCTTCACAGTGTAACTTTATTGAAACAGAGTTTAAATGTTACCTGTGTAAACACATCCAGCTACACTGGAAGGGATTACAAGAAATTTGGTAATGTCATTGTTTCTTGTGAAGAAGAGTGACCCTTCTTTTTGTCCTTCCCTTTAACTTGGGTCAGTACTCAGACCTAAGTCCTGGATGGATAGAGATCATTGCTGAAACATTAATTTTGTGTTAATACCAATCTCCTGCATCCCATGTAGTGTTTTTCAAGAGCTCTTCTGTTCCATTGACTCTTAGTGTTTCAATAAGCAGTGAACACATACATAGCCATTTTTAACTCTGGCCTCCCTGCCTTTTGCAGGAATAGCATGCTGGTTTACTAGAGGTAGTATTTATGTGAACATTCCCATTCTTAGAAAGAATTTGATATTGAAAGCAGTTGTGGCGGCTTCTATAGCACTGTGATGAATAAAGGCTGTATTACAACACAGAGAGCATGGCTTTAAGTGGTGAATGTAAATAGGGTATGGCCACCCATTTGCATTGTATAGTGGTCTGCTCTGTAGTGGAAAGAGTCTGTATCATTATTCAACTTCTTTTGTCATTTTTCTGCCTAAGAGCAGGACTGCCTGTGACAGAAATCAAAAGGTAAGTCTTCTCCTGTCCCTGGGGTACATGGGTACTCTGGATGGTTGAGAATCCGGTCAAGAAGTTGGTCAAGCTGAAAGACTAAATGAGAGCACATTAAAAGCTCACATGTGATACACCTTGAGGGAGAAATCTGTTGTATCTCCATATTTGTAGCTGTCCAAATTTACAGAAAAAGCTTCTGCATTTGCCTTCTACATTGACATAAAAATTGGGAGTTCAAGCATATTGTAGCTCTGAGTTAAACAAAGGTGTGCGCAAAACAAAATAATGTGTCCTGGAGTGGGATAAACCTTCAGCGTTTGTGCAGAATGATAGACTCCCAGACACATAATGCTCTCACTTGCTGATCAGTGATTTTATCCATTCAACTGCCTTTCTTGCTCTCCAGCAGGATGGCTTTGATATTAGGCACCTCACTGAAAGTATAATGTGCTTCAAGGGCCTCCTTCATCTCTTTTGCTATGAGCTGATTCACAACCGTGTTTTTCTGGTTTTGTGCTGATGTAACTCCACAGAGATCATGTAGATATTCCTTATCCCAAAGGGAAGAACAGATCTTTCATGCTCTGTTAATGTTCCTCCTTCTCTCCCCAGGGGAGCTATCCTCCTTTGCTAAAAATTCTTTTGAATGCTCTAATTAAGGATAAGGATCTCTTTGAATATTAATTGGTTTTTCATTGGCCTCACTCAAAATATTTAACTCAAAGCAATTTCCTGGTAGTTATGTCTCGATTATAATTTTGAGAAGATTTTTTAAAATAAATTCCAGTTTACCAAGTAAGATTTCCTTCTGTATGTGTCCAGTTAACCACAACTACATATAAGACAGTGAGCAGTTACTGTGAAGAGGCAATTTTGTTTTGTTTCTCAAGTTTTCTTCTTACAAAACCTATTGTTCTTACTGTAGCTTTCCCTCTTTTGCTGTTTTTTGATTATTTAACTGGGTGACTCTGTCTCACATGTACATAAATTCAGAAATTTTTGAGTGGTTGAATTTTTTGAGTGGTTGTGCTCCTACAAGCAGACAGTTCTGTAGGAAGACAAAAATGGCAAAACAACTGAAAACCTTTCTTTCTTGCCACTTCCTGGAATGTGAGATAGAACTTGGTCCACTCTGCTGCTCTTTCTTCAACTTCTGGCTCACTGTAGCGCTCCTCCTCCTCCTATGTAATTTAATAGAGGACAAAATTCCTTTCTGTTCTCTATTGCTTTGAATATTCAAGAGAGAGGGAGAGATTTCCATATCATTACAGAGGGCTTATGGTGCTTTGGACTAGCAAAAGGACCAACTCCCAAAAGCCATCATGTTGAAATCCTTTCCATCTTGAAGTAATTTTACACATTTAATAGAGGGCCACAGAAAGTACTTCTTGAAATCTTGAAAAAGGGGTGTAATTCCCAAATTCCTTGTTTAAAATTTCTTCTAAATCAGGACATAAGATGAGGAGCTTGAGTCACATTTTCAGCATGAATGAGAGGAGATTTCTTGTGAGTTTTCAGGAATGCCTTGAGGGATGCTGCAATCCCTCACTGTGCTAGCAGAGTCAACATCTCAATTTGATCAGGCAGCTCCATCATTTCCATGCAGGCAATAGCAAGTATAGCCTGTTGCAGAGATCTACCCTTCCAGCCTTCAGCATTAACTGAAGATTATTTAATATGGAGAATTTCCTAAGGACCTTTTGCAGGATTCCTTTGCAAATGCACCATGGAGTTTTACATAAACCCGAACACTTGCCTTACACTTCCAAGGAGACGAAGTGACACTATGTATTCTGCAACAGAACCAAATGGTTCACAATCCCCCTGTGCTTTGTTGAGCATGAAGAGCTGCTCTGTAAGGCTCACCAGCCCAGCTGTCAGAAGGGGTCCCTCCTTGCTGCCAGCACAGCTGATGCATTGTTGCTAGCTGGTTGACATACCACTCCCTCTCTTTGGTAATGCTCACTCCACCAGACTCTTGGTCTGCTTCCAACACATGCGACTATTTATATTCTGGACTGTAGCTACCAGGACTCTGCTCTGTTCATATTTGTCAAGTCTTACAGATTTAGTGACTATGCCAGAATCCACATTTTATGTTGAAAGTACTCCATTCTTACTTTGCTAAATTCCTCTTCATTTCTGTTATCCCAAGACAGGGCTGCTCACCACACACCTGCAGTGCAGATTGCAGTGACACCTGAAGAAAATAATTTACCTGCTCTTGAGTAACAGTAGTTTTTTGAAACCATGACTGTGCTATGGGAGGATTTTAAAATTAATTAGTTTTATGCAATGAATGAAATATTAAACCCTCTAAATTTTAATAAGGCATAATTCTTTGCACATTTTGTTGCTCTAGATCTGAAGAAAACCTTAAACCATATTTCACAGTGTTGGTGCTGCATGCTACTAAGCAAACAGTGAATAAGCAATAATGAGTCAAAAAGAAGAAACATTATTTGAAGTGGTTTTGTTTCTTTGTTTCATTAAGGCATTTCTCAAAATAACTTAATTCTGAATGCAACTCATCAATGTGTGCTTATTCCCCCTTCCCTTTGCAAGGCTTCTCCATCTGGCTAAATGTGGTGACTGGAGCTTTTCGGATTAATTTTCCTTAAGTGACCTACTTTGCAGAGAAAGATAATCATTCATTTATAGCCTCTGGCACACTATTCAGGTCACAGATGGACAGATACCAAAGCTATTCCTCAGTGACTTACTGGGCTTGTAACTAATCCCCAGTGAGGAAGGAGATTGGCTTGATGTTAATTGATCAGAATGCCTAAATGTATGGAAGGAAGATCGTTGATTCCTGCTTCAGTTTTCAGAGTATCACAGTTAAGCTGTGTGGTACCAGCCAGCAAATTTTCTAGGAGAGTTTTGTGAAAGTGATTGAATTACTGGGTGTCACAAATGTTAAATTTCTGCTTTTGAATCCTTAGCCTTGACAGTGGGGCACCACATGGTGTTCTGACTGTGGACATGTCTGAAGGCACAGACATACCAGATACCATGGCCAGCACCAAGGATAGGAAATTCAGGAGAGTTTTGACCTTTTGCTCACTAACAGGTGCTTGTGATCCCATGAACAGCTGTCATTGTTAGACCCAAACCTCTGCTATGAAAGCGTTTTTTTTTTGTTTGGTTGGTTGGTTTGGTTTTTTTGGTTTTTTTTTTGTTTGTTTGTTTGGTTTTTTGTTTGTTTGTTTGTTTGTTTTTATTAGCATGATCTTTGAGCCAATAAAACACATATTTTGCTATTATCCTTTAGAGGTCCTTTCTCCCTCTTTGTATTTGGCACTAACGGGTTGTATGCAAAACAGTTTGTCTTATTGCTTTCAGATGTTCAGAAGTTTCACAAGGGAAATGACAAGGCTTTATTCTCTATTAGGGTATTTTTAAAAGTTTGGTGAAGCTTGTCATGCTGAAAAACAGAAAACAGGCAGGAGTGTTAAGGATGTTTGGTTTTTTAAAGGACTGTGTTGAAACTTTTTGTTTGTCAGGCAGATAGTGACGTTAATTCTGACAGGTTTAAAGAAATGACTGTTAAAATTGTGACACTGCCAGCAAAAGTATGGATGATTTCCAGAAGAAAACAAAACATGCAGGTTGAATTCTTACACCACAGAACTGCAAGCATGTATGACTGTGTGTCCTCCAGTGTGTATACAGCTTTGCACCACAGAGCTGGAAGGTGCTGTGCTAGCAGTTATACTGTTTAGATCATTGTAATCACTGAGTAAGTGTTTGTATTTCAAGTGCTGTGTAGAGCACATAATCTCAGAACACATGAGGGATGACTCAGATTAGGTTTAGATATTTGCAAGTGTTAAGACAACCTGTCAGGGCCGTGTGTGTATTTTCTATGACAGAATCTAATGCAGTGAGGGCAAAATCAATTCCTTTTAGCAAAAAGCCTTTCAGACAGGAATTAAGTAAAAAATTTTATAGAGAAAGAGTATGTGCAGCTCTCCTACACCAATCCCAAGTGACTGTAATGCAGCTGTTCCACCATCAAAATTCTGGCTATGTGCCAGGCAGTTTTGGGGAGCCCTTTGACCTTTCCATGTGTCCATGCTCTGGATATGTGTGTTCCCTTCCATGGGGGTTAGCCCAGCATCTCCTCTTCCAAGCGAGAATTTTAATTGTGTCTGAATTACAGGTTTCAGAGTGTTTCATTAGGAAGTGCTGGTAAATTTGAACCAATGTAGCTCTACAGATACAGGCATCAATGCAGTTGCTCTCAGTCTAACCTAAGAACAGCCTGCTGTAAGTGTGCTTTTATGGGTTCTAAAGTAATTAATCTAAATCCAGTTTTAACCAAAGTAATCCACAGAGCATAATTTAATTATCTTCTTTGTTGTTTTTTCCCCTCTTTTTTGGTTTTGTTTTCTTTTCTTTTCTTTTGCTTTGTTTTGTTTTCTTTTTTTTTTTTTCTTTTTTTTCTTTGTTTTATGGTTTGGTTTGGTTTGGTTTGTTTCTCAATAAAGTATTTGAGAAAAGTAAGTCAGAATGGCCAGGATTGGTTATGGGCTAATTTAGTCAAATTATAATTTTATGAAATAGAAAACCTACATTTTAGGGTCTGTGTTTCCTAGTATGATATCCATTAAGAAGGAACAGGATAAGTCTAAGTAGCTGGAAGTAATTGTACACTATCAGATACAAAACTAGACTAATTTAAGTAATATGTTTCCATTTCCATTTTTCTTCTAATAGAATCTCTAGAAGACACAGTAAAAATTATTTGTAGGGAAAAAAACCAAACAGTATATGCTGCAAACAAGTAACACATGCATTACAACAGGCATGTTCGTGCCCACTGTGTAGATCTCTTCAGGGAAAAGAGTACAATTGAGAAATAACACTGGTTCATTCCTACTGAGAATAACCTATTGAAAAATAAACAGGTCCAAAGAAACCTTACAACTTTTGAACCAGGGTAAGCATAGCAGTAATAGAAAATACATGCTTCATTTTTCATGCTGACATTCAATTAAGAAAGGAATAACTTAAAAGGTCCTGTCTGTTTTCTTGGGAGGCACTGTAGTAAGGGCACCAGCCAAAGGTGAAAGTAAAACACATCACAAATCAACCAACATTATTACTTATCACTACCTGAGAGTCTGAATTCTGCGTTCTTCTTGGCTTAGAGTGGTATCATTGTGGATATGTGCATTATTAGATTAAAAAATATCCTTGCACTTCTTTAAGATGATAAATAATAGAAAGTCACACAGAGCCTGTCACTGTTTCAGACACAGCTGTGTTACATCGGTATAAAATTTTGTGTGCATGTTTTTTCCTGTGGGCAGAGATGAGTAAGAAGGTACATTTTGTAAGCATGTATCAGTGTCACATATAAACACTTTGCTAATAGCTAGAAGTTGCCAGTAGACCTGCAGGACTGCCAAATGGAAATCATTTGCATGAAACTGCTGGAATGGATTTTTTTTTTCCAGATTAGAATATCACGAAGGAGTTTTGAATATAATGAACTAGATATTGTGAGCATTTAAAAATAGAATTTGTTGATCTGCTGGGCTACTATAAATGAAAATTAAATCTGGTTAAAGGAACAGAAGAGTAGACAAGGTTACCAAAATTTGTGTTTATCTACTTGAATATGTAAATCTGTGTTCCTTGATGAAGTAGATCATCATTAGTTTAGTCTAGTCATTTAAGATCTAAAATTTCTAGTGGTGAACTTCTAAGTGGTTCTATCATTAAATGCTAGAACCTATTCCTCTTCTGGAGAAACTTGTATTCCTGTCCTAGGGGACAAAGCAGTATTTGGAAGGAAATGCTGGAGCATGGAACAATCAGATACAGTATTTTAGTGAAACAGTACATGTGATCTGAATAGGTAATGTATGTTGCCCAGTGTCTGGTTGATTTTGAACACCTAAGGAGCATTTGTAGGAGTCATAATGCTTCTGAAATATTCTTTGTTGGATGGACTTCGCATATGCAGGAAGCGGAAGAAAGAAACTAAGGAGACAAAATTAATGAAGAATATTTCATTATACATGTGTACAAAGATAAAATAAATCTATAAACTTACATGTAAAATAATAGTAATAAATTATAATTAATTTAATTATATAGACATATATTTAGAATATATAATTATGTTATTATAGTTCTTCATAATTCATCACAAGCCGTTACACAGAATCACTTGGGTCAGAGTTACAGATCTTTGGTTTTCAATGATGCCTTTAACAGTCATATAATTAGACAAAATGAGTGGTTTTCTGTATGTATCATCCATGTAGGTGTGCACCTCACATGCTCTTAGCATTACAACTACACATTAATGAGCTATTTGCATATAATGCATATAATGCATTCACCGGATGTGCCTGAGATATTTTTCCCTTGCATACTGAGTGTAAAAATATGGTCTGCAGATGATGGCAAACTAATTACCTGTGAAAATTAAAGCCTTGTGTTTGTTCAGAGAATAACTAAATTGAAAGCAATAGTTTTCCTCTATAGGCTACTTCAGTGAACCTCACCATCAGTTTCCACTTTGCAATAAAGCAGTAATATATCTATCTTACTTGATCTCTAGTCTCTTTTCTGATATTATTGAGGAAAAACATATTAATAATATTATGAAAGTCAAGATCTTTGAATTACGAATGCAAACAAAATATTACATTTAATAAAGAAAGTATATTTCAGGAATGGAAGACTTACCTTGAGACAACAAAGCTGTACTTCCAAAGCAGTGTATTAGCTCTATTTAATGAAGTCAATGACAAATACTTTTCTACAATATATTTCATAAAGTAGTAGATTAAAAAGGCACTTTCATTCAATGTGCATATATTAAAATAGTGACAACTCATATGCATATTCTATAATTACATTCTCTTGCTTTTGGGAAGCTGATGTGGATTTCATAATCTTTAACATTTTATTTATAAATATATCCTGTTGAACTGGGAAGGTAGATCTTGTTTGCCAATAATGCTATACCTATATTTTCTTAATTTATTTGAGCATTTGAATTCTCATTTGGTCATTCAGTCATATGATTTTTTTGCATAATTCTATTTTTCCTGGATATTAAAAAAAAATGCAAGATATAAAAAGAATAAAGGAAGATATTTGGGGGTTCTGACCATTCTCATTCTGTCTGCACAGTTCGACAATCAGCAAGCATTGGGAGGCAGAACTGGCCACGCTCAAGGGTAATAATGCTAAGCTCACAGCAGCCCTGCTAGAGTCCACTGCCAATGTGAAACAATGGAAACAGCAACTTGCTGCATATCAGGAGGAAGCGGAACGTCTACATAAGCGGGTAAGTCAAGGCAAATGGCCAGGATCCTTCAGGTGGGAGTGCTGGTGACTGTATTCACTCATTTTCCAGTAAAACAAGTTTACTCTTGCAGCCTTAGGTTAATCTTTGAGACAAAAAACAATGATTTCTTTAAAGCATTTCCTCTAATTGGAAATTATTTGCTTTGTAGGAGTTATTTTTCTGCAAAGGTTATTGTTGCAAGAAGTTATCAAACTTTATGACACATTTGACAGCTTTCACTCTTCATGTGATGCCATCACATCTGTTCCATGACATTCTCCATAGCAGTACAGTCCAGTCCCTTTTGCATTTCAGCCCTCAGAAACCTGACATCAAATCTGTAAATTAAACAAACCTTATTATACTTTCCTCATATGACAAAGATGAACAGCTTCCCCTTATCCTTGCACACAAAGGGCCCTGAACAACACAAACACAAGTGAAAACCAAGGTCGTTATATTCAAGTAAAGATCTGCACCCATGTTCATACTGTAGGGACTGGGTCCTGTTCCGTTCATGTCAGGTTTTGCAGAGGTCATTTGACAAACCAGAAGTTAGTTCAAAGTGGGGGAAGAAAGCAAGGACAATGTTCAAGGAAGGAATAAATCATGCAAGGTTCAAGGCTAAATTATGAAAACAAGTATTCAATATCTTAATTTCTCTTTTCTTTTCACATTTAACAAGTAATTGTATAATCTATTGATCTTTATCCATGTGAATTTGTCCTAGCTTAGGACACATTTCTCTGCAAAATAAAGGCAAGATTAACGTATGTGTGAAGGAAAGATGTCTTTGATTAAGCTTCATCACTTTTGCTAATTTAGAATAGTTCAGGAAAATATCAAGGAAATATACTTTACACTGGAGTGGTCCTATTGACAAGGGCATGTAGTTATAGGACAAGGGGGCATGGTTTCAAACTGAAAGATGGTAGCTTTAAATTAGATGTTAGGAAGAAATTGTTTACCGTGAGGGTGGTGAAGCACTCAAACAGGTTGCCCAGGGAAGCTGTGGGTGCCCCATCTCTGGAAGTGTCCAACACCAGGTTGAATGGGGCTTTGAGCAACATGGTTTAGTGCAAAATGTCCCTGCTTATGGCAGGAGGGTTTGGAACTACATGACTTTAAGGTCCCTTCCAACCCAGGCCACTCTGTGATTCTGTGATAGTTAGTTAAGAAAAAAAATACAAAAACCCCAGTCTAAACCCTTGCAATTTTTTGCATGAAAACATGTTTCATGAATGTGTTGGAAAAGAAGGGTGAACATAGCAGAATTCTCAGTTTGGTTTTGTATGCTGTACTGAGCTATAGAAAATAAGGTATGGCAATTACAACTAGCCAAATCCTGCAAATTGTAAAGCCTTCTTTCAAACCTGTGCTGGACCTGTCTATCTGGAGGCTGTTCAGGTAGTCCCAAGAATAATCCTGCATTCATCTGAGGTGTGAGAAATTCAGTGGGCTACACCTGGATATGTGGAAGAGAAACAAAAATACCCTTGATCTTAAGAAACCTAAGGAAATGGCAAGTTGCTGGGGTTGTCCTATACCTAGACTGACTTGCAGACAGTGATCCTGAAATCCCAGGCAAATAATTTGATAGGGAAAAAAATGACAGTTTCCAATGGAATGTAACTATCTGTACCATAGCTGACCGGACAAAGGGCATGAAATATAAGTAAGACTGGTGCTTTTTGCAAAGTGCTTTCAGTTCAAGAAATTGACCGTTGGTGACAAAACTTTGCTTCAGAAATGTTCAAGCAGAAGCTTGTCACATATGTTTGTACAGGGAGAGACTGTCACTTTCTCTGTCATCTCACTTAAGCTTCTCATTTGGAAAAGTGAGAGTTGTAGTGTGTGCTCCAGGTTTGCGAATAGATGATAACAGCCACTGTCAATAAAACTATTTAAGTTACAGCCTTGTGTTAAAGTTACTGTAGTGCAAATATTCTGGATTTGAACACTAGATAGGCTTTACGGTGAAGAACTCATTGCTAAAATATGTTCATAATAATGTAGCATTCTTCCTAATAAAATGTGCTAACAGCTTGTGTTGCAAACCTGAGACAATACAATCCTTAACTAAAAAAGAAAAAGAACACACAGCAACAGCAGCTGTGCTTGGGAGACTCAATCAGACAAGACAGGCAAAGATCCCTTTTTTTTAAGTTACTCCCACTCTTGGTCAAATCCTATTTAAAATCTGTTATTGGAAAATGAAATTAATGAATATAGGAATTTTTAGCAGGTAATTTTGCTTTTATATGATACTACATTTAACAGTAGCAATCGAGTCTTTGAGTCTACATTAATAGCTGATGATTTTTCATAAACTTTTCCCAGCAGATTTCCTATGGTTATTTTGTATTTCTGAGGAAACACAAAATCTTATAGCATGGAGTCATCTACACCATGTTCTTTTGATCACTGTTTACATGCCTTTATTAAATGATTCTGTAATTTGACCTCAGGGCTTGTTAATATCTCACAAAGTACGTAGGAGAGCTCTGTAGCTGCTTCTCTCCATGAATGCAAGTGCATTACAACAGGATAGTTCATTGTACTATCATTGTACTACTAACAGAGTACTGCCCTCTGTTGGAAATTCTTTTAGAAAAATATAGACTTGACTAACCCAATAAATTGAACTGCCTATGCAAAAAAGTGCATATAGTGTTAAAAAAAAATTCAGTCTCAATCTGTTACCCATACAGTGCTGTACAATACAAGAGCTCTCTTAATCTGCATGCTGGAGACTGATCTTTCAAATTAAATTAATGCCTCCCTTCAAAAAGAAACTGCAAGTCAGATGCTACTTTCTTACACAGATCAAAAATGTGCTGTTGAAAGGGCAGACCTGGAGACTTACAGCGGTAGCTGTAACATGGTAGTGAGCAGTGTTCAGTCACTGTCTTGTGCTATCTTTCTGTGCAGCTTCTCTGTTCCCTATAAACATGTAGCTGCAGTTGATCCAAAAAATGTTCCCCAAACTGAAAGTCAACTCACCAGATATTATGTATAAGTCGTATATCAAGTCTATGTTTTGTCCCGCCCTAGCAGGCGAGAGTAACCCAGGTTCTTGCTAATAAATCCCTTGGAGCAGATTAGAGTGTAACGACACTGTATGATCAGTGTCTGTAAATGTATGTGCATATATATATGGTTTATTTTATAACAAATTGGTTGGAAAGGAAAACAGGTATGGAGCCATTTTAGTTGTTGTAGTCTATAGCAACATAGCAATATAAAAGTATAAATATAAAAGTATAAAAATGATACAATTAAAAAATGTATAGGAAAAAGAAAGAGAAAAAAAGGGCAGTTTGAGAAAGATATACAGTCACCCCCACTGCACTGGGTTCAGAAACAAGGCTTGGTGCAATTTTGGTGTCTGTTGGTCCAAGTGAAGATATGGATCCGTTGTGGGTGAGGGAAGTCCACAAAGCTCAAAAGATTTCACTAGTTCTCTATGCTCAGGTTCAAGTGAGAATGCCCAGTACCTTCCCTGAGTCAGGGAGGTTTACACTAGATGAGGTGATACTGTGAGTCATGGGATACTTCAGGAGTCTTTGATGGTCTAAGTTGTTACAGCTGGACAATAGCATCCCTTTAATGTTAAGTTCCCACCACAGTCCAAATTCCAGTTTGTAGGTATATTTGGGGATGGTGGGCTTCAGTGGTCACAGATGAACAGCTGCTTCTTTGCAGTTTGCTATAGTAGGCAGAAGCCTTCCAATGATTTTAGTAGTGTTTACCCATTAACCATTTCAGTCTCTCACAGTCTAAGACAGTCATCTTTTTTTCTAGTAATTCTTGTAAAGACAAAAGCATGAAGAGTAAGTGTCCCACTCTTAATAAAACTAAGTATTGAGTTCAATTGCTTCTCTAAGTGTTTGTCTTTATCCGTAGGGTAGACATCTAGATAGTCATACTTCTAGTCAGAGAAAATGAACTTTATCCTTATTTTATATAATAATGGAACAATTTAGCATGAAAGGGATCTTTGGAAGTTATCTGGTTCCATCCTCCACCAAAATCAAGGCCAGCTTCAAAGTTGTGAATCACATCTCAAAACATGAAGTTCCCACAGTCAGTTTGGGCAGCCCATTCAGATTGACCCCCATTGACCACCAACTGACGGCATTTATCGAATTGTTTTTCCTAATATCTGATTAAAATTTGCAATGCTGCAACTCATATCTGTTGCCAGTTCAGAAGAAGAATGGAGTTTAATTCAAAAGAAATTGGTGAGAAAAGCTGAGCAGACCAGATTTTTAGAAGTATGCATAGAAAACTTGATTTGAAGAAGGAAAAATTTGGAAATTAGTTTTCTTGATAAGTTGTAATGTAGTTGTTTTATAAGGAAAAATTGCCTGTCACCTTGCCCACTGGAGAATAAGAATGTTTGTATATATTATATGTTTTGGAGGGCTGTGCTCACTTCCAGGATGATAGTCTTGTTTAACATAGATCAGCCTCCAAAATCAAGAGTGGTATTGCCAATATTAGCTGCTATACTTAGTTCAATTTAATAATATATAACAATGTAGTGGTTTATGCATCGTGTAATTGTGTTATTCACTCCTTATATGCTTTAAATTTATTTACAAGCCTTGGTGCCTGAGTTGTCTGTCTTCAAAATACAACAAACTCTATCCTCTGTCAAATTAGGGGTATGTGGGAATGTAATGCATATTGGTTAATAAACTTTGCCTTGCTATTTCCACTGTTAGTTTCTTCTTCATATAAATTGCCATAGTTTGACATAGTTTACTCTTTATATTAAAAAACAATTAATTTGGATGCTCTTACTAGTTGACTTCTTATGATACTTTTTCCACAGTTTGAATTTCATCCTGTTTTATTTATAATCATACTTTGATTTTACATTTTATCTTATTCATTTATCTTCTATTTTGTTTTCATTCACTGTCATGGTTTAGCTCTTGCTGAACTCCAATGCTCCCATGAAAAGCTGCACCCTCCCCTCTGCAGCCGAACAGGGGAGAGGAATTTTTACCACTCTGAGATAAGGATACTGAGAGAGCAGAAAACCCTCTAATTAAAGCAGCCTAAAACAGGCTCAAATCTTAAACAGATAAGTGAATTTATTACAGAGTTAAAGGTGTAAGCAAAATATTTCTCTTAAAACACTCTTTCTCTTCCCCCCCTTCCCCCATCACCCCTCCCTTCTTCCCTTGGAAAGTAAGGAGAACTGGGGGGGGGGGGGTTTCTCCTAGTCAGTTCAGTCCTCAAATGTTTTCTCTTCTTGGCAAAATATCTGGAGGGAAGGCAATTCTTCTTCTTTCCTTTTCACAAGGACTGTGGCAATTTTTGCAGAAGTTATGTTTTCCCTCTTGACAGGCAGCCTGCCTGGTTCTGATGCTCGTTTTCTTTCCTCCCAAGGCCAGGCTGGTCCAAACTTAGGGTAGGGGTGACATAAGGCTTTTTAAACTTAATGGACTGCTTTAGTTCCCAGGAGCAAAGGCCTTGTTATCTGCATCAACCTGCCACCAGACCCAAGTCCCTCCTGCAGGAGTTCACCCCCTCCTGCTCCGTGGTGGGGTGGATCTCTGCTCCTTCATGGACCCGCAGGGTGCAGGGAAACGCTGTATTGGTACAGTCCTTACCACAGGCTGTGGAGATGTCTCAGCTCTGATGGTTAAAGCATCTCCTCTCCCATCCTTCCTCTTCTTGGCTGACTTTGCTGGTGTCCATATCTGTTGTTTCTTCTACATGCTGTACTCCTTCTCCTCTGTCTACAACTACATAACTACAGCTCCTGGCACGCACGCATACTCCCGTGTTTGCTTCTTAAATATGTTGTCACAGAGGTTTTACCTTCTTTTCTAATTGGCCCAGCTGTGACTAGCAGCACATCCATCTTCAGAAGCCATCAGAGATAGGCCCTGGCTGGACAGCTATGGAAGCTTCTGGCAGCTTTTCACAGGAGCCATCTTTCTGGCCCCTACCAAGCCCAAAAAGCCAGACCCCCTCAGACCACCACATTCACTGTGGTAAACTGGGTCTTTTGTCTGATGCAGTATTTGTTGTAAACTTTGCTTTTGAAGTAGTTTTAAATTAATTTAACCCAATACTTTTTATTTTGTAATTGTTTTCAATTATACAGTTATTGTCTGTGTATCTCAGTTTGCACTTTCAAAATAGAGAAAAAAAGCTAAAATGCCCCTTTCTTTGATTTTGATTGCATTTTAAAAATTAATTTCACTTATTAATTGCCATCTCTGACTAAATATAAGGTTTATTCATCTATCAGTTTGATTTTTCATGTTAACCTACATTTATTTGCTTTCTCTTAGGCCTTTATCTTTCTTCTTTCATTTGTTCTCTGCCTTAGTAATGCCTGGAGCTGAGATAAAACAGAATACAAATTCAGTGTGGCTGAGTGAAACATTCTCAATAAATTAAAGTTTTGTGCCTTCCCCTGATACATTGTAAGCTTAATTCAGAAATACTGTATTCTGATATTTTGTTGGACAAATTATTTTTCAGAAGTTCGCTAAATGGGTGTATGGATTTTTCCCTCGCAAATACAGAGAGATATTTCTGGGAAAATATGGTGCCCAATCACAAGCTTAACTTGGAGCTTTCAACCTTCTCTAATCTGCTCAGAAACAACAAAAATTTCCCTTAAATGGGGCTGGTTAGCACTCCTACACACCTTGCAGAGCTTTTTGACATCAAAAGGGATTAATGAGTTTAGAACAGCTAAGTAATAGAAATAAAATCCTGAAATAAGCTACTTCAGACAAACTGAATAACATTGGCCCTAATATTAATCCTGATATCACAAAGAGGGATTGAATGATGATATAAATTATGGAAAGTAAGCCAAAGTTCTGTCTTTATCATGTTAAAAATGAAAATGATGAATTTTTGTCATGCACGCTATCTGCTAAAGTAAATCATCCTATGACACTGGGCAATAGCACAAAGTAATAACACCACTGCATAATAAGAGCTGCAGTCCTTGAAGATCATTCATCTGCAGGAAAAGAAACCCAAGATAAAAAGAGATGAAGGGAAGTGATCAAGCTCCTGGGTATTCATGACAGAACAGAGAGGAAAACTCTTGAATTCTAGCTTGTTATTTTTCCACAATTTCCCAGAAAATAAGATAAAATTAGTCTATTGTGTTCTGTTTCTTTCATTCAATGAATGAAATAAGTGTGAGATATCTTATGTAGTTATTAAAACCAGCTGACAAATAATAGACCATAACTTCACTACTGTTAAAAGAAATTTTAAAATGGATATTACAAAAAATGCATGAACATACTGAAATAAAATCATGCTCATTTTATTGGACTATTTCTGTGCCACTTAAAGAAACAACAGTCTGTAAAAGCAGTTGTTAAAATCCACAAGATGTATGCAATGCTGTATAAACCATCTATTCCAATTATCTGTAGAAAATCTTTGCAGACCCTTTAGAAATCACCTCCGTATTTCCACCAGCTGCATTGATAACTGAATAGCCAAAACTAAATTTTGAACCTGCAGATGCAATGAAATTGCCTGCTGAATTGGAACCCATATCACAGACTTCATACTTGCTGAAATGTCTTAGCAGCCCTGTGACTACTGTGGAAAACTGTTTGGTTTTATTGCCCAAGGAAGAACATTATCTAAAAGTCTAAATATGAAGGAAGATGACAGAAAATATGGTAACAATAAATCTATGAATGGAGTTCTGATCAAAAAAATTATTGACAATGCACCTTTTTTATGTGATGTCTGTCTCTTGTCACTCTCCCTTTAAGACTGTGTCACTCCTACCCCCACTGAATAATTTGAACTTAGCTTTGAATAAATTAGGTTTTACTCATTAAAGAAAAAATTTAACCAATTATAATCTTCTTCTTAAGATACTGTCATTAGTATGTGGCTAGATAGCAGCTTGGTACTTTTTGTTTACAATGAAAATAAATGACCAACTTCTTTGCATGGCACTAGGGGATACTAAAGGAAAAAAATACGAGCATTTTATTTCAGACAATATGTTGGGATTTTTTTCTCAGATGTACATTTTAGCTCCTGGAATATCCATTTCAGCTGTCATAAATTCCATTTATTTTTGAAATGGTATGTGTTGTCAGTCTTTAGACTATCAGAGCTTTTCTTTAGTAGCATAATTCTGAAATCCAGCACATATTTTCCTCTCACCTTGTGTACATGATTCCTAATACAGATAACCCACCTAGCATTTACAAAGATTCAACCCTTGGTTGATAATTACAGTTTACTAAAAACCTGGTGTCTTTTCAGACAGACCAGGTGTATCAGGTTATGTTCCTAGAATCAAAATGTGAACTTGACTTTTTTTAATCTGGTGAATTAATGGTGAATGGAAGTCTTTTTGGTCTTTTTCAGTTCGCTTTTGTTTGTTTTTAGAGCAGATTTGCATTTAGGATGCAACTGTTTTGGTTAGTTTTTTTTCTTTTTTTTTGTTCCTGTGAATTGACTTTTCCTGAATCTGTCATATACAAGGCAATAATTTGAAAAGAAAAAAAAAAAAAAACAAAACCACCAACTAAGCTACTCTGGCTAATAAAGTGTAAGTTTTCACAGAAGTGGTCTCTCATCCCCCATCTTCTTATTTCTAGAAAATCCTGAGGAAACTGTTAAGATACATATAACTACAAGTTATAAAACATATGCTTTGTGGAGGCATGGGACAAGACACACAGTTCAAGCTTTGCAGAATGAAATACGTCTTATGATTTCAAAACTCTGCAGGATAATGAGAAAATTACTAGATTTCAATCCTCGGGATTGAAGGATGATACTTGTATAGTGTTTGCCATCACATGTGTTTCATGAACTGCCCAGGTGACTGGAAAAAGCATTTGCTAATTAGACTTAAGGAAAAGGGATGTCCTCTGAATTTAATATTACCTTATCAGTTGCAAGTAATAATGCATGGCTGACGCTCAAATCATCAATTCTGGTAAACTCCTTATATTTTCAAAGATTTCTACTACAGTTTCATTACTTTCTTCACAAAAATCAAGCAGATGATGGATTATTCCTCTTTCATCTCTGTAGAAATGAGTAACTGTGGAAAACATTTTTGTATTTCCATGGCTTGAGGCATCACTGCCCACAGAGAAAAATGTGTCCTTTTCAGCAAAACCTTCTAATTGTTTTCTCTGTTCAAAAAAGTAATAAATTGCTGGTAGTGCACAACACTCGCCTGGAGGTTATCATTTTATCTATGGGTAAATCTTGGAAAACTACAATAATTAATTTGCTGTCAGAAGTGATGTATGTGAATGATACCATCGTGTGCTTTTTATTCTTTCAACATCAGCCTTGAAAAGCAATTTTCCTTGTTTTCTGCATTTTCACATTTCTTAACATCAAAAATCTTTCCAGAACTTTTATTCTTGAGATCTATACTGGAATTATTTTTCTGATCAGTGTTGTGGTTCTTACTACTGTCCACTATTAAGAACTGAGAATTTTCTCTGCATAAATTATGTGAAACTTTATGCAATTATTCACAGTTTTGTTGACCCATGAAATAGCATTTCTCTTCTCCTCATGGAAAGCAAAGAGCTCTTTTTACTTTATGGGAGGCTCAATTTGAATTATTGATGAAATAATATTGTCACAGTCATAGTTACAATCCATTTAAGGATGTAAGTTAATCAGCTAAAAATACATAATCAATACTTAAATTCAGTCTTGCATGTGAGCACTCTGACTGTTTTGCACTGTAGCTTCGGCTAGTAAACCTTGGGTATTACATTCTACAGTAAATAAAAAGGAGAAAATTACATTATAGAAACAACAAGCTAATAGTGTCAGGTATTTAAAATAGACTGCAGCCACACTGAATATATGTTGCTAATATGGGTAAAAAAGTGCCTAGATGGCCAAGCCCAGACAGTGGTGGTAAATGGCGTTACATCTGGCTGGTGGCTGGTCACAAGTGTAATTCTCCAGAGCTCTGTATTTGGGCCAGTCCTGTTTAATATCTTTATCACTGACCTGAATGAGGGGATCGATTGCACCCTCAGTCAGTTTGCAGGTGACACCAGGATGGGTGGGAATGTTGATCTGCTGGAGGGCGGGAAGGCTCTGCAGAGGGATCTGGATAGGCTGGACCATGGGCTGAGTTCAATGGTGTGAGATTCAACAAGGCCCAGGGCCAGGTCCTGCCCTTGGGTCACAGCAACCCCAGGCAGCTCCACAGGCTGGGACAGAGTGGCTGGAAAGCTGCCCAGTGGAAAAGGCCCTGGAGGTGCTGGTGACAGAGGCTGAACATGAACCAGTGTGTGCCCAGGTGGCCAAGAAGGCCAATGGCATCCTGGGCTGGATCAGCAATAGTGTGGCCAGCAGGACCAGGGCAGGGATTGTCCCCCTGTACTGGGCACTGCTGAGGCCACGCCTTGGCTGCTGTGTTCAGTTCTTGGCCTCTCAGTTCAGGAAGGACATTGAGGTGCTGAGGTGTGTTCAGAGAAGGGCAACAGAGCTGGTGAAGGGTCTGGAGCACAAGTCCTGTGATCCGTGGCTAAGGGAGCTGGGGCTCTTTACCCTGGAGAAAAGGAGGCTCAGGGGAAACCTTATCATTCTCTACAACTGCCTGAAAGGAGAGTGCAGCCAGGTGGGAGCTGGTCTCTTCCTCCAAGTAACAAGTGACAGGACCAGAGGAAATGCCCTCAAGCTGTGCCAGTTTTGGTTTGGTTAGTAGGAAAAATTTCTTCATGGAAAGGGTTGTCAAGCATTGAAACAGGCTGTCCAGGGAAGAGGTGTAGTCACCATCCTTGGAGGTATTTGAGAGACATGTAGATGTAGTACCTGGGGACATGGTTTAGTGGTGGAGTTGGCAGTGCTAGGTTAACTGTTGGACTCAATGGTCTTTAGGATCTTCTCAAACATTCTGCAATTGTGTGATTGATTCTATGTTCTGATCTATCTTGCTTTGCCTTTCTGTAGAAGCTGGAATATCTTCTGTTTAAAAGGAGTTTAAAAGGAATTTCAAGATCTGTTGATACTAAATTGTACAAATTCCTCTCAAGAAAATGGTTTGAAAAAATGAATCAAGCTGGAGCAAACACAGCACAGAATCATTCAGTCAGTAATTGCTTAGGGAAGGTCACAGCAAATATTTGTGTCATTCACACTTCGCGTCTGTCTGCCTGAAATCTTTACTTGTGAAGTAATATTCTGTCGTCAGGATTTTCTTGAGAGTCTTTTCAGTCTTCTGAAGTTTTGAGCAGTTCACTGTCTTAAGCTCACATCAAGACTGTTACTCCTTTTTTGTGTTATGTGGTCCTAAACTTCATTCCTCCAATCTTCTCAACAGCCCAGTGTCTGCTAGCTCTCTGCTGCAAAGAATCTGCAGCCTGAAATCCTCCTGCATTTATAGGGTGTTAGTCCCAGACCAAAATTTCCAGAAAACTCTAGAATGGCCTCTGCTAGGAGCATCTAGGCTCTATCAGAAGAGGTTGTCTTGCTGTACTATTTCAGCTGATGTATTTCTCACTGAAGTAGGCATTTAAGTATAATGCCATCCACGTACTAGAAAAGTTTGCACACTACATAGTCACTAAAAAGCCCTTTAAGAATCTTTTACTTACATATAATCCTTACCTGGATGACAAATGCAAAATAAAGAAATAGAGGCTAAGAACAGTACTTTTTTCTTTTTGAGTCTCAAATATGAAGCCACAGTATTGACTTTTTCAGATATGCAAGTCAGTGCAGTCTTAGGATAGCACAATAGCAGCTCTTGTTTAGTCAGTTACTGTTCAAAGACTGGTCTTTCAATCTGAGTTCTATACTGGAAGCGAGGCGTAATCACAGGTACATTGCTTAATACTGCTGTGCAAGGGTTTGAAGGATTGATTGAGCCTTGCTTTGAAACTTAAAAGACTGAATGAGGTGTTCCTGAAAATAGCACGTGGGAGGGTCAGACTAAAGCACTTTAACTTCCTTTTATGCCCCCTTCTGTGTGTAATGCATAAACAGTTACTTGTAATGATTTTTGGACCACTGGTCATGAGAAAATTAAATTCAATTTGAGACAAGAAACAGAATGCAGTAAATGTTATCTAGAATTTTGCCTAGAGCTTTATCTTTTGTTACTTCTGTTTTCAATTGCATATTCTTTATATCACATTCATTTTCCAGCCCATCTTACTCTACAGATCTTTTTGAAAGGGTCTCAATAGCTTTTTCTTTTTCACAGTTATATTCAAGAGGAAAAAACATAAAGATGTTTGATGTCTTTTCAGATCTCTGTAGGAATGGGCATTTAAGTAAGGCTGATTAAAGTAACCTGGTGTTTTAATTGAGTTTGTTCTTTCTTTCCCCAACTTACTGATTTTTCAAGGAACAGTAAACAAAATGGTTGAATATTATTTTCTTACACAAGCAGTAAGAGATGGATGTTTGCCCAGAGAAAAGCTGGACTATAGCAAAACATCACAGCCCTTTTAGTGCTGGTAATTAATTGTCCTTCTGAGAGCGATTTCCTCTGTTGGCAAGAAGGTTTGAAAGAGCACGGCCTGTTCTGCTTAAGAATAGTAATCTGTGTTTGTTTAAGCAATTTCAATAATTGTGTTGCATTAGTGTGGACCTGAGTGTACTTGGGAGCATTCATGTGAACTGTGCACCTGGCACGGCTCCTGCAGGAGGTGTTTTTGAACAGCAACAATGGATACAGCCTAAAAGAGTAACATTTCATCCAACAGTTCAATTCACCAGCCCCCTTGGATTCTGAGCTTGCACCAACACATACATCCTCTCTGTATGTACCAGACAAGAGGAAGGCATGTGGAGAACAGTGGGAGTCCAAGTGCTTCCTTAGTCACAGGATGAGAGACCTTTGCATGCTTGCTTCAAGGCATGAGGTTCTAGGACAGAGGTAGTTTGGGGACTGGGCTTACTTTTGTCTCTTAAGCTGAGACTCTTACACTTTGTATAAGTGAGCATTCACTGTGCTGGTGCTTGGTAAAGAGCCACAGTGTCTTGCTGAGAACAACAACTTTGAAAGAGAGATTGTTTTCTTGGAGGCTACCATTCATCATCTTAACAGGAAAGCTTGGAAATTTTTAAGAAGTTAAACAACAGAAGGGGTGAAGGCAGAAGGGGTGTATGAGTTTGACAGTTCCAGCAAAACTTAGGAAGGAGCTAGAGCTCTTCATAAACCCACACCATCAGAACTATGGAAGTTCTGCTGGATAGTGAAGGATTCTTGACTGGGAAAGACCCTGAGCAAGCAAATGTGACCTCAAAATTTGCCCTATTTTGAGCAGGAGGCCTTGATCAGATGACCACTAGTCCAGCCTGAATTACTCTGTGACTCTCTGATTCTTGCTCTGTCTAGATGCTAGGTCAGACAGTGTGTAAATACACTTTTGTCCCCATCAGTGTATTCCAGTTCTTCTTCTTTGTGTAATTGCAGTGGTGAATACTGTAACAGTATTAAAGGGATCTAAATACAGATTTATATGTGTAATTCAGCTGTAATTCTCAGTGGTATATAAAACTGAGCAAATTGCTATTACTTTTTGCCTTGAACACTGGTATTCCTTTTGGAACAATACCAGCAAATAAGAAAGTTCTTCAGGGTGGGGGGTGGCATGTTGTGTTACCAAGCTATATCCTACTCCCTTGTTCCCATTACCCCCTTCCAATAATTTGTTCTAATCTCAGTTCTCTCCATTATAAACCTCAAGTGCAAAAATGTCTAACCGACAGCTTTCCAGTAGAAGAACCTAGATTCATCATGGCTATTACAGAGGAGAGGTTTGTGGCCTGTGACTCAGAAAGGAGAGGTAGTTTTAATTTTCTTGTATTTCATCTTGACTTTCCTTTGACTTGATTCACTAATCTACCTTTTCAACCAACAAATAGTTCCGTCTGAAATTACTGGCATCACAGCAGCTTACTAGCTAGAGTATATTGGTGCTGGAGAACACCAACCTTGATTCCCTGAGATATTATTTTACCTAAGAAAAAAAATTGTCTTGGAGAATGTCTGGTCTCTCTCAAATGACTACCTCTCCACGAATGCTAAATTGGGGATTAAAGGTTTCTATTGCAGAACTGGGTAGCACTTTGTTTAAAGAAGTTTCTGGGCCAGATTTGTAGGTACATGGTGCAGCTCTGCAGACTGTGTATTAAGATTGACAGGCTCCTAGCTTCTGGGGAAAAATCAGTTATTAAGTTTTAAATAGTATTTTCAATATTTTACCAGTTCGTTATTAAACAAAAATGTTTTAGTGCACACATCCATGCAGACATGTGGTGTGAGTGTTCTCTAATATTCTGACCTGTAATGTGAGAGGTACAATACCAGAGACTTTTCTACATAGACTCTAGCTGCATGAATTTTATTTCTTTGATGGGGAAGCTGTTTTTTGAAACTGTTTATCTGTGAGCAACTGAATATTAGCGTCCTTTTGATTAGGAAATACAGTAAAAGTGCACACTGCTGCCAGGTATGTTAACTTACCCAAGGGCAGATGGAGTGTTCTTGCTGTCTGCTAATAAAAGAGGAACTGTGCAAATCCAAATTGTGACATTAGCTGTTGCTTTTGTGACTGAAAAATGAAATCCGTAACTAGAGAAAGTTAGAAGCTGGCAGCTGTACTTTGGTGGCTGAGTGTCTGGTATTACACTGTTGATGCCAAGTCAGAAGGTGATGCTATGAAATGTTAATTGGCTTTCTAGGAAGTGTGTGAACATTGTGGCTTAGTGAGGTGGTATAACATTAAAAAGTGTCAGATGGAGAGGTTAGTTAAATAGACAGATCTGTGTTTAGTCATCAAGCTGTTACTGTGTTTGAAATGGTAATTCAGAACTTTCTTAAAACTTTCAATAATTAGTAAAAGTTTTAATTAATGTTCTTTTCAGCCTGTAACAAATAAAATTTATTATTTCCAAGAATTCACAGCAACCACTTACACAATAATTTGTTACGGAATGTTATGCAAACTTTGTAAGATCATCTTCACCATTTTAATCAACATAAGTCATCCAGAAGTTGGGTGTATTTCAAAGGCAGCTGTTGATGCAAAGAAGTAACCTTGAATATATTGAAATTAATTCTGTATGTCTTGCTTCTACTTATTTCAACAGGTGACTGAGCTTGAGTGTGTGAGCAGTCAAGCCAATGCAGTCCACACACATAAAACAGAATTAAACCAGACAATACAGGAGTTAGAGACTACACTGAAGAAAAAAGAAGAGGTATCTGCTAACACTTGTTTTTGGCTTTTCTGTAACATAATTTGTAAAGCCTTTTGATATTATGCTTGTGATGGCTGCTAAATACTGAATTATTTCCTATAAATATTACAAAGTAATTTTTTTCAGCTTCTTTGAACTTGTTAATATTTTCTATTTATATAATTACATCAGTCCAATATAGAGGTGGGTATCTGGATAACAACAAAAAAAGTGTCATGCTTTCCTGTTTGCTTTTACCAAACATCTGTTTGCAAAAGTAAGTCATAAGTGGTTTCCACAGAGCAATCATCACACTGATGCAATCCAGATTCCCTAAGAAAGGAAGTTGATGTAAATGTACTTTCTTTTTTTTCCTGGAGAATAAGGTTTGAAACAAGTAGCAGATCAATGCCTTTTTCAGGCTCTGTTAACGGACCTGACCTTTATGATCCATAAGATCAGCACTTTCCTTAAACGCATGCCAAGCCCCAGTCTGAAACTTGATATTTATTGTGCCTTGGACTGGACCAGCAGCAAGAAAATAAAAAGAATTGGAGTAACACCGGCATTGGCATAGGTCCTAGAGGAAAGCAGATCTGTGCCACAGAATAATCAAGAATCATCCCTTTATGGATGGAAAAAGGAGGTAGAAGCAGAGATGCATATGAAGGATTATTTGCCCCCTGTAAGACACTGTGGGCACTGCTGTGTAGGTGCTTGGAGGGGCAGTGTGCCTTGCCAGGCCTTCCCTCAGTGCTGTGAGGTGTTTCCAAGGAGGATGCAGGAGAGGCACACTCATTACAGAATATCCTCTCAAAATGGCACAAAGCCTTCTCCAAACTCCCTCACACTTAGTACATTAGGCTCAGGTTGGTACTGTTTCCCATTTTGTTCCCCATTCACTTTTGAATCATGCTGAGCTGTTGGCTGCAAAGAAACTTTGCCCAAAGGAGTTCTAGGAGGTGAATATGCCTGTCTGGACAAGAGTACTTAATAATTTTCAGTTGGATACGTTTTAGTTTCATTAACTCTTTCTATTCTTCTCCTGAAAGTAAGCTAAGAACAGATGTCTCTTCAGTATTTCATCTGTATTTGTTATTTTTATATCTTACTACTTTCTTAGTGCTAAATTAAAGATTCCCTTTCTTTCAGACTCTATTTTTACAGAAATCAATGGTCAAAGCACGCAGTTTTTTGATGTTCAGCCCTACTGCCAGTGACATAATAAGCAGTTCACATTTGAACACTGTTTTTTTGTTTTTCTTGAAAAAATGGAGAAGGATAGATTCTAATAGAATTTAAAGCATATATTTGTTTTTCTAATTACAAGGGCCCTTAATTTTCCAAGCAAAAATTATTTCATATCTCTTGTGTGGGAAAACTTGGACTTTTATAAAAGAGAATGCTTGATGGTACTGTTGTCCATTCACTATGAAATTTTTGTTTTGGGACTGTGATTCAGAAGTATTGGGAGCAGGTATTAAACTTCATGTTCTGTGATGGGCGGAAGCCAACTACCAGCATTGGTATTGTTGCAATGACTTGCTCAGAAGAAGAAGCAGCAGCCAAATAACCAGCACCAAAGCAAGCCAGGTTACACATTGCTAGCAAGATTGTTTCTTCTCCCTTAGGAAATAGAAGGATTGAAACAAGAAATCGAAAATGCCAGAGAGCTCCAGGCACAGAGAGATTCTCTGACCCAGAAGTTACAGGTGAGCTATAGTGTATCATCTTAATAACAAGTAAAGGGAAAAATTATTATCAAGTGAGCAGTTAATATGTGCAACTTGTGCTATATTCACAGGATGTGCCAGATTAATGTATATATTAAATTTCACTCAAAGTGCTCGGTCAGAATAATCCTTAGGAATTTGTATCAAAATTTTCCCTGCTGTAAACTGCTATTTTTATCTGAGGAAACAGACCCAAGTTTCTTTTACAAGTCCACAGAGTACTCTTAGGTTAGCAGACATCCTTCACTGATACATGTCCTGGACAATTCTGGTCTCATTTTCACAGCAGTGTATTTCCAAAGGTGCTGCATGCCACTGAAAATGTCTGTCTATGTGTGATCAAGTGGGATGAGTTTGTGTTCAGCTTTTAAACGTGCCTAAGGAAGTAAGGGTTGCTCTTGTGTAGTACAGGCTTTAAAAACACACTTTAAAAACACACTTCTTCTTGGAAGTATTCAGAAACATTGTGCTTTTATCACTTTTTAGGAGTTGTTTCTTTACTGTGTGTAATGCCAGATGCCTGAGGCTGCTGTGACTGGTGTGCCCTCATTATATCCTCCCTTGCTCCATCTGAGGTCCCGTCTATCTGTCACTGCACTGACCATCCAGCATAGGCATCTCCCTTGTCAAACCTGCCTCTGGAATGAGGCTGACTGAAAGCTTAGGTGGATTAAACTCTGGGTTCAGACTTCAGAGTTTTGAAAGAACTGGAAACTCAGTCATTACATAGCTCCAACCCTAGACTGCTGAAGGGGGACCCTCACTGTTCTATGGCTCAGCCTAAGTCATGCTGAAAGCAAGCCCCATCAGATCACGCCCATGACTTAAAAATTATTAAGCAGGTATTCTTTGACATGCATGACATGAATTGGAATTTCAATGATTCAAATTTTAACCTACAGAATAAACCACATAAGATCAAAATGAGTTTATTAATTTTTTCTACGTCAGATTGTTTGTAAAAAGTATGTTGTTAGTTTGAACTGGCTTTAAAGATTCTTTTGAGTACACTGACCTCTCCTGTTCAAAAAATTGTTGCTGGCTTTGGGCTAAAAATATGAGTTTTCATCTGAAAAGGCACTTATGTGAGAGACTAAAAAGAGACATTATAATGAGAGTTGGAAATTGTTCTAGCAGTAGCAAATGCAATAATTTCATTGTAAGATCATATGAAAAGTAATAGTGAGCCAGGAATGAACTATCCTTAGCAAGCAGAATTATGAGACTGGTAAGATATGAAATATTAGAAAATGGTAAGCTTTTATTGAAATTTTACCTTATAAAGTTAGTAGTTCCCTTTTGGTATATTTATACATAAGTGTTTGAGAGCAGCCCAAAAAGCCCATTAACCAGCAATGTGTGCTCAGATCCCAGAAAGCCAAGGAAGTCCTGGGCTGTATCCAAAGCAGCACGGCCAGCAGGGTGAGGGAGGGGATTCTGTCCCTCTGCTCTGCTCTGGTGAGACCCCACCTGCAGTGCTGCATCCAGCTCTGGGGTCCCCAATAAAGGAAGGATATGGGCCTGTTGGAGCAAGTCCAGAGGAGGCCACAAAATTGATAAGAGGACTGGAGCACCTTCTCTATGAAGACAGGTTGAGAAAATTGTGGCTGTTCAGCCTGGAGAAGAGAATGTTGCATGAGTACCTCAAAGCAACCATTCAGTGTCTGAAGAGTCCTACAGGGAAGCTGGAGAGGGACTTTTCGTCAGGAACTGTAGTGATAGGATAAAGCGTAATGGCTTCAAACTGAAAGAATGTAGGTTCAGATTAGATACTAAGAAGAAATTGTTACTTTGAGGCTGGTGAGACAGTGGTTCAGGTTACCTGGTAAAGTTATGGATACCCCATCCCTGGAAATGTCCAAGGTTAGGTTGGATGGGGCTTGGAGAGACCTGATCTAGTGGAAAGGGTCCCTGCTCATGACAGGGGCTTGAAATTAGAAGAGTTTTAAAGAGTTCCAACCTAACCAATTTATGATTCTATGATTCTTTATCTTTAGTAACCAAATGGCTATCATTTGTGTATATGTCCTTATGTCACACTGTAAGCGATCAGTTTCTATAGAAAATAGTCCTATATGGTTCTATTGAAGTAGATGTAAAGATCACTTAGGATCTGACTTAAAAGGTGCCTTTCTTAAGCTTAAACTTAATTACTGACCCAGTGCTATCCATCTAAAAGATCTTGAGTCTGTGCTTTGCTGTTATTGACCTGCTTTGAGTATACTGGCCTTCTCTGAGCCACTTCACCCCATATCTGTGACATCAGTCTACTCTAGCTCCACAGTGTCTCACATCTGTTCAGTTTCTTGACTCATCATTTATTTTCAGGGTGATTCTCTCCAGGGTTCATCTCTGTTTTTCTCACTCTTTGTCCTTGTGCTTTATTCTTCTTTTTTGTGCCTTGCAAATGGATTATGTAACTTTAAAATATTGTGATAAAAACCCTCTATGAAAAATGTTACAGGAAGAAATTACTGTTTCAAGCTGTATTGCATATCTAATACACCCATATCAGGAATTAATTAGAAATCAATCATTGGCAAACTCTAGTGGAGAACAATACGTTATCACTGTGAACGTTAAGTATTGGGGTCCTTGTAATAATTTCATTAGTAATGCAGAGAAGTCACATCAATGAGTCATGATCTGTGTCACTCTTACAGTAGTTCAGGGTATCTTTATTAATATGGCTGATTCCTAAATATAGCTGTTGTGTATGGTTTGAATATTTTATTTCGATCCTTGCGTTGAATTCTGCAAAAGATTACTATAGTGCAAACAACAAATATAACTAATAATAATTTATTTATTTTGTAAGAGAAAACAATATGAGAAATTATTGCATCTGATGAAAGAATAGCTTGAAAAAACATGAACATAAAAAGTGTAAAATACATTCTGCGAAAGGCCCGAACATATCAAAGAGTCAATCTATTTTTGGATGACATCAACTGTCAATAAAGGGAAATGACACAACTAGGTGAATAGATTGCCTTATCTGAATACCTCTCCACCTCTTTCTATCAAGAAAAAAGTTTTGAGTTTGACTGATTTGAAATAAGAAACTACACTTGAGCTGGACATGAACTTAAAATGCAATAACATTACAAAAAGCATTAATACTCTTCTAGGGTAAATATGCTTAAGGATCAAATGTAAATTTCAGAAGAAGCATTTTTCAGATATTAAAAGTGACAGCTCCTGGCATATTTCGGTTTAAGAGTGTCTGAGAAAGACCTGAAAGATGTTCTCCAGTGTTAGATACAGGCTGATGGGATGCTCTATTCAGGCCCAGAAATCACAATATAAAGCCATACAAGTATCTACGGATTTGTTTCAAAGTGGTCCATTTCATCACTGGCTTGCCTGCTTACAGAAATTAATTATCTCTGGAGTAAGAGCAGTGGCAAGGAGACTTGCTAGAGCACACAAATTTGGTGACTAGAAGAGAAGCAATGACAGGAAAAGCGGGATGCTTGAGCAAATATTGAGAAACAGCCATCAGTCTTCTGTGAGCTAAAGAAAGGACTGTATCCTTCTGACAGAGCTGAGAAGACCTTGGATTTCACTTCTATGTCCTATACTGTAATCACTTGGCCCTCACAGGGTCTTGAATCTGTGCAATAACTACACCAGGTAATATGTGTAAGTACTTGGCTTAGAAGGCAGGAGTAGGCCCAGTGAAGGAGAGCCTTTGTGTGGTTTGACTGGGTTACAGCCGGTTGGCTTCTTCATTTGTAGCAGCAGTGGGGTAGCTACTCACTACCTAAGTATGTATGTATTTTATTTATGTAATTTCTACAAGTACTCTATTCAGTTAGCTTCTTTTAGTGCTTTGACAACTAAATTGTTCAGTGCTAAACAGATTAATTCTTCTCTTGCTCCTAGCTGTAAGGGGTAATTCCTGCTCTCAGCTGTGCTCTTCAAGACCAGTGCCCAAAACTCCATGGTTTTTTAGTTGCCCGTTTGCAAACAAGAAGTAAGGGAGGCATTCAGTTTGGCTTGGATGTAAGCCTTGGCTCCACAAGCAGCCACAACTATGAGGCAATGAAGGTTCCTGATGTTCTGTTTTCTCCACCTGCACCACTGCTGGGGGTCCCAGAGCTCTCCCCTGCTGCAGAGGCTGGGAGCTGAAACTGAGCAGTGGCCACAACACCCCATCCCTCCTCTGGCAAGGGATGCAGCACCCAATTGACACTGTCATCAGACCCCTCCCAAGTGGATACCCTTCTCAGGCCATGGACTTTGGCACAGGGCTGCCATTACATACCTGTTACTCTTGAATGCC
>VZRZ01005886.1:0-31669 GCA_013398175.1 Climacteris rufus
TGGGTATTGGGAGAATTTCTTCATCCCCATTCCTGCTGTGAAGGCCAGTCCATGGTGGGGTCAGCAGGAGCTGTTCTGCAGCACTGGAAGGGTCTGGGGAAGGTTCCTCAGGCTCATCTCCCTGGTGCTGCAGGTTGGCAGCTCAGGACAAGAACCATTTTTGCTTTTTGTGGACACAGAAAAAAAATCCTGTGTGTGACCTCATCTGAATTTCCTAAACATGTTCTCAGTGAGTGTGGAATTGGGATTTACTTTTAATTTTCCCTGAGTAGTTCACAATGCTGCTCTAGCAGAGTCATTGCTATCAGCCAGGTAATTACAGACCCATCATGTAAAATGAGCATCTTCAATCCAGTTTAATATTAATCTGTGCAAATTTACAGTGACAGCAGCTTGTCTTAGCAGTGAATATTGATGTCATTATCCCCACACAGGAATACAGGGCTGAAAAGCAACAAGCAGAGGAAAGAAAGATGTAACCAGCTTTATAAAATGTCCAGTCTTGGACACCAGGAGGAATTTCTCCATGGAAAGGGTGGTCAGGCCTTGGCAGGGGCTTCCCGGGGAGGTTTGGAGTCCCCATCCCTGGAGGTGTCCAAGGAAGGCCTGGACGTGGCACTCGGTGGTCTGGGCTGGGGACAAGGTGGGGATTTGGCACGGGGTGGACTCAACCTCAGAGGTCTTTGCCAACCTCACAATTCTGGGATTCTACAGCCACAGCTATGTTTATAGATCTTCTCTAAACACACTGCCTGCTGACTGTCACATTCCCTTGGTTTTCCTTTCACGCACAGAAGTTCAGATTTGAGAATGGAATTTAGAGGAATGAACTGAACTTTGAGGGAGATGCTTTAAATGCTGGGATTTGAGGAAAATAGTTCCTACTCCACCTTTGAGCAAAATGAAGGAGCTGGGGTGGAAATCACTGGAACTACCCTGTTTTGCCCCCTCGGCCCCCATCTTTTCTCTTAGCTGAGCCCCAGCACCTTTGGCCAAGGGGGATTTTGGGGGCTGGGTTCAGCTGAAGGCAGCTCCTCTGCCCATCATCCATCCATCCATCCCTGCATCCATCCCTGCATCCATCCCTGCATCCATCCATCCACCCAGGAGAGCTGATTCCTATAAAATGAGACTTTGATGTGGGAAAACACCAACAAGCCCAGGGTGACAAACTAAAGCAGCTTTGATCTTCCTGCCAGAAAACAATCCAGCAAATTGCTTTGTGTGGATTGAGCATCAATCAGGACCCAAACTGTCTCCCAGTGCAGGGGAGGTGTTGGGGTTTGATTTTATGCCTCCTGATCATTTTATTTTTTGAAAAAAACCTACTTTTGGATAAAATTCCTCTGCCAAAAGCAATTTTCCACCCTGCATTGTGGCCAGGAGAGATCCATGCTGCAGTTTAGTCACTAGAAAGCCTTGTGATGAATTATCCAAATCCAAGTGGTTCTGCTGCTGGGTTTGGCAAGGAAAGAGCAGGAGCCACCATAGCCAACAGGCACAGCATGAACAGGAATTCTCATTCCAAGCTGTCAGGAGCTTTTGCATTTTAAAACATTAATGTACCACTGTTCTTCCCACAGAAAGGGAATTTTGATTGTCAGTTCACAGCTGCTTTCATGTGGGTTTGTTCAAACCTTCCCAGTTCCTGGTGGAACAAGCACAGCAATGCTGAGATGCTTCTGCAGTCGTGGAACGTTGAGACTGCACTGAGATTTTCAGGAGAGGGGAGTGAGACAAGGACAGCCAAGCCCAAGGTGTGACTGCACCAGGATAAGGATTATGGAACCTTGGAATTCCAGAATGGCTTGGGTTGAAGGGACCTTAAATCCATCCAGTGCCACTCCTGCCATGGGCAGGGACACCTTCCACTGTCCCAGGCTGCTCCAAACCCCATCCAACCTGGCCTTGGACACTTCCAGGGATGGCTCAGCCACAGCTTCTGTGGACAACCTAAGTTTCCACCTTATCTCCTCCCAGTAGGTTCTATCACTGATATTTATCTTTCTAGAGCCTCTTTATAGACAAAATTCTTTATAAATGTGGGAATAACTAAGAGAGGGCAAAGGAAAAATTCTCACTGAGCACTTATTGGACAGAAAATATCTGAAAATATTCACAGAAACAGAAGTGTTTGCTTTTCTTCATTTGCCCTGGGAAGTCTGAATGCCAAATTTTTTTCTGTTTCCTCCCACTCATGGGATAATGGGGCAATCCAGCACCAAGCAAGCAAAGAGCAGTGGGAATCACTCTCTGTGTCACTGTCCAGAATGGATCTCCAGGACTGGCCCAGAGGACCAAAGTTTCAGTGTTTTGTGACCCTCATTGCCTTCGTCTTTATTGAGAATTCTGTCTCAGTTTGTAAAGTCCAGTTCAATATCAGCAGCCTCTGATCACCCCAACAAGTATTTGGGGTTTTTTCCTGCCTTTATTTGTTCATAGAGGACCTTTCTTTGTTCCTTAAAATGATCAAAGTTCAATTAATCTTCATTCACAACATGTTCTGTGTTGCACTTGTATTGGAACCTTCACTTCATCAACATTCACCACTCCCTGGACTGCTGCATTTTTGATTAAGTAGCAATTATTTGAGATTTGGAGATGTCTGCTCAGAGAATTATTTATTATCACAGAGCCCCAGAATGGTTTGTGTTGGAAGGGACCCTAAGGACCTGTTCCGTGGGCAGGGACACCTTCCACTGGAGTGGAGGGGCAGAACTACCTCCAGAAGGACTTCAAGGATAATACAAACAGGTTAAAATAGTCACCACTGTATTATACCACTGTGAGGTGGAAGGATCCTTCCCGGTCTGGCTGTGGAAAATGAGCTGATGTGCCCAGGATTCCAATGGAAACCAGACTTTCCCACCTTTCCCTACCATGAAATGATTTTGCTACCAAGCAAATAACTTTCATTCCCCTCTCCATGGGCCTGCTTTAGGCCTTGCTAAGACAGGATTCTTAGGGAAATCATAAATATTTCTGATTTCAGGTTATGAGGTCCCAGGTTCAGTTTCTGCTTCCAGAAATCCAGTCACAAGCTGCATTTTTGCCTCCCCCTGTCAGGAAAAGCTCAGGAATCCACACCAAATCTGCAGTCATTGCACCCAGGGCAGGTCTGTGGGATTTTCTCCACTCCACAGCCCCACAAACCTGGGTGGTCTTAGCCTCCCATTGGGATCCCTGCCTGTTCCTTATGTTTGCCTTTCCATACTGAACTCTTCAAGGAATGGACCAGTGTAATGGGTAAATTACCTCAAAAATGAGGTTATTACCTCCAGAAGGACACAGCCCTTCCATGACCTGACCCCTGTGCTGCCTGTGATGCCTTGGAATCAGCATTCCTTGGAACCAGCGTTTCTGCTTCATGTTCTTATTGATTCCATGAATAAATGATTGGCTCCTCATGATGGGGAAGTGGTAACTGGAGTTTCTTTATGGGCACAAGTGCCAAGCTAAATATTTCAAACCCCCATAAATAATTGAGGTATCAGTTTGTCTTCGAGAGAAGGAGATTGGGGTTATAATCCCTTTCTCTGTGAATGCTCTCCTGCCTTCTTGGTGGAGGAAACTCACCTGGGAAGCACAAATTATTCAGCAGGTTGTGCTGCTGGGTTTATTTCTGTACCCAAAGCAGGCTGTGTTACTTCTGCAGGTGCAGCAGCAGAGCAGTTTCATATTTCCCTGACACAGGGCTGACCTCAAACCTTGCTGAGGTTCAGGCAAATTCTTCAGGCTCTGTCACTTGGGATTTTTGTTTGTGGATTTTGTGAAAGATGGAGAATTTGGGGCCTTTCAGAGTCACATCATCATGGTAGCAAAATATTTCTTTAATAATTCATTAATAAACCTTGTCAAAATTAAAGGGGGGAGATTACATCACTGCAGGGTTCAGGAAGCCTGAGAAGACTGGGAGAAGGTGGAGGCTGGGAAGACACAGGAGGGAGTAAATTTTTTTCCACCAATAAAGGCTGATTTTGGCTGTGAAAAAGGGGTTAACACGTGGGCAGAGGTCAGGAGAAGGCAGGGTGTGGAAGAGGATGAGCTGGGACCAAGGATTAGAGGGACGGCCTATTTAGGCCCTGAGTTCCCTAAGGCAAAAGTGACTAGGGAGCTCTGGGTTTCCTCTGTCCTCTTGCTCTTATCCTGATCAGTTTTGGGAGGAGTGAACAGTGTCAGCAGCCCAGTGCCAAAGATGGGGAGCAGGGGTGTTGAAACACGACTCATTCCCAAGCTGAAAAGCAAAACCTTTTTACTGAAAAACAATGACAAGCAGGGATGGAAGCAGTGAGCTGGTCTCGTTGCTCCTCGTGGCAGGGCAGACCCGGTGCAGCAGCGATCGCGACGCTGGATGCTCTCCCTCCGGCGCTCCGATGAGATGAGGACCAGGACCCAGGGGCCAGCCCGCTTTTATACCCGGCCCTGCTCTCCCATTGGTGCGTTTGTCTGAATCCGCTGGCTGACTGGTCCGATTGTTCCAACCCCGATTGGCTCGTTTTCCAGGGGTCTCCTCTGGTCGGCTCTCGCTGGATCGTGGTGACATCAGCCCTTTAGTGGAACAGTCTGGAACAGTCTGGAAGGTTCCACCCTTCGCATGAGTGGCCTCCCTTGCGCCATGTGGAGTGTCTGGGTCAATATTGCACCCAATGTCACACCACCTTCCATGGCCTGAACACACACAAACCCCCGACTGTTGTTAACTCTCAACAAGTGACTCAGCAGAACTGCAAATGGCTTCAACCCATTTATAACACCAGGTGAATCCAGCCCTTCCTCTGAGCCAAGGATCCCCTGGCTCCAAAGGCTTTTGAAGCCATGACCCCCAGAACAGAGCAGAACAGAGCATTAAAAACAGGAGCTGGGGCTCTGGGTGGGTGCTGTTCTTTTAATTGTTGCTTATTAGGTGAGTTCATTAAAGCAGGTTGGGGTTGTTTCTCCTCAGCATTTTCTGACTGGACACTGGGTTCTTAATAGTTGAGCCACAGAAAGTTCTGGAAACTTTCTGTCCTATCAAAGTGCTGGATTTCTTGGAGGCCTTGTGAGGAGGGTTTTCCTCAGGTGCTTTTCTCAGGAACCTTCCATAAGTACAGGCACAGGAGAGGATAAAGATCCTCGTTACACTGCCACTTGGCAGCACATTGCTAAAGACAGCAAATATTTTATGCTGTGCTACAGCAGGCCCAGAGAGAGAAAATTGTGACCCTGCTGAGCTCCTTCCCTTGAACTTGTGCAGATTCTGCAAAGGGAACCCAAGAACTGGGACATTTGGGTAAATCGGACCAGTAAAGCAGCAGGAGTTGCTGTGGCAGAGGTCAGGGGGGTGTAGCTCACAAAGCCCCTGACTACCTAAGACACTTCTGCCCAGGGCTGATTTGTTTGGAATGCAGGAGCTGGACAAGGTTGGGGTCTGGGAGTGGCCTTGGAAGCAGTTAAGAAGTCAGGCAGTGTGTTCCAGATTCCTTAAGCCAATATTTACAGAGAGTTCTTCTGGTGTAGGCTTTGGCTAATCCAGAGAAATGCAGCCCTCTTGCCCGGATATTCCAGGTCCAAGTCTGGGATTTGGTGGTGCTGGGAATAGAGCCCTGCCCTTCTCCCCACCATGAGCCCAGCACTGGGATGTGCAGCTCCTTCAGAGTTTGCCATTCCTGGAATCACTGAGCACTTTCCAGCATTTCTGCTGAGCTGGGTGAGATTTGTTTCCCAACCAGATGCTCCCTATCCCAAGCTGGAATCACCAGGTGCTGCTCCTTTGGCTTTGATTGTCATTATTCCTTTCCTGTTGCTTTGGTTTGATTCCTGCAGCCCTGTGGGGCCAAGGGTCTTCCTTGCTCTGATTGCATGATGGGCTGTTTGCTCTGCTTTAGTAAGAGGCTTGACAATTTGTTTGTCATGAATCATCTCTGGCTGTCTTGAGGCCTTTTATTCTTGATGAGAATTTCACAGCTTATGTTTGCCCAGTGTTTGGGATGAATGCTTTTTAAGCTTATCATGATCCTTAGGCAGCTCAGTGAGCCACCTCAAGCACATGCCTGATTTCCAGCATGAGTAATTCCAGGGCTTCCAAGGGAATTTACTACACAGATCTTTAAAGATAAACACAACCATGTGTAATGTCCTGAACTGGAGGCTTTGTTCTTTATAGACCAGCTCTAAAATAACAAATTTCAGCTTTGGCCTTGTCTTGGAAGTGGTTTCTTCATTTGTTGTTGGGGATTTGACAGGTCTAGTCCCTCAGAATCATCTTTCCCTACCACTCATGGCACATCCAGAACTATTTTAAAAGATAACATGGGAATATTTCTTTCTCTTTGCTTAAGGGTTATGTTTCCTTCAAAATGACGGAAATATAAAAATGAAGCATTCAAAGTGAAATGCAGAAAGACTTTATTTAACTTTATTTAACTTATCCTCTCTAGGAGACGGTATTTAAAAACCCAAACTGTGATTCTCGATAGAGACAAGGTCCAGGTTGTATCTCCAGAGAGGTTTAGGACTTCTCAGGGAAACCTTGAATTGTCAAAAAATCAACTTTTCCCAAAAGCATCCCAGTTTTAGTGAAAGATTTTCAGTTCGGGGAAGTGGTTGTCTCTAAATCAGGGGCAAAGTTTGATCTCAGCTGTATTTTAGGTAAAGGTTCTGAGACCAAACTTACCAAACCCTCAGACTGTTGAACCACAGAAACACAGGGTTGGATGGGATATTGGGCAGGAATTGTTCCCTGGGAGGGTGGGGAGGCCCTGGCACAGGGTGCCCAGAGAAGCTGTGGCTGCCCCTGGATCCCTGGCAGTGCCCAAGGCCAGGCTGGACGGGGCTGGGACAGTGGGAGGTGTCCCTGCCCCTGGCAGGGGTGGCTCTTCAAGCTCCCTTTGAACCCAAACTGATTTCTGTTCCTTTAATGGTGGAAGACCCTCACTGAACCCAAAATAGAGGAAGTTTCTCTCAGACATGGAAAATAAACACCCAGAAATGCAGATTTTGAACAACTCTTTCGCTGGTGCCTTTACAATGATTTCCATTCTTGCTGCTGACACAAATCCATTCCAATTAGTGACAGAATTTGCCTGGGGCTCTTTGCTGCCAGCAGTCAATGCCCCAGTCCAGTCAGAGGCTGTGGGTTGGTTCTGGTTTTGTGCTGAGAGTGATCACTTAACCAAATGCTTTAGAGGAGAATTAAAACTTCCTTTTTGGGGGGCTTGGTAACTTTTGTTTGGGTTTTTTTTTTTTTTTGCTTTTGCTTCCATAGGTAGATATTGATTTTTTACCTTCTTGTATGGTTTCTAAAGGCTGCTGCTTTTATTTGTGCTGTAGAGGAAAAAGAAAGGAGAAAAACGGGTGAATTGCAAACACAAAGTGATTTCTATGATGGAGCTGTAAAGAACAAACAAAAGGAAAGCTGTGGTGAGGAATTGTCAGTTGGCTGACACCAATGAGTTATCACGGGAAACACCCTCATCAGTGCATTGGTTTAATACAAATCCTCTTGGATTTGCCTTTGCAGGGATGGAGGATTTAGAAAAACCACACCAGAACAGCAGGAATTTAAAAAACCCTCCAAACCACCCCCCCACCTGCTCAGGAAACAAAGGGCTGGGGACCCTCGGCAGGTTTGAGGTTGTTGTGATAGCACAAAAAATGTGATCTGGGAAAGTGTTGGTGCCACACCATCAGTGGGGTCTTGGCATCTGGGCATTGTCAGGGATCAACCCCAGCACATTTCATCCGTCCCACTCCACCCATTCCAAATAAAACAGAGCCTCCTGGGAAGGGATCAAAAGAAGGCGCCGTAGTAAGAATTCTCTTTAGAGCTAATGAGACAGTTGTAGTTTAATTAAACAGCAGCTGATTGCAATCCCTGCACATTTACTGGAGGCAGTGGCAGCCACTGAACTGCAGCCTGGAATCACCAGTTGGACCCAGGACCAGTCCAGTCTCACAATTCTGATTATTTATTTGATTTAATTTTACTGTATTTAGATTTAAGCAAAGCACAACTTGGTGTTTTACCACAGGCATCGTATTGTTCCTGGGATCATGGAATATCCTGAGCTGGGAGGAACCCCCAAGGATCATCCAGTCCAACCCCTGGCCCTGCACAGACACCCCAACAACCCCACCCTGTGCATCCCTTGGAGCGTTGTCCAAACACTCCTGGAGCTCTGGCAGCCTTGGGGCCGGGCCCATTCCCTGAAACACTGCAGTGCTGGGATTTAGGAAGGCAGAGATCAGTGGGAATTTCCCAACAGAATTGTCTCAAGGCCCCCTGGCATTCCTGTAAAATTGAAATGCTGTTGTGGGATTGGTGGAGAGCTGGGAAGCAATGGCTGTGTCTCTGGGGTGGGCATGGCTTTGTCCATGTTTCCTGCTGCTTCCCCTGAAAGTCTTCCCTCAAATTCCAGCAAAGAGGATTCCTGAGCTGCTTGCTGAAGTTACTGAAATAAAGCAGTGGGAAGAATCCTGAGTCTCTTTTGAGGGAGGAGAGGGAATTGGGTGGTTGGGTCCTTGCGCAGAGGGGTTCTCCAGGGTTTTCTGGTACCTACACCAGGATTTTTTAGTGCTTTCATCTTTGTTATGCTACAGGTGTTTCCTTCCCTTTCCATGTTCTCTCCATCCCTGGGAATGCTCTGTCAGGAACTCTCCATTGCTGAGTATCCCTGTGTACACCAAACTCCAATCGGGGCTGTGCCTGGCATCCAGCCCTGCCCTGGCACCTCTCCCTGATGGACAAGGCTAGAACAGGGAGAAGCAGCTTCCAGGGAGATAATGAGTGAGGGAGAAGCTGGGAATTATGTCCGTGGGATAAAACTGAGGATCTTTCTCCACTCTTGCCCTGTGATGAAGATGCTTTGTGAAAGGTGACAGGTTATTTTCATATTAAAAAAATATTTCCTAGAAGTTTTTCCTGTTTATCAAACAGAAACTGAGTCCCCCTCGGCTGCTGCAGTCTTAGGATTTTCCCAGTCCCAGCTCCAGGGCAAATCCACCTTCCCTCCAAAGGTTACATGTGAAATATTCCCTATTGAATGAAGCCATTGGATTCTCTTGGCTGCTTTTCTGCCTCATTAAACTCAAACCATCGATTAAGCAACAGTGGCAGATAGGAAAAGGCAAAGTGACTTGGAAATAATTAGCCTCTCTGGAATCTGGGAGGAAGGAGCCCCAGGTCCTCCCTGGCAGGGAAACATCCATGTCTGGGCATCTGGGAGCAAGGGAACATCCAACTGCTCCCAATACAGGGCCTTTTGCATCGCAGAAAATATTCCAGAACAGCTCCTTGTCTGACAAAAAACGTTGCGAAGTTACAGAGGGGAAATTTTGCAACAACGAAGTCCCTTTCTGAGGAAAAGTGTGTCGTTGTTTCTGCAGGCAGAGCTGATTTCCCCAGGATAACCATGGGAAGAGTGTTCTGTGCAGAGGTGGGATCTGGGCTGTTTTTCCCCCCATTTCTCAGCTGTGCTGGATCCTAGCAGTGCTGACTGTGGGACAACATCCTCGAGCCATTTTTATTCCCTGTTTTGAGTGCAGGGAGAAAATCCTGCCCTGAGCTGTGCCTGGAACAGAACACAGTGGTGGTGCAGAGACAGCTTGGCTGATCAGGGGCATGGAACACCTCTCCTATGGATACAGGCTGAGGGAGCTGGGATTGTTCAGCCTGGAGAAGAGAAGGATCTGAGGAGAGTTTATTGTGCCTTTCAGTACCTGAATGGGCTCCAAGAGAGCTGGAGAGAGACTTGGGACAAGGGATGGAGGGATAGGACACAGGGAATGGCTTCCCAGTGCCAGAGGGCAGGGTTGGATGGGATATTGGGCAGGAATTTTTCCCTGTCAGGGTGGGGAGGCCCTGGCACAGGGTGCCCAGAGAATCTGTGGCTGCCCCATCCCTGGCAGTGCCCAAGGCCAGGCTTGACGGGGCTGGGAGCACCTGGGACAGTGGGAGGTGTCCCTGCCCATGGCAGGGGTGGCACTGGATGGGCTTTAAGGTCCCTCCAACCCAAACCATTCTGGCATTCCATTCTCTGATTCCAAGCTCAATGCCATGGAGATGTGCAGCTGGAAGGAGCCTCTGCATTCCCCTAGAGAACATCCAAAGGCTGGGGTGCCTTTGTTTCAGCTGAGCTTTTTGCTCAGGAAATCAACCTGGCAGGAGAAGGGCCCGTACAAGGAAGGGCCTGTGTATGGGATAAAACATCCACTAGGAAGAGCTGAATTTCTTCTGAAAGCTCAGTGGAATGAGACAGAACGGTAGGGCCAGATTAGGGTCAGTGGAGTTGGAAAATGGCCTGGAAGTGTCATGAGAAAGAGGACAGAGATTTCTGTAAAATCTCAGATTCTACAGGGAGAAAAGAAAAATTAAAAGGAAACATAATTATGGGAATTCAATGGTTCCTACATCTCATCAAACACCCTGAGAATCCCAGACAACACATGGCTGTAGGGAAACTTATCCCTGAGACTGATTTTAGAGATCTTGGATCACAGACTGGTTTGGGTTGGAAGGGGCTTTAAAGCCCATCCAGTGCCACCCCTGCCATGGGCAGGGACACCTCCCACCATCCCAGGCTGCTCCAAGCCCCGTCCAACCTGGCCTTGGACACTTCCAGGGCTGGGGCAGCCACAGCTTCTCTGGGCACCCTGTGCCAGGGCCTCTCCACCCTCACAGGGAACAATTCCTTCCCAATATCCCACCTGACCCTGCCCTCTGGCAGTGGAAGCCATTCCCTGTGTCCTGGCCCTCCATTCCTTGTAAAGTCTCTCCCCATCTTTCCAGTAACTCCTTCAGGCTCTGCAAGGTCCCAGTGAGGTCACCCCTGGTCTCTTCTCCAGGCTGAACAATCCCAGCTCTCCCAGCCTTTCCTCCCAGCAGAGCTGCTCCACCTCTCTGAGCATCCTGGTGCCTCCTCTGGGCTCTCTCCAGCAGCTCCAGCTCCTCACTGTGCTGGGCCAGGGCTGGGGCAGCTCTGCAGGTGGGGTCTCACCTGAACGGGGCAGAAGGGCAAAGTTCCCCCTTTTCTGCTGCCCACACTGGGGACTCAGCCCAGGGCACGGGGGGTTCTGGGATGGTGCAGGTCCAGCTCTCACCTCCAGCACTCCAGGGTCCTTCTCCCAGAGCTGCTCCATCTTTTGGACAAAGGACTTGTGAGCTCCCAGGGCTGGTGACATGGGGACAAAGACCCTTTTCCCTCTCCAGCCTGTTTTTCCCTCTGTGTTGGTGCGACCTGGGGGTGTCCTGGCTGTGGAAGAAAGGGATAGGCGCTCCGGAAGATTTCGGGATGTACGGAGAGGGACAGTTAAACCCTGCCCCCTCATCCCTCTCTCTCTGGGCTGATAAACGATCACCCAAGGCATGCAGCCTCACCCCCCCCTGCTTTCCCCTGCTAATTTTCCACTCCTTATCGAGACCCAGGGTCTTACCACCCCCTTTTCTGACGTGGTGGGACCCTTAGCTATATAACCGACCATGTAAAGATAATAAAGTCCTTTTGATTCATCCACCACATTGGTGCCAGTGTGTCAGAGGCCCGGTGGCCCGGAGTAGGCCGGACCACCGTGATTGCATCTTCAGAACCAGGTCGCCTAGCCTTCCGAATAAAAAGGCTACACTGGCACATGCCACTCACCACCCTGCCAGGGCAGTGCCACCAGTGCTGCTCCCTGCAATGTCACCAGTCCCATTCCGAGCTGTGCTGTCCCCATGGTGTCTATGCATGGATCAGAGCTGAGGATCTGTCCCCTGGGAAGGAGAGCTGGGGCTTTCCTGTGCCAGGCTGTGTGGGACAAAGGTTGAGAGGCCTGGACACATCAGTTCAGCCACCAGATCTCACAGCGAGTGACAGCTCAGGGAGCAAAGCTGCCCTGATGTCCCCAAGAGCCTTTGGGATGTTGTTCTGCTCCAGGCATTTGTTTAGAGTGGGCACCTCCACTTAACTCTGGGATGGGAAAGGCCACCAGGAAAGTGCAGAGAGGGAAGGGATTCCTGGCTTAGCAGGGATTTGTGTGGCTCTGGGGCTGCTTGCAGTCCTCAGGGCACATCGGGGGGGTTGGGGGCACATGCCCCCTCTGAGAAGCTCTGTATTCCCACTCAGATCACTTCCATTTACATGGCAAAACATTTCCTAACCAGCGGCAAGGAAAGCTCATCCTGAGATGAGAAAAATCAGAATAGCAGCTCTTAGTCCTTAGGCAGCACTTTGGAGCCTGCACAAACCTCAGTTAATGAATCCAGCTCTGCTGCTGCTCCTGCCCCATTCCCAGCAGGAAACGCTCCAGGATTAGAAATTTGCTGACACATTGGTGCTGGGGGTGCCCGAGGCAGAGGGATCATGGCTCTGCTGCTTTTATGGTGCTGACAGGGGTGAAAAAGCCTCCTCATGTCAGCAGAGATGATCAGGTCATGGGCAGGGCTTGTCCTGCCCTTCCCTTCCCAGCCTGGTGGGAATGCAGGTGGAATCTGCTCAGTTGTTACAGCCCCAGCTCCATCCATGGGAAGCAAAAGTTGTGGGTGAAGTTCCAGCCTTGCAGGCCTGGGGCCAAAATCTGTTCCCTCAGCAATGTTGGGGTGAGCAGGGAAAGCCCTGAGGGTTTTAAGCCCAATTCCAACAGAAATTAGCAGAATTTGGCCATTTTCTCTGTTATCTCAGTGGTTTTCTGTGGGTTTGTGGCAGTTTTCCCATCACTGTGACAAGACACTCCAAGTGCTGGCAGCAATTCTGGAGCCCCTCCCTGGCTTTGGGGATGCCGTGGGTGTTGTCCCATTACTTCTGAGGCTCTGCCTTGCCTTGAATACCTCTTCCTATCCTCTTCCCATCCCCTTCCCATCCTTTCCAGAAGAAGAGCTACACAGCTGCCATGCAAAATGACAAGTACCTAACATCTTCATTGCTGTATCAGTCCCAGGGATTTGGGAGGGCAGGATGCTGCTTTCAGAGCCTCCCCCGAACCAGAGGTTAACGTTCCCTCCAGAATCCTGCAGTACAGCTCAGGGGAGAGGACAAAGAGGCAGAGCTGACTTGGAAATGCCTCTTTAATCCCATGAGGTGCAGAGGTTTGTGGCTGGGAGGCCTCGCTGGATTCACAGCACGATGAAATGCTTGGATAAATAACAGCTGGGAAATGGGCAGTCTGGCTGCTGCTGAGGGGAGACAACACACTGGTGTTGGATTTTCCTTTCTTCCCTTTTCCCCAGTTTTTCACTCCTACAATTGCTGGTACAGAGAAACAGCAGTGCCAGGGCAGTTCCCTGCACCTCTCACAGCTCTTGGCTGCCACTGGGAGGGATAAAGGGGCAAAAATACCCAAAAAGGGGCAAAAATACCCCTATAAACACTCCAGTCCTGATTCCAGGCTTTTCCCAGGATCTGCAGTTCCCTGGACTTCACTGCAGAATTTACCTGTGTGGAAAGAAACCTCATCTGTCTGGGCAGGTCTCACCTGTGGGCTCATCCTGCTTGGCTTAAACACTCCCAGGATGTCTTTTAATATTAATGGATTATGTAAAGAAAGAGAAATCCTGCTCAGGGAAATTACTGTAAAGTGTTCCCAGGGATCTGTCTCTCCTCTGTAGCCACATGGTCTTTGAATTTTAATTGGTGCAGGAAAAGTGATGAAGGAATTACATTTTATTGGTGGAGGGGGGAAGTTTTTCAGCTGGTTTGGTTGGATGGTTTATGGCTGTGAACAAAACCTCTGATTTATGGAGTCAGGGGAGCAGAGCAAAGAAATTCCCTCTGTCCAGGTGCTCATTGGCAGCAGCTCAAGGGAACCAGGTGGAGTCAAGGATTGTACAGAGACAGAACTTCCCAAGGAGCTCCAGATGGAACTGCAACCCACAATGATGGAGAAAAGCCCAAGAGTACAGAACACAAACATCAGATTTTTAGGGGTCCCTCAGTGAGAGGGGACAGTGACCAAGGGGTTAAGACTGAGCCATTCTCAAACCCAAGAACTGAGATATTACTGAACTGGGCTTTCTCATTATTTCAGTTCAAAAGAGCTTTTCCCTCTAAACTTTATAGCATCTCAATTAGGTAAAGATAAGCTTAAAAAAATAAACAAAACACAGTTTCAGGGGAATTCAGGTTCTGTTGAGACTGAAAAGGATTTTTTTAATTTTCAGTTTTCAAAATCAAACAACAATAAATCACCAAGCCCTGAAATAAATATTTTCAGGTTCTGCAGAAAAACTCACCAGCTTTCTTTCTTCTCTCTCTCTCCATCTCTGGGTCTCCATTTTTGATTCAGTTAATGAAGTAAAATTCCCATTTTTCACACAGTTCCATTCTCTCCACCTGCATGAGGGAAAGATGTAGACAGAGAAGCTGGATGGAGAGAAGCCTTGGGAGAGCACAGAGAGCAGAGGTGGCCATGGAGGCAGGGCAGGAATGGGGAATCTGCACTGAGGATTTGTGACCAAGGGGTTCCTCTGCTCCCTGTCCTCACACTGCCCAGTGCAGGGGCAGAGTTCTCATCTCTGGAAATATTCAAAAAACATGGATGTGGCACTGAGGATGTGCTTTAGTGGGTGATTGGTGGTTGGACTTGAGGATCTTTCCCCATCCCTGAAGTGTCCAAGGCTGGGTTGGACGGGGCTTGGAGCACCCTGGGACAGTGGGAGGTGGCCCTGCCCATGGAGGGGCTTTAATGTTTCTCTGACAAGATGCTCTGAGCTGTAGCCAGCAGTTGTTTTGCTGCTGGGAATTTCTTGGGAAATTTCCTCCCAAGATTTGGGATTTGAAGCTTGGGGGCTCAAATATCCCAACCCAAGAGCTTCCAAACCACTGCAAGTAAAGCCATTTGTTACTCTTACAGACCTCTGAATACAAAAGATTTGGAAAAGAAAACTGAGTAAAAAGTCTCTTCTAGCAAAATTCAGGGTTAAATTCTTCATTACTGAGTTGCAAAGGTGACATCAGAGGGGTAAATTCTGTGTGGGACCAACCTGTCCCTGCCAGCTCCTGCCCAGGGCTCCTCTCGCCTCTCAAGGGTGGGACTCAGCCCCTTTCCTGTGGAACAGCAGCTTTTCCTGACTCAGGTTTGCTCCTGACCACTCCACTTTATTTAAATGCTGCAGACAAATATTCCAAGTGCTCCTGTAGAACACCTTCCCTCCCTCTCCCATGCTCCAGGATCATCCATTGTATGGCTGCTTTGACTTCTCCGTGTCTGTGAGAAGGCACATAAATTTAATTTAATTTGCCTGAAAATTATTCACATCCTACAAAAAATATCCTTTAATGTGGGTATTTCCCTCTTAAGATTTATCTTTCTCCTTTGGACGTAAATTGAAACAGCTTTAGGACTCCATCCTATGTCATGAAAATTTTATTGGCTTTGTAAGATCTTGCAGTTCACAAACTGACTAAGTTTTATGGCACAAAAGCTGTATTCCAGTGTCTTCCAGAGCCTGGGAATACATAAGTGCCTGAGTTTGCATGTTTTCATCCCAAGTTTCAGCTGTAAACTCAAAGATCAGTTTTAATATTTTGTTCTTCTACCGAAGTAAAAACACTGGACTTTATCATGGAATCAGCTGATATTTGCCTGTTTGGGGAAGTTCTTTCTATGGAATATCTAAATCTGGGTTGTTGTTTTTTACTGGAAATTAATTTATTCTAAAGGTCAGAATTTGCCAAGGAATATAAATGAAATAATCCAGTGGATTCAGATCTTTTCATTTCTTCTGGAAGAGAAATCTGATAGGAAATGTTTGACACAAAATACTGAAAATGCTTTCTTGATAACCTGAACAAATTTCAATTCCCAGTTACAAAGCTGACATCAATCTTTGCTTTTCCTCAACACCCAGTGCTGTTATTTCCTTACATGCAAACACTTCAATGTCTTTTTTACCCATGAAATCTGAATTTTCCTTCAGATGAGAGAACAAGAAGTGCATATTTCAGTTCTGGCTTTTGGCGGCTTTTAGCTCCAGAACAGAGCTGGGACTGGGTGAGTTTTTAACTAATCCTGATGTGAGAGTGGATAACGGGAATAAATCCATGCCTGGAATGAAACAACCCCACTAGGAGCAAATTCCTCGGTAGCTTAATTGAAACATGAAGTTAAAGTTTGCATTGATAGATTGGAGAGCAGTTAGTGATAGCACTGCCCAGAGCAGCTGTGGATTCCCCACACCTGGAATTGTTCAAGGCCAGGCTGGACAGGGCTTGGAGCAACCTGGGATAGGGGAAGGTGTCCCTGGGGTGGCACTGGATGGGCTTTAAGGTCCCTTCCCACCCAAACCATTCTGGGATTTTGGGATTCTATAAACAGCATTAAAATCTTTAAGTTATCAGGCATTGCTCATAAAAATCCCGAGCCAGTTTGGGGACAGAAAGGTGGCTGTGGGACAGGGGAGTGTTATCCCAATCCCTCCCTGGTCCCTGTCAGTGCTGGGAGAGAGGCTCAGGAGGGAAAAGGCAAATGCAGGGATTTGGTTTGGAGGTTGACACACCTGGGCAAGTCAAGGATTCCACTGACAGGTTGGAACACCTGGAAAACAAACCTTGGGATGCTCCTGCAACTTCCCTGAACTTTGGAAAGTTCACTACAGCTGTGCCCTGCTCAGGAGCCTTTGGGCAATCCTGGTCTCTGTTCCCGCCCCTCCCTAATCCCAGCCCCATCTGTCTGATCCAGTGTATCCCTCTCCTCCCATCAGTCACATTCTGTTGCTGCCCAGACTTTCCTTTTCTTCTCCAGAAATACTTACTGGAAGTACAGGGGTGGAGTCCTGAACAGAGAGTGGAAGCAGCATTTATTTGAAATATTTGGGTTAGCTTGAAAAATTAATGTGCAGTGACCTTTAAAAAAATTAATGTGCAGGGTTGGAATGTGGAGCTGCAGCAGGGCTGGGCAGGGTTTCTGGAAGTGGCAGCACCTCCAGTCCTCAGCCTGGGAGCAGAACCCTCCAAGTAAAGTTCCTGCCCTCAGGCTCCAGAGCCCTCCTTGCCCTCATTCCTCCTGATTCCCTTCCTGCTCTCCCCTATCCATAATGGATTGTGGAGAGTGGGTGAGGAGAAGTGGGGTTTTTAGCTGCATAAACAGGGAAGGAAAAGAGGACAAATGTGATGAAAGGAGTTCCCAGAAATGGGAACTTGGATTCTCACCCACTGGTGAAGGAGTTGGATATCGCCGCTTATCACCGCGGGAAGGCTGGAGACGCAGAAGAAAAGAGACGGAGCCAGCTGTGTTCAGCTTCAGAGCAAAGGAAGGAAGAGGCGGCAACCCACCTTCTTTTAATTCTTATATACACTTTTAGAAATCACTGTTCATTGGAGAAAATTAACACTTCCGTCTTTAACTACAGTGGTCAAAAGAAATGTCCATCAAAGGATCTATGTCCATGGGAAAGGAATGCAATAACAAGATAATTCTACAATAACATAGCTATGTTTATAGAACACTAGTCCTTGAAAACTATCTAGCAGAGAGCTAGCTATTTTTAACAGTAAAAATGAGGCAACAGTTGGAGGACACTGAGATGGGAGAGAGCACAGCTGGTGTAGGGAGAGAAGGAAGAACAGTGGGAAGTGGTCACTTCTAGTGAGCTCAGAAGCAGGAGATGAGATCTAATGGGAAGCAGATCCAGGGAGGAAGAAATGAAGGCATTTTTCCTTTGATAGTGACTGTGAACAGAAACTATCCCAATTTCCAAGGAGAATGGAAGGTTCCAGAACAGACAACTCAATAAAATGGAAACTTCCTATTGATTTCCTGTTCCTTTCCTGTGTTTGCAGAAAATGGGAAGTGGGTCAGAGGGAAAAGGGGGACTCCAGGAGTAATCAGGGTGTGATCAGGGCCTGATCAGAACAGGCAACACCAAATAACACACAGCAGGGGAAAGGATTCCCAGGACAGTGGGATCAATGAGCACCAGGAGAAGCCACAGAAAAAACGTCCACAGATGAGCCCCAAATGTTGTCTGGGGCTGGGGGTTGGTGTCAGTCCCACAGCACAGCCCAAGGAGGGGTCAGAGAGAAGCAATTTGGGTCAAACCAGCTGCTCCTGAGGGAATCCATCACGGGAGGAGGAGGAGGGAGTTCATTCCTGCAGGATGGGAACAGCTGGAGAACTCAAAGGGATCCATACACCCGACAGCAGCTTTCCTGCACGGGCAGAGCCAGTCTGAGAGATCCCACCCTGGCCCAGCAGGACTGGGAGCAGCTGGAAGTGACAGCAGTTAAGAGAATTACTGGTTACACCTCAGAGACTTCCCACACCTCAGGACAGAGATTCCCGATACCAGGAAAGCTGTGTCAGAAGAACAGCATCTCTGGGCAGGGATTAACGCTGGGAGTGCTGATTCCAGCCACAGAAATGCCAGAGTAGCCAACAATCCATGAACCTCAGGCACAGCTTCCCTGCCTTCCAGCCCCTTGATCCCGGAGTTAATGGGAATCAAGCCATTCCCATTAACAGGGACTGTGTTGGAAACAGGTTCCCAACAGGTCTGTGTTGGAAGTTGTCAGAGGTTGGGGAATTGTCTTGGAATTTTCTCCCATCAATGTCACCAGGTAACAAATAGGCGGACCATTAAGGCCATCAGCTCCTTTGTGAAAGACAAAAGAAGTAGGTTTGGGTGGGGACGGGGAAGAGGGGAGCCGAGCCGGCCGAAGGGGAAGGGAAACAGTCTCNACAGCAGTTAAGAGAATTACTGGTTACACCTCAGAGACTTCCCACACCTCAGGACAGAGATTCCCGATACTAGGAAAGCTGTGTCAGAAGAACAGCATCTCTGGGCAGGGATTAACGCTGGGAGTGCTGATTCCAGCCACAGAAATGCCAGAGTAGCCAACAATCCATGAACCTCAGGCACAGCTTCCCTGCCTTCCAGCCCCTTGATCCCGGAGTTAATGGGAATCAAGCCATTCCCATTAACAGGGACTGTGTTGGAAACAGGTTCCCAACAGGTCTGTGTTGGAAGTTCAGTTTTCAGCACTTCTTGCATAAATCCTTCCTGAATCTACTTCTCTTTCTTAGGGCCTAATGAATCTTAAGAGATTTTTATGGAATTGGAGAATCCTGGAATGCTTTGGGTGGGAAGGGACCTTAAAGCCCATCCAGTCAAGGACAGGGACACCTTCCACTATCCCAGGTTGCTCCAAGCTGCATCCAGCCTGGCCTTGGACCCTTTCAGGGATGGGGCAGCCACATCCTCTCCAGTCTTTTTGTGTTCTTCAATGGAAAAAAATCCCTTTTCCCTGGTTCTGCTCCACAGGACAACCTGAAACGGCAGCAGAATTCAAGATTAAACATCAGTGAAACCTTTCCAAGCTCTGAGCTGTGGGCACTGAGATGATCTTGATGAGCTTTCTCCTCATTAACACAGCAAATTGTTTTGCCCTGGCTGTCTTTTTCAGACACAGCATCTGCTCCCAGAGCAGCTCAGGGCTGTCAGGAGTTGGGAACTCACACTGGAGACACCCAGATCCTCTGGAAATGGCTCCTGGGCCTTGTTTCCATCTATTTTTGAACAAGTTAAGAGAGTCTATTGTTTGCATAGTGGAGCAATTATGTTAATAATACTGCAGAGCTGGGCTTTATTTTCCTATTGATTTTAGTGACTTGGATCCGGCAGGAATTTCAATGTCTGGATGACTAAAAAAGGCAGAATGTTTATAGGAGTACATAAACCTCATTTCATGCACTCCATTTTACAAGTAGCTAGAAATGGGTTTTTAATAAGCATTTAAAATGATGTATTCCCATCAATAGAAGTTGTCATGTCTCATCTTAGGAAAAGTGATTTTAAATGGCTCTTGTAATTAACTATTTATTTATTATTAGTCAATTATTTACAGTGGTCTACTATGGGAAACTTTGGTCTGTGAGAGTCTGCCCAGTGCTCCTGAGGGGCTGTGCTGGGGCAGGAGCTGCTGGAGCGGGACTCTTCATTCAGCTCATCTTCCTTCCATGGAATCACAGAACCACTGAGGTTGGAAAAGGCTTCCAAGATCGAGTAAACCTTTGATCAAACACCACCATACCCACTAAACCATGTCATGAAGTGCCACACCTGCTCAGTTTCTGAACAATTCCAGGGATGGGGACTCCAAACCTCCCTGGGCAGCCCCTGCCAAGGCCTGACCCCCCTTTCCATGAAGAAATTTCCCCAATATCCACCCTGAGCCTCCCCTGGCCCAGCCTGAGGCCGTTCCCTCTGCTCCTGTCCCTGTTCCCTGGGAGCAGAGCCCGACCCCCCTGGCTGCCCCTCCTGGCAGGAGCTGTGCAGAGCCAGCAGGGCCCCCTGAGCCTCCTTTGCTCCAGGCTGAGCCCCCCCAGCTCCCTCAGCCCCTCCTGGGGCTCCAGCCCCTTCCCAGCCCCGTTCCCTGCCCTGGACACCTCCATCCCCTCCGTGTCCTTCTTGTCATGAGGAGCCTAAAACTGAGCCAGGATTCAAGGTGGGGCCTCATCTCCTCTTTGGCAAAGGCAAACAAGGCTTTGGGGGTGAAATCCAGGGAGTGTGGGCACAGGGCCTGGCCTGGATGTGCTGTTGTGGGGTTTTCTTATTTCAGAAAGACCTAAAAACGACGACACTTCCCAAACCTCAGGTTCTTTCCCCAGTCAGTCCAAAGCAGGTTCAGAACCATGGATTTAATTCAGACAATCAGGTGGCTGCTGCCATTAATTTAAAACCCAGGTCTGGAAGAGATCTCTGGAGGTTGTTTAATCTAATCTGGTTTGCTCCACATTCAGATTTATGGCAGTAGTTAAGGATATTAATTGATGTTTAGTCTTTTAAAAGATCTTAAAATCGAGACTTAATGGTTGACTGCATCACCAGGCAGGGACGGTTTCAGGAGCAGTTCCCTCATGACCTGCTCAGAATGAATCCCTGAGGAATCCCAACAGGAGGAGCTGCAGTTGAGGGTGATTTTCTAGCCCTGTCTCCACTGGGAATGGGAGTGGGTTTGTTTCCTTGCCATCTCTTTGTGGTCTGTAGTCACAAAAGAGGCACAATAAACATGAAGGAGACACACTGGGGCGGGTGGAAAGCTCCTTGGACAGGGGATTTTGGTTGCTTCCAATGCTCCCAGCCTCAGGACTCTTTGTTGTGCTTCGAGCTTTTGCTCTGATGGGTTCGATTGACTGATTTATTTTAATGTTGCTACTGGCACAACATAAACTCCTAACGAGGAATATCTTTGGGAGCCTGGGAATCGGGCCATTCCCTAAGCTCAGACCTTGGCTGGCTGGGGAATTCCATCCCATGGTGAATGAGGGGAAGAAGGAGCTGAGCTGCACAGCCCTGGCACCAGGGGCAGCTCCTCAGCTCCAGTGCAACAGCAGGGTGACAGCAATTGCACAGGCACTCTGGCAGCAGGGCTGGGCTGGCCAGGGCAGGCAGACGGAATAACCTGAGCTCTCCAACCTGGAGTGCCTGGTTGAGGGGTTTCTGTCGTCACCTTCTCTCCCGTCCTCCCTGACTTGCCAGGAAACCTTTTCATCCCAATCCTCGGTGTTCTTTTGAGGCTCTCTGAGCGAATTGCACCCTCTAGGGTTGGCAGGGAGCTGCAGGAGGGACAGAAGGAAAACAGATGAAAGGAACCTGCCTGGGGAAAAAAAATCGCTGGAAACCAAAGAATTGGGATTGAGGGCAGTTATTGGAGTTTCGAGGCAAAGTAGCTGAGAGTGCTGGGGCAAACTGGGAGTCAGTGCCATGGGTAACTGGTCACAACCTGAGCCATGCAATAAGGGAATTTATGAAGTGTTTGTGTGCAGCATTCCCTGTCCTGCCTCTGCAGCTTCTCCTTGGGGATTTCCCTTGGAAGCACCCGGCAGCCCTCGGGTTCCACTGCATTTGGTGCAAACCTGAGCATCTCCTGCTGACAGCAGAGTCATTCCAGCCCTAATCCCTCATTCCCTTTCCCTCAGACACTGCAGAGGAGCAGGGAATGTATCTGCAGGTGCTGGGGGGGAGCTCAGGGTTGTGTTCGAGAGAGGTTTGGGGTTTAACCAGCAGAATTCCCCACCGGAGCAGCTCCTGACAGGCTCCACACCCCAGACAAAGCCGATGGGAGCTGATCTAAATGGAGCTGGCAGTGACCAGCTCCCACTGGGACACATCCCAGCCATCCCCGGCAGGAGCCAGAGGGAAATGGGAGCCAAAGGCACCGAGTGCACCGAGGTCACAGGGCTGAACTCCCTGGGACAGGGGCCAGACAGAAGGAGAGACAGATCATGGAATTATGGAATATCCTGAGCTGGGAGGGACCCCCAAGGATCATCCAGTCCAGCCCCTGTCCCTGCACAGACCCCCAAGAGCCCCCCCTGGGCATCCCTGGCAGCGCTGTCCAAACGCCCCTGGAGCTCTGGCATTCCCTGGGGAGCCTGGGCAGTGCCCAGCACCCTCTGGGGGAAGAACCTTTCCTGATCTCCAGCCTGGCCCTGCCCTGGCACAGCTCCAACTGTTCCCTGGTCACAGGGAGCAGAGATTGGAGCTGCCCCATGTCCTTGGAGAAGGGATCCAGGAATTGCCTCCTGTATGTAGTGCATTAAACATCTCTTAAAGCCAGGATTTAAACCTTCAGCTCCTTGTGTTGCTTGCACTGACCAGGAACAGATCTGATTTCCAACAAGACATTTCAGCAGCCCTGAAGTAATGGAGACCCCTGGGATAAGAGGATGTTCTCCTGTGCTCCCCATCCTGGCTGAGTTCAGCTCCTCCTGCCCCACTGTTTAAACTACAAGTGAGGAGTTTCTTCTGTGGGAGAGGAAAGGCAGTAGTGAAACCTTTCAGCCTGTCCATGGGCAGCACAGGGACACAGGCACTTTTATGGCAGGATTTACTCCCTACCAAAATGTCTGGGTTAAGGAATTTATCTCCTGTCTCCCTCTCAGATCAAGTCAGGGGACAAAGTCAGTCCAGTGTCTCCTCTTTCCTGTGGCTTTTAACACTTACAGATTCTTTTATTAAAAATAGCAAACTGGAATTGGTAGATAACCCATGTAACCAGGAAGGGAACTCACTTGGGTGGAGACAAATCCCTGCAACTCCTGCCATGGGAATTTCCAGGTAAATCTCTGCAGAGGGGCACTGAATCAGGAGGTCCCCCAAGCAAACCCCAAACCTGTGAAGCAGCTGGGAAAAGGAGACAGAGCCACATAAAAGGCCATGTTTATCCTAGGATGTGCCAGGAGGGCCTTTCTTTCAAATCCATGTGACCTCACTCCTGCAGTTCCCTATCAAAAGGCCACAGGAAGGCAAGGCAGGGGATGCTCCTTGCAGAGCTCTCCAAGGCAGTTTTAAAGCATCCCTTGGGATGTTCCCAGCTTGGAGATGTCCCTTCAGAGGCCCCTCCACTATAAGAACAGTATTGAGAAGACGGATGGATGGAGAAAGGGAGAGGAATGGAAAACACACTCAGGTACCTTTACTCTGCTCAATTGCTGAACAGACAAGAGCAATGATCCATTAAAGAACTCCACAATTGGTTCCTTGGAAAAACGAGGAACAGTTCAGGTCTGGATTCTTTCCTTCCAGCCCGGAGCAAATGATTCCCCAGACTGAAAGAAAACCTTCCCAGCTGAGTCTGTGAGCTCCGAGTTTAGTAAGAGCACAACCCTCTCTCCTGCTGTGCAGAATCGCGGACAGCTGATTCACATCCAGCACTAATCACAGGAGGCTGCAGGGCTGGGAACTGGCTGGAACTGGAAGTTTCATCCCCTGGAATTCTCTAAAACCGAGCAGATGTGGGACTTCATGCTGTGGTTTAGTGGGCATGGTGGGATTTGGTCAAAGGTTGGACTTGATGATCTTGGAGGTCTTTTCCAACCTTAATGATCCTGTGATTCCATAGAAGCAGGAGCTGGGCCCAACTCCCATGACCCCTGGGCTGTTCAGGAGCAGAGGCACTGCCAGGGCTGCATTTTAAGGATATTTGTCTTTCCCCCCCACTTTTCCTTGGACTATCTGCTCTGTGCCGCCTGTACAGCAAATTGGCCAATTCCAGGTGCAGGCGCCTGCAGGAGGGAGGCTGAGTTTGATTGTGTTCCTGCAGCTGTAGGAATCAGTGCTGGAGCAGGAGGTGGAGACCTTGAACAAGCTGCAGGTGTGGGCAGAGCTGCTCTGGGCTTGTTCCCTGGGACACAGCAGAGGCTGAGCCCTCCCAGCATAACAAACTGGGGGAGAAAGCAGCGGTCCCAGCTCCCTCCTGCCTGAGTCCCCAATCCCAGCACCACAGAGCAGCGGAAACCGGGGCTGGCAAGTTTCCAACAAAATATTCCACGCTAATAAGCTGCTCTTTTCACACAATGAAGAGATGATGTTCTGTTGTAAACTTTGTGTTTTGGGAGGAGAAATTGAAAATATCCATTCTGGGGTTTGGAGTTCAGCATTGTCCATAGGAAACAGGGAGAAGCAGATGAACCATATGTGGTTGTCTGTAGTTGTCTCCTGGAGATCAGGGAATCATGGAATGGTTGGGGTTGGAAGGGACCTTAAAGTCCATCCAGCGCCACCCCTGCCAAGGGCAGGGACTCCAAGCTCTGTCCAACCTGGCCTTGGACTCTTCCAGGGATGGGGCAGCCACAGCTTCCCTGGGCACCCCGTGCCAGGGGAAACCCAGAAGTTCAGGGACCCAAATTTTAAGCGCTGTCAGCTGGGCCTGTGCCAAGCACCATTCATTATTCATGACATCTATTTTATAGATGCATTTTAAGCTGGGTAAATATTCTCCCTCCTCAACTGCTTCTTGACATAAAATGGAGATTTGATTGAATTTCTGGTTTGCCATAGAATTTAAAAGATATGTATTTTTTATTGAACACTACACAAGTTCAAATTATCCCTGCCTCAGTCACTGCGTTTATGTGACTTGTTGTCTGTACAATGATCCCACACTCCTACCCTGCTGCCTCCTGCCCTGGCCTCTGTCCCAGCAATAACTGGGGCCAAGAACAGTTCCAGGAACCCAGGAGGGAAATGGTCTGAGCAGAAGTGCAGCCTGTGAGTGGTGATTCATGCACTCTCTGCTTCCTACCGTTGATGAGAAATCCCCTCAGGATCTCAGGAGTGAAGAACAGCTTTGGTTTCAATAAACTGAAATTTTCTGGTGAAGAAATAAAACAAAAAACCAAGAAAACAAAGCAGAAACCCCTCCTGCACAAGGTGTGAAGGGCACCAGTAAAGTGCAGCTACTGGGGCAGGGAGTCAGGGCTGACTCATCCTGTGCTTACTCACCCCAAAACTCAGCTCCATTTTTAGTGCTGCACAGAGAAATAGAGATGCTAAATAGACCTTGGAATATGTCACCAAATCTCCAGTGGAAAGACTTCCATTAACTCTGTCAGACACTGGATCAGTGAACAATAACTCTGATGGATCTGGAGATTCACGCTCCTGAGCTGCTACCCAAATAAGCAATTATTCAGTTAATTAAGATTCAAGTCAGGAAATGAAAAGCAAAACTTAGATGTGTGCATGTGAAGGCTGGAAATTCTATTTAAAACTGAATTTTGAATCACAGAAAGGAAATAGAATAAAATAGGAGTAAAGTCACAGGTGGGATTTGGGCTCTTCCCCCAGGCAACAAGGGACAGGATGAGAGGAAATGGCCTCAAGCTGTGCCAGGGGATGTTCAGGTTGGATATGGGGAAAAATTCTCCATGGAAGGGGTTGTCAGGCATTGGAAGAGGCTGCCCAGGGCTTCTGACTAAGAATTCCATTGTTTTAGCTTTCATTTTTGTCTGCAAACTGGATCAACCCCCAAAACACCAACATTTCAGTGGCATTCAGGAAAGTGTTGATTTGGAAATAGCAACCTGAAAATCCGTGTCTGTTTTGAGCAAAATAAAGCCCTGCTTTCAAAGAAATGTCATTTTTTGACAGATTGAAATTTCAAAATGTTGATTCAGAAGCTTCAGTTTGGAGTCTTCCTAAAGGAAATCCCCATTTGACAATATCTGTGTTTTGTCATGTAAACTTGTCAGCACATTCCCATCAGATCTCCTGTTTTCCCTGGGATGTTCCCAGCTTTGCAACCCTCCATGGAAAACATCACTCAAAGCACAAGCTCACAAAAGCCTTTGGAAATGCTCTGGCTCCCCGTTAGTCCAGGACAGAGCTGGAATTTTGGGATGTAGCCATGGAAATTCTGGATTTTATGGCTCTGCAAACCGTTCAAAGAGCAGGACGTAAAAGGGAAATAGGATTGGGAGGAAAAAGCGGCAGCTGAAAGTTCCATGTTCTGGCCTCGGAGGGATTTTTGTGTGAACTGATTCTCAGGTGGGATTTTGCTTCTCCTCAGCTCCCAACTCTGCCTCCCAGTCCAGACCATTTTGTTCTCCATCTGCCTGGGATAGAGGAAGGTTCCCTGCCCATAGTGGGGGGTTGGAACTGGATGTTTTTAGGGTCCCCTCCAACTCAAACCATCCCAGGATTCTGGGATTGGATCATTCAATGAGCAGTGGTGAAGTTTTCTGAAGATGCAGATCGCCCCTCACAGGACACTTAATTTAAACAAATTTAAACAAATTTAAAAAAAATTTAAACACAGTTTAAACAAAACATTCCAGATTCCTCAGGGAGTGAAGTGAGGTTCAATTTAGGGCTAGAAACAGCTTTGAGAGTGGGATTTTCCACAGGATTTCCAGATCAAATCAATCATAGAATCATAGAATGGTTTGGGTGGGAAGAGACCTTGAAGCCCCTCCAGCCCCACCCCTGCCATGGGCAGGGACACCTCCCACTGTCCCAGGCTGTTCCCAGCCCCGTCCAGCCTGGCCTTGGGCACTGCCAGGGATCCAGGGGCAGCCACAGCTTCTCTGGGCACCCTGTGCCAGGGCCTCCCCACCCTCCCAGGGAACAATTCCTCCCCAGTGTCCCACTTAACCCTGCCCTCTGGCAGCTGAAGGCCTTTCCCCTTTGGCCTTTGTCCAAATTCCCTCTCCCCCTGTCCTGTAGGCCCCCAATGCATCCACTCACTTCCAAAACTGTTTTTGATCGTCATGTTTTGTTTGCAATCTTTATGTTGTTTTATTTTTCACTTTTGTCTGCTTTTCTCCCTGCAAATCAAGAATAAACCCTGGACATTTTGAATTTCCCCTCAGTTTCCATCCCCAAGTCAAGATCATTTTCTGTTTCCATCACCTGAGGGTATTTTCTAATCACCTTCATCACATGTGTTTAATTGGAAGCACAGAAATGTTGATACCAGGTGAGACAGCACCACCTGGTATCTTCTCAGCATTAAACTTTTGCTGATGTGTTTTACCCAAATCTCCCACTAGATGGTAGGAGGGAACTGGAAAGGGAATTCACTCCAAACTGGAAAGAAAATTCACTCTAAAAAAACCCCAACAACAACCAAGCCCCTGAAATCTTGGAATAATAGCTAAGGATGGAAGAAATAAGAGGTAGTGTTGGCCCAGTAAAGGTCAGGACAAGGATTGGTCCCATGCCATGGTCACCAAAGTTGTAACAGGGAGGGTGTTGGATGCACTCCAGGAATTTCCAGCTCCAGAGGTTGTCTCAGTGTAAACAGGAGGTTTATTGTCCGATTTAAATCTCTTGGAAAATCAAACACCTTTTCTGTAAATTCTCCTACAAAGAGAGGCTGGGAGAGCTGGGGGTGTTCACCTGGAGAGGAGAAGCTCCAGGGAGACCTCAGAGCCACTTCAGTGCTGTAAGAGGCTCCAGGAGAGCTGGAGAGGAACCTGGGGCAAGGGATGGAGGGACAGGACAGGTGGTTAATCCCACTGGGGGCAGATCCAGAAAAGAGAAAATGAAAAATAAGTGATCTGAGAAGAGGAAGAGAAAATTCTCCCTCTGACTTGCGTGGAGATGTGTGGGATCATCAATCAGCTCCATCTCCTCTCACTCATTCTTCTTCCCATCAGGAAAAGAGGAGAAAGTGGAAATACAAAGCAGAGGTAGGGACAGTTCAAAGAAAAGCAAATGAAGAAAGGAAAAGGAGTAGTATTCAGAAATGAAGTGTTTGATTGTGAAATATTGAAAGATAAGACGAAAAACTGAAGTGAGAGAATTCCATTTCTTCCCAATGAACGAATTCCCAGTGCTGCTCTCCAGGGCAGGGAGAACTCACACCTCTGGTGCCACATCCCCAGCACATTCTGTGCCACATCCCCAGCACTTCCCGGTGCCACACTCGGTACAAATCACTGGTGCAGTCAGGAATTTGTCACATCCCCCGGGGCCTCAGAGCCATCTGGTGACTGAGCTGCTCCAAGCCTGTGGCTCATCCTGACTCCTGCCTGGATCCCTCCCTGTTTGGAGCACTGGGGATCCCCAGCTGTGTTTGTCCCAGCAGCTGGTGTGTGCTGGTCACCTCCACAGCTGGGAGGAAGGCCATGGATCATCTTCCTCCTCCCCTGCTCCCCTGCAGAGCGCCTGGATGCTGCAGTGCTGGGGTGGCACCCACAGGACACCAGGAAGGTGCTCTCACAGCTCTCCAGATCTCTCTCCTGGCACGAAGTTTTCAGTGGCACTGAAGGAGCCATTCTTCCATTCCCTCACATCCCTCTTATCCTGCCCTGAAAGCCTCCTCTGGAGGAGACAAAGCTCCTGTTCACATGAACGGCAGGAAATCGCCTTGGGGAGCTGGACTCTGTCAGAGGGAACGGCTGGAGCTGTGTGCATTTAGGACAGGATTAGGCTGGAGATCAGGAAAGGTTCTTCCCCCAGAGGGTGCTGGGCACTGCCCAGGCTCCCCAGGGAATGGTCCCGGCCCCGAGGCTGCCAGAGCTCCAGGGGCATTGGGACAGCACTGCCAGGGGTGCCCAGGGTGGGGCTGTTGGGTGTCTGTGCAGGGACAGGGGTTGGACTTCCAGCTCAGGATATTCTGGGATTCTGTGATAGCAACAACCACCAGACAGCCAGAGCAGAGTCAGTGCCTGAGGGAGCAGCAGTCCCAGGTATCCTGGACTGACTTTGGTGTTACAAAAATCAGTAAAAGTACAAAGTCCTTCACATCAATGCAGCATTAAGAAGCAGAAATTCTTCATTTGTCTGGAGGCATGAGGGGATACATCCTCCAAAATACCCTGCATGCTGAGTACAGAGTATAGACTGTATTTTACATACATATCCATCGATTTTCCTGGAATAAATACCCATATGATAACCATTTCCCTGAAATCATTAACATACTTTCCCTCCCCTCTGCGCACGCGTTCCTCTGTCCCAGGGGCCTCTTTGGGGTCTCTGGGGGTTGGTGACCCCAAAGTCACACCTGACTTCCTGCTGAACTGGTTAAACTGGGCACAACTGGGCTGGTTTTTGCTTTCCAGTTCTTCCTGGGGAATCAGCATTGTGCAGTTCCACAGACCAGTGGGTTTGAAGAATAAACATTGTATGAACCCACCAGGTACAAACAATTCCTCATCTGGCACCAGTGGGGCTGTCAGTGCCTTCCTCCTGCAGGGTCAGAGCCCTCCACAGGTGTATAATTCAGAACTTTGGGAATTTGCCCAGGGAAATGCCCCCTCTCCTGGGCTGTCGACTCCTCTCTGCCTGAGCCCTCTATTCCCAGGTAAAATAAAGTGAGTGATTGTTTCATCTCTCCACAGAGAAGTTTCCCCTCCAAAAAACCCGGTGCAAATCCTGCCCTTGTTGTTGTTGCTGTGAGAGAGGAGGGAGCTCTGCTCCCCAGGGCTGCAGCAACATCAATCAGCATGAAGATGCTTGGTGGGAAAAAAAAAACACAATAAAGAGCATTTTTCAGTGTTCAGAGCAGGCCAGAACTGCACTGTATCAATTCTCCACTGTCTGTTGGCTTTTCTGTCTGTCTGGGGTTGTCTCTCTTTGATCCTTTGTGGGAGTTATTATGAAACGAGAGTTTGGGGGAGAGAGCTGGCACTGTTTCCGTGGAACCTGCACAGGGAGGTCACGGAGCCAGGATTAGACACATTCCCTGCGGGAGCAGGCAGGGTTTAAACAAAATTTTTTCATGGCCCTTGACACTCCTGTAGCTTTGAGGCACTGATGTCATTCTCTTAAAAAAAAAAAAGAAAGGAAAAAATAAGGGAATGGAATGGAAAGAAGGGGAAGGGAATGGAAAATCCATCTCTGCCAGAGACAGTGCCTGTCTCTATGTGAAAATTAATTCCAATTAAGTTGATTTAAATATTAAATAAAATTATCCAGGACCATATTCTCAGGCTTGAATGATTGACATCCAAAACTTTGGACAATTAATAACGCATCCACTTAAACTTGGCTTTTGATCCTTAATTCCCTCTCTAATCTCCCCCTTTTCTTCACAAAATTACAGGAAAATTTGTAACAATTTGTGTTGTTTTTGTTTGTTTTGTTATCCCATTTCCTCACTGGTGGCAGCAGAACTCACCTTGATGTTGCTTTGACTCAGGACAGATAAAACACCTCACAATTGTCCCAAAACCTGCAACGCCCAGCTTAAACTCTCAAAGTGTCCTTGATTCCTGTAGGGAAGAAATCAATGGCCACATTTTTAAGATTTATTTGCTCCAGATAAAAGGTAATATTTACACCCCGCTTTTATTAGACTTCCCTGAGCTTAAAATTCATGGAAAAAGTTTTGATCAGTCCTTCACAGTTACAAGTTACAATTTTATTATTGCTCTCAATCTTACATCATGGATGGGTGGTTTGTTGGTTTTCCACTCCTTATCGTTTCATTCCAGGATTTAAAAGGACTCTTCCCTACCACACTTTTCCAAATGCCAGTGGAGAAAACATTGGCAATGGAAAATATAAACCCTCTAAAGAGGCAGGAATAAGATTGGAGCCTAAAATGTGTTTCTAAAAATCCCCTAAACCCTCGGGACTTTCCAGAAGTGTCCTGATTGCTGGGCAGGCTGGGACCCGGAATGGGATTCTGTGTGTTTCTGTTTGGTTCTTAAACCCAACCACAACAACTCTCTGCCGCCATTCAGTTTCCATCTCCAGGTGCTTATCTCGTTTTCCCCTGGATTCTGCGAGTGTGTATTTGCTCCTTGGATGGGTAATTGCCCTTTAGAGCCCAGGAACAGCTTTTCCAGCTCTCTCCTCCTCCATTTGCGATCCCCAGCTGGGGAAGGAGCTGCAATCAATGAGATCCATTTGTTGTTCCTGCAGGGAAGCTCTGGCAGGGCCAGTGCAGGGCAGTGCCTGGTGCCTCTGCCTGCACTGGGTTTAAAGCTGAAAAAGAAATTCCATTGTCTGTCATTGTCGGCTCTGTCAGGAGCAGACACCAAACAAAACACTTGTTCGATGGATAATTCTTTGGAGCAGGGAACAGGTAGATAAAGGCGGATCCCAGAGCAGGAGAGCCAATATTATCCATCATTACTGACATTAACATTACTTATCTCCGGCGTGGGAGCCCTGCCAGGGAGCCAGCAGCTCTGGGGGCCTGGGAACAGAACCTGAGGATTGATGGGAATTGGGGAAAAATCATATCTGAGCACAGACTGCTGTTCCAGCTTGAAAAATGGCCTGGGAAGGGGTGGAATGGGATTTCTGTGCGGGGGGATTTGCTTGGAGACTCCAGGTCCTGACTTGCTCCAGAGCCTGGGAATGACTGAATGGATTTGTAGCCCTGCTCAGTCTCTGCTCTGTCCTCACACCGGGGTGGATGTGATCCCTCGGGATGCCCCAGGCAGCCAAACCCACCTGGAACGGCTGAGCCCCGTCCAGTGAGCACAGCCCGGCAGGGACACGGCACAGGGGGGACAGGGGGGACAGGGGGGAACAGGG
>VZRZ01005886.1:41649-95566 GCA_013398175.1 Climacteris rufus
GAAGGAGGGAAGGAAGGAAGGAAGGAAGGAAGGAAGGAAGGAAGGAAGGAATTTTTGATGGAGGGGGGATGCTTAAACGGAAACTTTTAACCCAGTCTGAGCAGACACAGAGGCTCCCCTTTGAACAGAGCACTCCAAGAACCACTCCTGCGTTTTTCTTCAAAAGCTGTTCCGCAGATTCCAAGTAAGTCATTCCTATCAAAATGATGGGAGAAGGAGAGGAGAGTCATTCCAGACTTTAGCCATTGATATCAGAGGCTTTTAGGGGAAAAGCGAGGCCGTCAGCTCCTCCAGTGAGACTCACCCTGTGTGTGTTTGATCACTGCTGTTCCCTGAGGGATTTGGCTCCCGTGTTCCTGGAGAACAGAAACCATTCCCACATTGCCCCTCTGAAATCACCAACTGCTTTGGGATGCCTTTACCTCCTCCTTTAACAGCTGATTTTCCTTCTCCTTGCTTCAGCCTGGCCCCTCTCCCTCTCTCCAGAATGGGAAGAGAAAAACAAACACTCGAATGTTTGTTTGGTGCCTTTTTGACACTCATTTGATGGGGGCTGGGAGCTGTCTGAGCCACAACAGCAAATTAACACCGAGTTCTCCCTGAAATGGTAATTACAGCCTTTGTGCCAAGCTGGGGGTTCTGAAGTGTAAACGTGCAGTTAAATAAAAGTTGTGTTTCTGAGGCAGCTGTCTCAGGTGTGACAGGGACAGGTGTCCAAATGCTCACCGAGGAAAGTTCTGCAGTCCTGGTGGAGAAGAACCAGCACAGGATCATGAAATGGTTGGGGTGGGAAGGACGTCAAAGCCCATCCAGTGTCACCCTTGCCATGGCAGGGACACCTCCCACTGTCCCAGGTGCTCCCAGCCCCGTCCAACCTGGCCTTGGGCACTGCCAGGGACCCAGGGGCAGCCACAGCTGCTCTGGGCACCCTGTGCCACGGTGGAATTCCTTCCCAACATCCCATCTAATCCTGCCCTCTGGCAGTGGAAACCTGACTTACAGGAGGGACTGAGCACTGGAATTGTCAGTGCAGAAGGGATGAGATGAGGGATCTATCAAAGACTACAAATGTTTGGTGGGAGAGAGAAAAGACAGAGCCAGATGCTCCTCAGGAACCTCAGGACCCAGTGGAAGAAGAGGGTCCATGGGCAGAATGAAACCACAAAAAAATCCCATTTAAATGTAGGCAGAACTTTCCTCCCCACATCCTCTCCCTGGGGCTCAAGCAGGCCTGGTGGGGTTATCCGGCAGGGAGGGAATGCTGTGAATGCTGTATAAAGGAGGAAGGTGGTGGGGAAATGCAGGTGTTTGCCTGAATGGAGATTTATTTCCTCAGCCTGGCTCTGAATTTGCATCTCTGCTGGGTGAGGTCCTGCTCCCGGCAGGAATCTGCACCTGCAGCCAGTCCCTGGCAGTGGGGGGCACTGAACATCAAACTCCCTTTTCTAAATGCTGCTCCATTATTTAAAAGCTTGTACTTCAGGTAATTGTTTCAGTCAGGATGCTTTTTAAAGCCTTTTTCTAAGAGGAACAAGTCCAGAATTAGAAGCAATCCTCAGCTAATACCAGTGATTGCTCCAAGCCCCGAGATGAAGGAGCTGCTGTGGAGTTGGAGCTGCTCTGGGCCTGCCCCAGCCCATCCCAGCTCAGCCCATTTCTCTGGGCACTTCCCCTCCTGCCCTGCAGGCTGTGCCCACCCCAGCCCCATTGTCTCAGCTGTCCTGCTGCCAGCCTGGGGGCTCTGTCCCTCTTGTCACCTCTCCCGGGCCCTGATTCCACTGCTGCCCACCATCCCTTCCCAGCCTTTTCATTAGTGCTCAGTGTAATTAATATCCAGAGGAACCTGTGGGCAAGAACAGGTTTGTAAGGGGCACTCAAACACTCCAGAAGTGCTAAATGAGGAATTTGGAGTTATGTCCCTGTCTTTATGGGCTGGTGCAGTTCCAGTGACACCACTGAACTGCGCTGGGGTTACACGGGGAGAACTCCAGTGGGATCTCAGTGCGTTTGGCTCGTGCAGAATTTGGAAAGCTGACTTGGAACTGAGCCCAGGGCTGGTCTGTGGATCTGAGCACTGGTTATCCATGTTCTGAGCTCCCCTGGCTCTCAGGGCTGGGTCCACCTTGGGGCTGGGACAGCAGAGCTCGACCACCTTTAGCTCAAAACCTGCACACAGCGAGGTCAGGGTGGAGCTGCTGGGGTTTGCAGTCACCCACAGCTATTTTGTTCCTTCAAAAATGACCCAAAGTGTCTCTGATCAACTGCAGGGGTGGCTTTGGCACAGGGTGAGTGTTTGGAAACAAAACAATAAAAATGGGATGAGAGGGCTGAGTGTCTGCAGGGGCAAGGGGTGCTTTCCTTCACTCTCTGGCCTCGTTAGCTCCTGAGGCTGGAAATCCATCAACCCTTCAAGGAGCAGGTGTAGGAGACACCTGATAAGGTAGAACAGCACAGTCATTAACCTGAAGTCACAGATTGCTGTTCTCCTCCTGCTGAAGCTGCTCTGAGCAGGGGACAGAAGGCACAGACAGCTCCGGGCTGCAGCCGCTGATCCCATGGAAGGGATGTCATTGCACAGCACCAGGAGGTTGTTCCAGGAGTACCAGGCTTGGAGAACTCCTCTGCCACCCTGAAATCCATGTGAGGCTCCATTAATTGGATCCCTTTGCTGTTCATAAGAGCCCTGTGGGGCTGAGCAGGGCTGGCAGTGCCACGCCAGGGCAGGGGATGAGATGCCTAAGCCCTTTCAAACACTTTCTGTACCCCCTGTGCTGAAGTTGCAGATCCCCAGTGCGGGAGATGCTCCATGGCACAGAGCTGGAATGGGAGAGCTGGGAACGGTCAGCTGGAGCTGGCACCAGGTTACACTGAGGGAAGTGCTGGGGGCAGGGGCTGAGGGTGGAGGCTCCACCCTGAACTGAGGGTCACTTCTGGCCCCTCCTGCTGTCCTGGGTCCCTCTGCAGGGATAACACATTCCATGAGAGATCCAGTGCTCCCTCCTCTCCATTCCTCTGGAGGAAGCTTCCCAGTGAGCCTGACCTTCTGCTGGAAAAGATATTTCAAAAAGGAAAATGGAGCAGGTGAGGAGAAAGTGCTCCTTGCGACTCTTCAGGAGCACACAAAGCCTCTGTCCCCACAGAAACAGTGCAGGTTTTTCCTCTCCCTTCTCCTTTGCATCTGGCATTTCCAAACCCAGGGCATGAGACATCCCTCCCCTGGCCTTGAAGGGCAGATGATCACCTGGCTTTTAGGGAGCTGTCCCCTTGTATCAGCTGAGGATCTGCCCTGTGGGCAGCACATAAATCCATCCCTGTGTTGGGGCTGCAAAGGGAATAACAAATATTTATCGTCCATCGGTGGAAATGTTACAGCACAGGGCATCCAGAAACCTCATCCTCCAGTTTAAAGTCCCTCACAGGATTTATGAGCACTGGATTTTACACATGTAGGATATTGCCATAGCTACTAATTATTAATAACAGCCTGTAGTGAAGGCTGACAGTTGCCTCTGGAGGGAGGGAATGTTCTGTAGTTTTGGGATCCATCCACACTCTTATTTAGCAACACATTTGAGGTCTCTTGATCAGCCCCTTTCAGCCTGGAGTAAAGAAGGGATATCAGAGAATCCCAGGATGGTTTGGGTGGGAAGGGGCCTTAAAACCCGCCCAGTCCCTCCCAAGGGCAGGGACACCTTCCACTACCCCAGGCTGCTCCAAGCCCTGTCCAACCTGGCCTTGGGCACTGCCAGGGATGGGGCAGCCACAGCTTCTCTGGTAATTTCATCCCAGCCTGTCCCACCCTTACAGGGAACTATTCCTTCCCAATATCCCAACTAAACGTACTCTCTTCCAGGAGGGTTCAGGGGTTTCACCACTTCTTTGTATTTCTTTTTTAAGGTTTAAGGCAGTGCCCTAAAATGCCTTCGGTGTTGGAGACTTTTCCATGTGACGCTGATATGTCCAGGTAGCTCCGTCATTCACTTGGGCACAATGAAATCCTTTAAAATTAAATCCATCCTTAAAGTCTCTGGTGATGCAAGGGTTGTGGTGGGCTGAGAGGGAGCCTGTTCCACACAGACCAGTGGAGGGAATCTGTTCCCTGGATTCCTGATGATCAAGGCAGGAGCAGAAGGTGCCTTTGGAAGTTGTAAGAAGCCAACAGGATCTGGAGCTGAACTGCTGCCCAGTGCCCAGGGCTGGAAGGAAACACCTCTAGGGAGGCTTCCGAGTGCTGATCCAATGTGCTGTGTTTAATTGCACTCCTGACCCCCCTGCCCTCTCCCTTTCTCCCCTGACCCACATCCACGCTTCCCTGGCTGCAGGAGCTCAGCCTGCCCTGTCGCAGGCAGCCCGTGATGTGACACAGAGGAACAGGAGGTGACAGGGCAGGAGGAGCCTGATGGGCTGCCAGGCTGAACCAGAGGTGAAGGCAGTTATTTTGGGATGGAATGCCAGGAGTTTAAGGGGGATATAAAGCAGAGCTGACAGATGAAAGGGCCAAGCTGCTGCACCCAGACTTGGCAGAGGGACTTGGTGACCTTTAAAGGTGGTCTGGCTCATGCCCAGTGCTGAGTCACAGCCACCCAGCACTGAAGGGGTTCATGTCCCTGGGGAGGAGCTGCTGGTGTTGGGACACTGTGCTGGAGAAAGAGATCCCACCTGGGGCTGCTCTGGCCTGTGACAGGACCAGGAACAGCTCTGAGCTGGAGTCTCCTCAGCCTGAGCTGCTGAGAGATGTCCAAGGCAATAATTTCAGCTTCTCTGTAGGGAGGAGAGACAAGGCTGGCCCAGGGGGAGCAGCCCATCCCAGACACACACCTGGGACACCTGAGACACCTGAGACACCTGCACATGAGCTGAGGCTGGGGCTCCCCCGTCGCTGTGCAGCCTCTGGGTGTGGACAGAGCCTGTGACCTGCAGAGAAGAGACCTTGGACAATCAGGTGTCCCGTGGTGGGTGACTCCCACCCTTTTTGTCACCTCCAAAAAGGGTGAATAAATTCTTTTGGTTTAATTCACCATGAAAAATCTTTAAAACCTGCAATGTTGTGGCAGAGTTGGTGAGGGAGGCTCGTGGTTGGGCATGGGAAGGACACGGTGATCATGTGGATGGTTATGGTGGAATTTATTGACAAATAAAGTATAAATATTCCTAGTGCAGTATCCCAATAACAGGTCCATCATCTGTTCCAATGGATTATTGCATCATCCTGTCCATCCTGTCGGATCAGGGTGTCAGTGAGATCCCTTTGCTGACCAAACTCCTCAGAGAAGGACTTGATCCATTCAGTTCCAGATTTGGTTTCAGTCTGGGTCTAAAGGGTTGTAAATAAGCAGGGTTGGACAGGGTTAGGGTCTTTGGCTTTGCAGAATCCACAATTACAAAGCAACAAAGCCCTATGGAACGAATTTAGGATTTTATCTCTGTATTGGTACAGAACATGGCACTTCCCACTCACCTGTCCAGAGGTACGTTCCCCATCTTTGGGCTGGATGTACCTGTGGGGGTCCCTGCCAGGCTGGGGGATCCACCTGCTGCAACCTCCTGGCCCCAGTTTGCCCAGCTGGCCCCGTACCCAGCAGCATTGGACACCCTTTTGATTTGGCTTTCAGAGGAGTTATTTTACTCTATGGTGGAACTTTGAGGGTTTGGAGTAAATCCCCACTCTCCTGACCTGTCTCTGCCCGTCCCAGGGCCATACACAGCATTTTGAAGCCCCACTTCCTGCTGGAAGGAGGAACCCCAGACCAGCAGGAAACTGCCAGGTGCCATTGAACACTTTTAGCTGGACCTTTTAGTGGATGCAAAGTGATGGGGGGGAAAAGAGGAGGGATTTCACCAGAGGCTTCTGTCCATTCCCAAATCCCAGTGGATTCCCACCCTGGGAAACAAGCAGGGTGTTCCCAGAGTGTTGCAGAGGATGAGGAAATGGAAAGCTGGGGTTTTAGTCCCAGCTCTGGTTGTGACCTCTCCTGGTGACTACAGCTCCAGGTGGACTCTGCTCAGGGGCAGCAGGGAGGGAAGTTCTCTGCTTTGCCTTAAGCGGGAGAAGAGGCCCTTGGGAAGAATCCTGCTTTCATTCCCAGCCAACAAATTCCATTTCCAATTTCTCAGTGACACAAGACTTCCAGAACTCGTCCTGCATTGTCAGAACAGACTCACAACTGAGCCAGGGAAATGTCACAGTCCCAGTCCCTCCCTCTCCTCTGAAGGTGACAGGAACCTTTCAGCTGCAGTTTCCTCCTCACACTTCATTTCCAATTTGGTTTTCATGTGGGGAAGAACAAGTGGGAAGTGACTTTCCAGCTCCTGCACAGGGGTGTGGAAGGTCCCTGCTCTGGCAGAACGAGCTGGAAACCTCAGCCCAGAGCGTGGGGCTGAAGCCAAAGGGAGAATATTCCCTATGGAGCACAAATACTTCTATTTATTATACTATTTACAAATACCTTTTGTTCTCCAGATTTTCTTTTTTTCTTGCTTTACATTTTCTTTTTTTTTATATTATCCTTGAAAGCCAGATGAATAAAAAAATACTGGTTTCCCCCCCCCCCCCAAATTCTCTTTCTTTCTTGCCTTGCATCTTGTTTTTTCCAAAAGCTCCATGAAGAGAAAAAGTGAATTTCACTGGTTCCATTTTGCCACAAGAGAGCAATTCCAGTTGATTTAAAAGAAGCAGAAGTTTGGGTAATGGTCACAGAAAGAGGCTGGAATTAGTCAATGGATAAAGTGGAACGTCTCATTCCACTTTCATTAGATTAGGAGCACTTTGGGAATGATTTCCCAGGGGACAACATGCTAGAGGAGGCTGGAGTTGTGCATTCCCATCGTGGCTGTGGCAGAGGTGTCCTGCAATAAAATCCTGAGTCTGTGGAGAGACTCTCCAGGACTTGATTCCAGCAAAATTATTCTGCTCACAAGATGAAATATCCTGGAATAAAATTAACTCCCCTCTGCTGTTGGCACAAACAGCTCTGCAAACAGAACTGTGTCTAATTCCTTGTTTGGGACTCCATGGGACAGGTGGAAGTGGTTTGTGGGAGAGATGAGTGCACTGAGCTGTGTAGGGTGGTGTAATTATGGATTGGGAACCAGGACACCTGGAATTCCCTGGAAGAGTCTCTGTGCTGCAGCAGGGGCTCTTCCCAACACCTGATGGAGACAATTCCCGTGGGGTGGGGAAGGGGTGGCTGAGGATTTTCTGTCATACCTGGGAACCACCTCAGGATGTCCCAACCTGAGGCACAGATTGATAGGAAATCAACATTTAACAGAGTTCATTAAAGTCACAGCCACAGATGTGGCAGGGAAGGAATGGATGAACATTCCCTCCAATCCATCTGTTCTCCAGGATCTGCAGCTCCACAGCCTCTGGAGGTGGCAGGTTATGATGTCAGTTGTGTGAAGGGGAAGAAGGTGGAGTTGTACAGGTTTAGAATTTTGTATTTAATTTATGGAAGTGATGTGAATGTTTCCCTCCATGTGACACAGGAGCCACAAGGGATTCAGGAGATGCTCAGGGGCTCATCAGAGGTGCTGCAGATTCCAAGGGGAAGCTGTGTGTGATAATGGATATAAAGTGTGTGGGAGCTGCCCTGGCTCTGGCACAGGGACCTGGGACACCCAGGGCTGTCCTGAACCAGCTCTTCATGGGCAGGGCAGAGATGCCAGGACCTGTTATCCCAACACAAGGAAGGTGTAGAGCTGTTAGGATGAGGAGGCCACAGAGCTGATCCAAGGGCTGAAGCCCCTCTGGAGCCAGGCTGGGAGAGCTGCAGGACAGGAGAAGCTCCAGGGAGACCTCAGAGCCCCTTCCAGGGCCTAAAGGGGCTCCAGGAGAGCTGGAGAGGGATTGGGGACAAGGGCTGGAGGGACAGGACACAGGGAATGGCTTCCCAGTGCCAGAGATGGTCATTCCCAGATGTGCAGGTATGGATGTGCAATTACAGATGTGCATTAAATGTGTGCAGTTACAGATGTGCAGCTACAGATGTGCAGTACCTCAGGTCACCTGGTTTCTATGTTTTTTCTGCTTTTTGGGGTCTTGGTTTTTCTCAGTTCCAAACTGGCCAGGGATGGAAGACATTCCCATTGTCAGCAGAATCCTGCTCCAGCTGTGCTGCTCCAGGACAGAAATTCCAGCAGGATTTGGTACAGCCTGAGCTGGGGTTTCTTTACCTTTGTGTTTCCAGGTAATTTTCTCAGATTTTGTTTCCTGCATAGCTCTGTCTCTCTTCTGAGATGTTTTGGCCCCATTTCTGTGACCTCTGAGATGAATTCCTGGAACACTTTGGACATTTTTGTTCAGACACAGCAACGTTGACATTGTTCCAGCCCTTCCAGTGGTCAAACAACAGCTCTGGAGAGCTCAGCCAAGGCATTTCCCAGCTCCTGCCAAATGTGTTCCCTACAAATCTGTTCCTTCCTCATTCCTGCACCTGGGATGCTGCTGAGGATGGAAGGAAACATTTTTAACTCCTATGTCTTTACTGCAGGTAAATTCACCTCAAGAATGCAAGAATAGTTCCAAGGGGTCCAATTTAGTGGCTGCTAAAATTCCTGGTGGTCCCTCTCCCTAAGGATACGAGGACTGGGATCACCTGGGAAAACTGGGCACTAAGCCAGGCTCCCTCATGCTTGGGAACAGCTTCTTTGTGCTCATGCAGTCCTACAAAATTAGCAGCATTTAGAGCTGGTCTGAGGAAAGTTTTGCCCCCAAACCTTCTGAAAATTCACTTTTACAAATGATTTACCCTAAAGTCCTTATCTGGAGCAGAAACAATTGTATGGAAAGTTCCAGAAGGAGTTCTGGCCAATGCTCAGGCTCTGTGGGGAAGGTGAGACGTTAATCAAGTCATTAATCCTTCTGCTTCGCCCAGTCCTGTCCAGCAGAGCTGTGATCCTGACTTAGGGAGGGCTGGAGATGTCTCCAGGTGCTGGTTCCTAAAGCACAGAGCTCTGGGAATGGCGTGGGAAGGGTTGAAGTGTTTGGAAGCACTGTGTGGAATTTCTCACCAACAGAGGTGGCTCAAGGTGAAGTTGAGGGTCAATGTGCCCTGGAATATTGCAATTTATCTTCCAGAGAGCCCTTCCTAATCTACGTTTTGTCTCCCTGGGAGGATAAAAGTATTTCATGTTTGCTGACACACAACTCCTTGGAATGTTTGTGAGCTCCACGGGTGTCTGCTGCACTGCAGGGTTCAGGGGGAAGCCAGACCTGCCAGGTGTGTGTGTGTGTGAGCTCAGGCGGACAACCAGGACACCCTGGACAACCAGGCAGGAGCAGCAGCTCTGTGATTATCCCCATCCCACCTGTGCCCACATCATCCCTTCACTGCTTTCATGGGGGGGAGGGAAACTCACAGAAAAGAGAAAACACCCAGCACTCCCCCTCGCCCACCTGAGGAAGCTGCTTGTTCCATCTGGGAAAAATGCCTAGAATTTCTTTGTTTCCTTGATTTTGCCCAGCCTCCTGCATGTGGCTCCTCGTGCCTGTGTGAGCCACACACGAGTGAGGGAGGGACAGCACCAAGGAGGGCTCAGGAATTTGGGTCCAAAGGCAGATCCAGGAGTAGATCCCAGGGTTGCCTGGGAATAAGGTGCCCTCCCTTGCTCGTCCCAGTGGTCCCATCCCCCCAGCCATACTGGTGACACTGAGTTTCATCTTCAGCCTTGGGCAACTGAGAACAAAGCTCAAAACCTTTGGTTTAAGGCCTTCAGGTGCAGGGTTTGGTCTTGAGTTATTTCATAACCAGTTAACTCCAGATCATTAATAAGGCATTTGTAAACGTTGGTTGGAGCACAGTACTCCCCCAGATTCTATTCCAGGCCAGGAGCATCCCTGTGTTTGTAGGGCAGAGTGCACACATTTATATCCTGCTCTTAATGTGCAGGGAGTGCCCAGCTTTGGCAATTAATTAACTGCAGGTTAGGAAAAGACCAAGGATTAAAAAACTCCTTTGCCGCGGAGTGTGGCCTTTTCCTGAGTGAGTCCTGCAGTTCATGAAGCCTCTTTGGGGAAGACAAAATACAGTAGGTGATGGAGACTGTGCTATGGAATTCCACAGGATCCCGGTGAACCCAACACTTCCCATCATCAGACCAGAGCCCTGAGCTGCTGTTCCAGGGCCCCCCAGGTCCAAGGCCACTTTTGTGTAGTGACAAACTCAGTGAACTGGCAGAAACTGTGATTTTTAATTTCTTTCCTACCAGGTGGAAGTTGGAGTTTAGTGAATTAACCCTGGGATGAAAGAAAAGGAGAGCCCAGGGGAGCACTCAGGTGAGACCCCCCCTGCAGAGCTGCCCCAGCCCTGGCCCAGCACAGTGAGGAGCTGGAGCTGCTGGAGAGAGCCCAGAGGAGGCACCAGGATGCTCAGAGAGGTGGAGCAGCTCTGCTGGGAGGAAAGGCTGGGAGAGCTGGGATTGTTCAGCCTGGAGAAGAGACCAGGGGTGACCTCACTGTGACCTTGCAGAGCCTGAAGGAGTTACTGGAAAGATGGGGAGAGACTTTACAAGGAATGGAGGGTCAGGACACAGGGAATGGCTTCCACTGCCAGAGGGCAGGGTTAGGTGGGATATTGGGAAGGAATTGTTCCCTGGGAGGGTGGGGAGGCCCTGGCACAGGGTGCCCAGAGAAGCTGAGGCTGCCCCTGGATCCCTGGCAGTGTCCAAGGCCAGGCTGGATGGGGCTGGGAGCAGCCTGGGACAGTGGGAGGTGTCCCTGCCCATGGCAGGAGTGGCACTGGATGGGCTCTGAGGCCCCTTCCAACCCAAACTATTCTGTCATTCTGTGATCCTCTGGGACTTGCAAGAGGAGTCAGGAGATGACCTCAGCTCTCAGAGGAGGGTCCTGGGCAGGCACCACCCCTGGGGATGCTGTGCTGAGTCTGTGCCTCCCTCAGCTGCTGAGCTCTGCTCCTGCCCAGGGGACTGCAGCAGCTCAGCCCAAATCCCTTTGATCAGGACTTGCCTGAAGCTTCTTCACAGTGGGAGAAGTTCCCTCAGCTCCGAGGGGTTCCTGTGACTGCCACTTGGAACAGTCCAGGCACAGCTCTGCCTCCGGTGTCCGTGTAATCCAGGAAAGCCTTGGAAGGGAACAGGCACGAGGCTGAGCCTGCACCCCCAGGGGTTCCATCCTTCCTTCCTTCCTTCCTTCTCTCCTGGCCTTACAGCTCATCCCGGAACAGGTGAACACTGCACCAGATCCTTGCTCCAGAAAGACCCCAGGAGAGGCAGGAACAGCCCAAGGGTGACACAGAAATGCTGCCACAGCAAGGCCTCATCCCAGTGTAAGGCCCAGAGCCAGCTCTGGGAGCAAACTGGGGACAGGAGCAGTGACCCCTTCAGTGAGGGGTCAGCAGGGCACTCAGAGCGCTCCTGGCTGTCCCCAGTGCTGTTCCCTAAGTGTCACCTGCCTGCTGAGGCACAAATGCCACCTCCAGGATACAACTGCTAAATCCAACACTGGTTTTCTGTGCACAAAACTGTTCATGTGTCTAAACTCCCATTTCCAACTCATTAGCTGGATCGATAGACAAGGGTTTATCTTTAACCTGAATCTCTGCTGGGCTCTCATAATTTGCTTTCTGTTACATCACTTTGACTCCTGCTGAGGGGAGGAAATATGGAAATGGTGGGAAAATCAGCTGTGGATACCAAATTTTTCCTCCTCTTCCAGATCAGTGAGGAAAGGTGAGGGAATCCAGAATTTTTGAAGGGATGACTTTATTTGGTTTGAATTCAGTCCTCTTTTGAACTAGGGAATGGCTGGAGCTGTGCCAGGGAGGGTCAGGCTGGAGATCAGGGAAAGGCTCTTCCCCCAGAGGGTGCTGGGCACTGCCCAGGCTCCCCAGGGAATGGCCCCGGCCCCGAGGCTGCCAGAGCTCCAGGGGGGTTGGGACAGCGCTGCCAGGGGTGCCCAGGGTGGGGTTGCTGGGGGTCTGTGCAGGGACAGGGGCTGGACTGGATGATTCCTGTGGGTTCCTTCCAGCTCAGGATACTCCATGATTTTATGAACTCAGACCAAGAGATAAAGACCCCCAGCCCTTCCAGCATCTGAGTTCTCTCTTAAACCTCTTACAAGGCTCCAGAGCGACTTCAGAAGTTTCCAAGTGGATGAGAAGATCAACTTCATAAATACATTCCTGGGCAGCTCCCAAGGGGGCAGAGAAAATCCTCTCTTCACAGGCCAGACCTGGCACAAAAAACCCCAAATAGATTGGAAAATTAGGAGGAGGGTATGGAACAGCAACCCAACCACAGCAGCAGGGATTAAGAAATATCTATAATTTTAAAATTAATTTTGCTGGATTCATAAAATGGTGTTAATGGTCCTGAGGGTGCAGTCGGCTGGAATGTGCTTTCCAGTCCTACATTCATCATCTTTTGTGCTCCCCTGGGGCAGATGGGCCCTAGAACAGGTGCTTTAGTTATTATTCTTTATTGTACTGGAATAATGGCAGAGTCTGGAATCGCCCAGGCTCAGAGCCAAGGAGGAGTCACGCAGGGCTGGACACCTCCCACCCAACTTAAGGCTCGTTCAGTTCCAACTCCTGAGTGAAAAGGCCTGGGAAAACAAGGAGCAATAAATCCACCCAGGGATGGAGGCTGCCTCCCTGTGTCGAGGCTGAAATCCCTCTGGAAGCACCTCATCCCCTGCTGCCTTGGGACATGAAATCTAAACAGGGCTCCTAATTAAACACTCCAGTTAAGAGTCTGGAACTCTGCAGGATGCACTGAGATAAAAACTCCCTTCATCCTCCTCTGTAGCAGCCTTGTGGTGGTTCCTTCCCTTCAAAGCACCTTTAATTTACAACACTCTCGTTCTGTGCCTGAGTTTAAAGCTTTTCCCACGTGTCCTGTTCCATCCTCAGAAGTTTACCAAAGGTTCATGGGCTCAATCTGTCGCTGCAGCCTCATTTGCATGCGTTTTGCGTTTTGCCTGGGGTGTTTTAAACTGCCAGCTCGCTAGCAGGACTAATTGGGAGTTGGCTGTGTCAGGTTTTAATGCAGAGATGCCCACCCTGGGTGTGGCAGGTGGGGAAATCCCTGCCCAGGGGGTGACAACGTGTAGGTACCGTGGATGTAGTGGATTGGGGTGGATGGAGAGCATTTAGGGAGGGTTAGCACAAGGTCTTGGGAAACTGGGGGTGTTCGGAGGTTTCCAGGGAACCCAGAGAGGTTGGGGAGTTCCTTTTCCCACTCTGGGCAGGTGTTCTTGAGCTCAGTCCTTGTGTGTTTGTCTGGTCTGTGTTTGTGCCTCTGCTGGAGACTCAGCACCCACCCACGAACCTCCAGAGCTTCCTGGGGGTGTTATATATTGCTTTTTTACATTTCACCTGATTTCCAGCTGTGACTCCTTGTCCTGCTCACAGAGCACATCCTGTCCCTGTCCCCTCTGCAACAGCTCCCTGGGCATTTACATTCTGGTCTTTTCTGCCCTTCTCTTCCCAGTATCTCATCCAAACCCACTCCTTGGTAGTGGGAAGACGTTCCCCTTGTCCTGGCACTCCACCCCTTGTAAATATTCCCTCTCCATATTGCTTGGAGCCCCTTCAGGCACCGGAAGGCCACAATTAGGTCACCTCTGGTCTGTTCTCCAGGCTGAACCCCCCACCTTGGTTTGCTCCTCACCATTTTCCAGAGCTGCCTTGTGCCATTGGGAAGGCACTGCAGGAATTACTTCTGGGAAATGTTCTCACTCAGGGGTTTGGAGTAATTTTGTACATGAGGGATGTGATCCCTGAGACAAATAACAGAGAAAAATGTCCATGTGAGGGTTTGGGGAGTTCTACTTTGGTTCCTTGGTGGCCAAATTCCTTGTGAGTGTGGAATGCTCTGAAGGCAACAGAGTCACATCAGCAGAGAAACTCCAAACAGAGGTGAGAAATGGGGTTCCATGAGGAATTTCCAAAGTGCTGGGACCATCAGCTTAAAAAGAAATAATGCTCAAATTGTCTTATGCTGCAGAAGTTGAAATGATGCTGCTGCCTTTTATTTTTCTTTTCTTTGTGCTCTGTTCCAAATTAGTTCATATCCCATAACATAAAGGCACTGCTGGAATCACAGGAGCTGCTGAAACCTGGGCTGGACAGTCCTGCCAAAGGCCCTGGCAGTAATTAACTTGTTACTTCTCCAAAGCAGAAGAATCTTGATAAATTATGAAAAAGAGCTCAAATCTATGGACTTCAAATCCTTTTCAGGCAGCATCAGTTCAAACTTTTGATTTGAACTTTTTGTATTTATTTTGAGAGAGACAACATTTTCTATTTTTATTTTGAAAATTTGTCTCTTTTTGAGACACAAAAAGTCTGAAAAGTAAAAAAAAAAGGTAATTAAAAGAAAGCAGGTTTGTGGCATGGGAAGTGTCACAGGGCTCTGCTGGAATCTTTGCTCGCAGAGCCTCCCCTTCCCTGCCAAGCACTGGGTCACAAAATCCTTGGCTCTAAATCAGCTGAACAGAACAAATGATCTAAAAAAAGAAATATTGGCCCATCCATCATTGTCCCACCATGCACAGCCACAGCTGCTGCCAGGGATCCCTCACAGGGACACTGGAGCTGGGGGTCATGGAAATGGTACCTCAGACAATCCCTGGCACCTCAGGGGTGGGAGGTTTTCCCACAGGACCTGTCCAAACCTTCGTCTCTGGCAGGAGGGAGGGAGCAGAAAACATCGGGAATTAATGTAAAATAATTGTCTGCATAAAAAGGTACCAGATGGGCTCAGGATGTCCTGAGAGCTCCTCTTCCAGGGGAACAGGGCTGTGTAAAACAGGGTGATCCTAAAAAACCTGGGTATAAAACCAGGGTGATCCTAACAAAACCAGGGTGGAAAACAAAGGAGTTCCTATCTCCCAGCAACCTCAGTCATCAGAGCGTTTCACTCATTCAAACACCCCTCAACATGCAAAATTCCTCATGAAATGTTTGCTTGGAATATCCCCAAGGTCAGGCTGATTCTGAATTTTCCTTACAACGGGGAAGCAAACTGGGATCTTTATGAATCAGTCAGGCATCCCCTCCCGCCAAGTCCAGCATTTCCACAGGGTGCCTGTGTCCCAGAGCGGGGCTGGAGCTCAGCTCCACCAGGGGTGACCCTGAGCTGCTGCAGCCCTGCCCTGGGCCAGGCAGTGACCCAGGGGAGCCCTCCACAGCCACCCCTGAGGAGGTTCTGCTTCAGCCAGGCTGAGGCAGGTGGGGAACAGAGGCCCTGTGGAAACGGAGAGCCCCAATCCAGGGAATATTTTGAGCACTGCTGAACACAAGAAGGGAGAACAAAGGAAGGAGCCGTGACAAGCCTCCCAGAAGCAGGAGTTAAATATAGCCCCTGGATTTTCTCATTATTAGAATTGGGAGCTGAGCTAAAGACAATCAAATCTCATGCTCCGATGCAGAAGCTGCTGCAGGCAGCTGGAAGGGGCCCCCTCCCTTTTTTGTGGCTCCACACAATCCATCAGAAGTGTTGGAAAACTGTTAGGAGAACTATTAGTGACTACTTCTAATAATTAAATTCAGGAGACTTGGCTTCAGGTCCTGGTCCATGATTGATCCAGGACTTTTCCTGTTGTATTCCTGAATTTCTCCCTCTTAGGAAAGAAGACAGAGTAACTTGTCTTGGAAAAACATCAGGAGCTGAGTGCTGGCGAGGCCCAGTGCTCATTGGTAAGGGATTACAAGGGTTTAGGATTTGCTTCCTGCAAAGTCTGTCAAGCACTGCTGGGCCTTGGAGCAGTGCAGGGGCCTGGCACTGTGAGATCCAAATTCCTGGAAGGAGAAATTCACCTGCAGCAGCCACTTCTTTGCAGCTCTGCCACAACCTTTGTGCCTGGAACCAAATCCATCCAACCAAAGTGGTTCTACATTGAGGAAAAGGGAGGTAAATCCACACTGAATAAATTATATTGGTTTGGTAAAGGGATAATCCTGTTCTCCATCCATCAGGGAAAGCTGACACTGAGGTTTGCACTCTACAGCTGCAGTCCCACCACGTCTGACCCCGCAGTGACTCCTCTCTCTGTGTCTGTTCCTCCCCAGTCACAACCAGTGCCTGATGTGATGGCTCCATTAGGCCAGAGCCAGGCTGGGGACAGCAAATTGCTCCTCATTAGGGCTGAAACTGCAAATTCCTTCCCACAGTTCACCCTGGGAGATGTCAGGTGCCATTACTGTATTTCCAAAGGAAATTAATGCAATCAGCAGAGGCTGGAAGGATCCAGGCAAGGGCATTGGGAGGGGGGAGCCTTCTCCAGCTCCCTGGCATGGAGGTGACTCTGCAGTAAAGGGCTGGTGGTGTTTGTCTGCTCCTGGTCTGGGGAGTGCTGAATCCAGCACCGAGCAGTCCTGCATCCCGAGGAGCTGGATCAGAGCCGCCCCACACCAGGCTGGGAGAAGAGGCACAGCAGATACACCAGGGAATTATTATCCCTGGACAGGAAACTCCTCTGGATCCCTGCCAGCTCATGCCCCCCTTGGCACTGCCTGGATGGGTTTGTGGGGGATCCTTGTCCCTTGGAGCTGCGCTGGAATCGGGATCTCCCCAGAGCTGTGGGGTGTTACTGGAGAGTTCCCCTTGGCAGCAGAGATCCAGAGCTCACTGCAGTCAGTGGGAATCCTTCAGAGGGGGGTTCCCAATTGCCCTCCTGCAGAAAGGAATGAGCAGGAACAGGCAGGGATTGGGATCCACGGGCTGGCAGGGATGAAACTGAGTTCTGGAGGATCTTTCTCCATAGGTGGATAAGTTCATTACAGAAAATTCTCTGTGGGCAGTTGGAAGTGGCTGATGGAGTTGGAAGTTGCAAGGAAGCTGCTGCCCTTGCATGGAGCATGTGGGAATAACTGGCTCATTATGTTCCACGGGCATCCCTCGTATTCCAGGGGTGATCCAGGGAGTGCAGGGGGATGGAGGAGTCACTGACTGAAGTGAGACAAGACAGATGAAGAGGGGAAACTTTGCAGAGTGTAATTACAGGGAAAATAACTTTCATGGGACGGAATTACACCGAGTTAGGCTGACAGGGAAACTGCAGGAGCTGTGCTGCTCCAGCTCTGGAGAAGAAGCTTTGTGAACCCATCCTGCATTGATGGGGCGGGACTGTTCCTCCTGCCATTCCCATGGGAAAGCAGCAGAGAAAGCCCTTCTGGCCAAGCCTGGAAAGGTGCAGCCCTCAGAAGCTCATTAATTGAGTTAATTTTCAAATTGCATTATTCCATTATTTCTTTGCCCAGGCATGGGATCCATCGTGGTGACTGGGACAGGGTGTCAGAGTGGGTGCAGTGAGATGTTGGCCATGCTCAGAGTGAGCAGATTTCACACAAACATCACCAAAACAGGCAGAGTTCTGGGCTTTGAGGGCTCCTGGCTTTGGAGCTGCCCCCGTTCACCAGAAGGATTCTGGATCCGAGGGGGATCAGCGCATGGAGAGCTCCCAGGGTACCCTGAGGGACACAAGAGGGGCACCAGGTTCCTAATCCAGGGCTTCCCAGTCTGGTTCTCCCCTTCCACATCACCTGCACTGGGGTTTGCCTCTGTCACAGGGAAATTTCCTCTCAGCTGGGAAGCCCCAGGGGCAATGGGGCAGTTTGAACTTCTCTGTCTCCCCTTGCTGAGAACTTTCCCCCGGGACTTTCCTGACTTTCCCATTTCCCCTGTTGCTGTTTGTGTGCTCAGTTCCCCATTTTTAGCTCTGTGCACCTTTGGCTGAGGATGACAGCCCCCTAAATCAGCCCTCTGGTTTCTGGACCCTGTATCCTCCTGTCAGCTCCAGCCTGGAGCAGATGCTGGACTGCTCCACCCTGGCCAAGCTCAGAGACCCAAGCTACTCTCACCGACTCCCTGGCTTCTGCTTTGGGATTTATGGAACCAAACTGAGCAGAATCTGGATGTCTTTGGGAAGTGGCAGCAGCTCAGAGTCGATCAGCTTTGTCTAAGCTGAGCTGAGCTTTGATCTGAGAAACTCCTTGAGGTCTGAGAGCTCTGAGGAAATCCCTTGTGACCACAAAGCTGTGAACTCCTCAGAGCAGGAACTGTTGGTCCTCCTGTTCACATCTTCAGTGGCCACCCAGGCAAATCCTTTTGCCAGGTGGATTTTAACAGGAACAAGCCCGTAAAACCACGGGGACAACCATAATTCCCTTTAGGAAGGGTTTGATTTTCCCCAGCAAGACCAGGCTGTGAGGCAGCAGCATTATCTTTTATTAGATCAAGCAGAGTGGGGAAAAGCAGAGAAGCTTTCAGGCACATTTGCCATTATTCAGGAATAGAAGCATCAGATCTGAAAGCGAAATCCAAGTTGGGGATGATTGCTCAGAGTTTAATTAGGGATGTATCAGTTGGTTCATCTCCGAAGGAAAACGGAGGTGGCAGGGAAGCAGTGAGAGGATGTTGGTTGTAGGGAGAGATGTGATCACACGTTTCTCTCCTGGGAGGAAAATGGATTTAGTCAGTTTAGAGCTTGGATAGCACTGCTGAAGTCACTATTTCCATGTGATCCATGTTTAGTCAAATTCCTGCTGCTGGGAGGGGGAAAATGGGGGGGCACGGGGGGCAAGAGGTTTGATTCCCATTCTTCAAATGCTTTGAGGAGAGGAGAACCCAAATCCCTGCCCTGGGCTGGGGTCCTGTGCTGGTGTCCTGTTTTCTTTCATGCCTGAAATCCCATTTTATCCCTGCACACTTTCACAACCTCGCCCCTGCCTTTATCAGCTTGCCAGGGAAGACAATAACCTTCCCACTGCCTGTGTTCCAGCACTGCTTATTTTGGGAATGTGTAGCACAGAACTGAGCAGGAAATGATGGACTGCCTGGAGAAAGAGTGACATATCCTTAAATCCTCCGAAATGTTTCGTAAGAATTCCCAAATGTTCTGTTCAAACCAGCACAGGCTGATTGTTGTTAAGAATCCCCAGAGAAACCCCACATTTATTTGTGTGTGCCATTATGGGACTTCTGCAGGAAGTTTTTCCATAGGGAGAGAAGGCAACAGAGGTCACCAAAAATCCCATTTTCAATTTAGAAAAATGAAATTCAGTCTGAATTTTGAGCAGGACCTGCTGGGGCAGCACTGGGGCTGACCTGCCCTGTGATTTTTCCCCGGATTTTCACCTCTGAGACTGCTTTGGGCACATTTCAATCCCTTTCCCTTCAAACCATCAGCTCAAATCCCTGGAGGGTTTCCATGAGGAAAAAACCACAGTCTTGAAGCAAGACTCTTCCTTGTAAAGGAATTTTGGTCAGAATAAGGCCCCACATTCCCTGGCCATTGGCTGTTTCCCTCAGGTTTGCCTTTCTTCCTTATTTTCCACAAAGCTTCAGAATCTGCTGTGACAAATCAAAGGATTCTGATGCATTTTTTAGCACGATTTAGAATCTTGTGCTAAATTAAAAGTGACTCTGGGGTTGCTGCCTTCCCTCCTGCCTGGCTCATTATAACAATAACCTGGATTTTGTTAACGTTTGCTTATTCCTGATTTTGTCCCTGGTTTTTAGCAACTGCCTCACCTTTTGTTCCCTGATTTCTCTTCCATCCATCTCCAGCAGATAATCGACCTCCCTGGGAGCTGCTCTCCCTGAGGAATCCTTCTCTTCATCGTTCCCCGACCCAAAATCCAAGTCTGGGTTTCTCCCTGGAAGACAAAGCACAGCTCTAGCAGCAGCTCCTCAGGGAGAGTTCTGGGGAAATGTCTCATTTGTAGTTTTGATTTTCTTCTCATTTTTTCATTACCTTAAGAGCACTTTCCCAGCTTGACATCTTTAACTTGGTTGCTTAGCCTATTTCTGGTATTGAAATTCAGCTCTGAGCAGAGCAGCTTTTTTTTTTTTCTTCTCCATATTTTATTATTTTTCCTCCCAAACTTGCCCTGAGCTGTGACTTGCCTGTGAGTCTTTGGGGTCAGACCCCACATGCCCCAAGTCCCCACACGAGGAGCTGAGAGGCAATGCCAGGTGTCCATTCCTGGGCTGATTTTCAGCTCTTTGGCATTTCAGTGCCACCACAGGGTCCTTCCCCATCCTTCTGTGCCCTGTGCTCTTCCCTGGCCCTGTGGAATCTGTCCTGCACTTCCATTCCCTGCTGCCTGCTCTGGTGTCTCTTGTTCTGCTGCGGAATGAAATGGCCAAGGTTAAGTGGGATCACAAAGGGCTGGGTTTCCTGGTGTCTCTTCCAAGCAGAAGCACCTTGGGAACTTCTGCTGGATATTCCAGACTGACAGGGACATGGAATCACAGAATTATGGAATGGTTTGGGTTGGAGGGACCTTAAAGCCCATCCAGTCCCACCCCTGCCATGGCAGGGACACCTCCCACTGTCCCAGGTGCTCCCAGCCCCGTCCAGCCTGGCCTTGGGCACTGCCAGGGATCCAGGGGCAGCCACAGCTTCTCTGTGCCAGGGCCTTCCCACCCTCATGTGATTCTGTGATCATAGAATCACAACTCCTTTGGCTGGAAAAGCCCTCTGAGATCGACGAGTCCAACCATTCCCAGCACTGCAAGACCACCCCTGACCCTGTCCCCAAGTGCCACATCCACAGGGCTTTAAGCCCCTGCAGGGATGGGGACTCCACCTCTGCCCTGGGCAGCTCCTGATCCATGCAGACATTCCAAACAGCCCCAAGCACAGCTGATGGGAATCCAAACATCCCCAGCTGTCCACCCTGATGGGTTCATCAACAGTGCCCCAAAAACCAGTGCAGGTGGTGGGAATGTGCCCTTCCTCTTGTTCTGGGGAAGGAATCACAGAATCATGGAATGGTTTGGGTTGGAAAGGACCTTAAAGCCCATCCAGTGCCACCCCTGCCATGGGCAGGGACACCTCCCACTGGAAGAAAGAACTGAAGGTTTTGGTGAAGCCCCAAGGTAACAGATCAGGGTACCAGAGGTATCCCAGTGAAATCCTCAGGATGGGGAGCATGGAGCAGCTCCCTGTCAGCTCATCAATTCATCATCAGCTCAATCAACTTCATCCAGCACATATGGTCAGAAGATAAAAATTCCCAAGTGTGCGGGAACTGAGATTCCGGAAGAGTTAAGCAGGGATAAATAACAGCCAAAAAAGAGAAAAATTATTACAAAAAGGAGCTGATGTCCAGCTTTCCTCATGGTTTAATTTCTGCATTTTCTCCTGGCTCCAGCTGTGTTTTAAACATTTATTAGGGCTTAATTGTGGTTTGCAATTTTCATTTGTGCTTTATTTCCCCCAGGAAAGCTCAGGTGTGAGCCTGGCATGGGGCTGCTGGATGGGGCTGGGGGAGGTTTTCCATCTGGATTCACAAACAGCTAAGAAGGGAAATGATTTGTTTAAGGTCACCCAGTGAACCAGGGCCCTTCATGGTGATAAAACACAGCAGGCCTTGGCTGGGGGATATCATTTCATCCTCCAAGGCAAAGCTTTGCCAGGCTTTCCATTCTCTGTCTGTCTGCTGGGAACTGGGGAGATGGAGACTGGGGACTGAAGGAATGTGAAGGTTTGGGATGGATTTGGTCATAAATCTGCTTTGAATGGGGTTAGCCTTTAGTGACCAGGAGAAATGTCCACATCAAGGACTGCACTGCCATTAAAAGGCCTCATTCATTTGGCACCAGAGTCAGGCAGTCAAAAATCACCCTCAAAAGGATTCCAGGGAATCCCAGAATGTTCGGAGTTGGAGGGACCCACAAAAATCATCAACTGCATCTCCTGGCCCGGCACAGACACCCCAGAATCCCACCCTGTGCCTGAGAGCATTGTCCAAGCTCCTGCCAAGCCCTGGCACCCTCAGGTGCAGGAATCACAGGACAAAGCAGGCAGGGGGCTAATCCATAGGCCAAGGAAACCCAGGGAATTCCTGCACTGTGAGGATGCCATGAACTCCCTGAGATGGGGCCCAAAATTGCTGCTGTTGGGGCCATCGTTTCTCTGCTTGGAAGAGGCAGATTTAGGGCTGAAGGAATCCTTTGGGAGCTTTTTATCCATTTTTATCACTTTTCCAGGCTACTCAGTGCCTGCTGCGGTGAAACTCTTCATGTAGAAATATAAACAATGAAATTTAACAGAGATCACCCAAAAACGAAGGCAGAGAACAAAGAAAAATGCGTAACTGCAGTGTTTTGTTTTGTAACAATTAAAGGATTGAAATGATTTATTGCACTTACACATTCATGTTCAATTCATTGAATTATTTCAGTGGAAAGGAAACTTGAAACTTCCCATTTCAACCTTTTCTAAACAATATTTTGAGTGGGTGTCCAAGATCCTCCCATTCACACACAAGAAAACAAAAAGCAAACCAGGAAGCTGCAGTTTGGAAATTAAATGAAATCATTCCTTGTAGACAACACAGAACATTTCACTTGAGCTGAAAGAAATGTTGGAGAGTTTATCATGACATGAAGGAAAAAGAGAAAGGAAGAAATTAAAAAGAACATTTTTTTCCCATTTGGGTGGTTTTGGTCAATGAACTGAACCAGGAGTTACTTCTGCATTTCCAATCACAGAATTCCAGGGGTCTGGGGCCCTCAGTCCCAGGAATTCGCTCCTGTTCACAGGTGATGTCTCCCTTGGATGGAAGAGTGATCCCTGTAACAGCCCAGGTGCTGAGCAGATGTGGGTGAATCCTGATGCCAACTGGGAATAATGAGACCCCTCCCAAAGGCATCAGTGACTCCTCATGCTGGGAAAAAAGGATAATTTGGACTTGGCTTTGCTCTCCCTGTTCTTGCCCAGTCACTGCAATCCCAGCTCAGCTTTGAGAGGAGGTTCAGCTTTCAGTCTCTGCCCCCTTTTCCCACTCCAGGCAGGGCTGGGGAGGGTTTTTCCACGGGGAACAGGTCCCTGTTGTGGCCACTGCTCAGGACCAGCTCCTGGGAAGGCATCGCTCTCCTCCCTGTGGTGCCTCCAGGACTGAACAGGGAATAAAGGCTCCCAGAGCACCTGGAACTGGCGCAGTTCAGAGAACAGAGCAAAATTGCTGCTTTCCTCCCATTCCTTAGCCCAGCAAATCCCACCTGAGTGGCAGCCAGGGGAACTCAGCAGTGTTCTGGGAGATCATGGAATGGTTTGGGTTGAAGGGCACTTGGAATGTTCAGCTGGAGCAGAGGAGACTGAGGGGAGACTCATCCCAGGCACAGCTTCTCCTGAGGGACAGAGAAGGGGCAGCTCCAATCTCTGCTCCCTGTGACAGGGACAGGGGAACGGCTGGAGCTGTGCCAGGGCAGGCTCAGGCTGGAGATCAGGAAAGGTTCTTCCCCCAGAGGGTGCTGGGCACTGCCCAGGCTCCCCAGGGAATGGTCCCGGCCCCGAGGCTGCCAGAGCTCCAGGGGGGTTTGGACAGAGCTCCCAGGGATGCCCAGGGTGGGGTTGCTGGGGGTCTGTGCAGGGACAGGGCTTGGGCTGGATGATCCTGTGGGTTCCTTCCAGCTCAGGATGTTCTGTGATTCTCTGAACATCGAGTCCAGGTGTTAAGTCAGACTTAAGTGCTCTGTTAAGCTCAACACAGCACGAGGAGAGGGCAGGGGCTGTCCCAGCACAGCCCCCACCGGGGTGATGGTCCTGGGAGCTGCTGGGATTTGTTCCCTCAGCCACTGACTGTGCATCCACTGTCACACAACCATGGAATGTCCTCAGCTGGAACAAGGCTGGGCTTGGTGATCCTGGAGATCTATTCCAACCTCTTTAATTCCATGACTGCAGCATCCCTAGAGCACAAGGAGCCAGGATGTCCCCAGCTGTGCTGCTGTGGGCAGGGAAGGGAAGCTCTTCCTTGTGCCCTGCAAGGGAAGGAGGAACAGCACAGGTTGTTTTGCAGCTTCTGTGTCCTGTGGGGTGGTTGAACCACCTCAAAAACAGCCCTGGGCAATGGCCCAGCCCCTGATTTCTGACCCCCCCAGCACTGGAGCTGTTTGAACGACTGGGACCTCTGCACACGCCTCAGATTGAGCCTTGCAGGTGTGGGAGGATGAGGGAGCTTGGAGGAGGGTGGGGGAAACATGAGATTTTTGGAAGCTGTTGAAAGAGGCCTTCCACCTCTTCAGTTCTCTCCTAACAGGGAAATTGGCCTTCTCTCTCAGCCTTGCTCCTCGAGGAACAAGGCTGGGCTTGGTGATCCTGGAGATCTATTCCAACCTCTTTAATTCCATGACTGCAGCATCCCTAGAGCACAAGGAGCCAGGATGTCCCCAGCTGTGCTGCTGTGGGCAGGGGGTGCCCTGGAAGGTGGAGGGGAACAGCTCAGGTTGTTTTCACAGAATCACAGAATAAACCAGGTTGGAAGAGACCCTTGAGATCATCTAGTCCAACCAATAACCTAACACCTCATCATCAGCTAAACTGGGTGCCACGTCTAATGTCTTTTTAAACATGTCCAGGGACAGTGACTCCCCTGCCTCCTTGGGCAGACGATTTCAATGCCCAATCGCTCTCTCGGTAAAGAATTTTTTCCTGACATCCAACCTGAACTTCCCCTGGTGCAGCTTGAGACTGTGTCCTCTCATTCTGTTGGTCACTGCCTGGGAGCAGAGCCCGACCCCACCTGGCTGCCCCTCCTGCCAGGGAGCTGCAGAGAGTGATGAGGTCTCCCCTGAGCCTCCTCTTCTCCAGGACAAACAACCCCAGCTCCCCCAGCCACTGCTCACAGGACTTGTGTTCCAGACCCCTCACCAGCCTTGTTGCCCTTCTCTGGACACGCTCCAGCATCTCAACGTCCTTCCTGAACTGGGGGCCCAGATCTGGACACAGCACTCGAGGTGTGGCCTCACCAGTGCCAAATACAGGGGCAGAATGACCTCCCTGGACCTGCTGGCCACACCATTCCTGATCCAGTCCCGGTGCCATTGGCCTTCTTGGCCACCTGGGCACCCTGCTGGCTCCTGTTCAGTCAACCATCAACCAGCACCCCAGGTCCCTCTCTGCCTGGCCACTGTCCCGCCAGGCTCTGTGTCATGAACCCCTGACAAACCTCCCCTGGGCAGTGGCCCAGCTCTGATTTCTGACCCTGCCGCCCCTGGAGCTGGGTGTGACAGACACTGCACTGTTCTGGATGTGCTGCCTGCTCTGAAATGATGACACTGAAATGTTGCAGCATTCACAGGACTCTGCATTTACCTCCTAAAACACCCAGCAAACCCCACCATAACTCACAAAGCTCATTGGGTTTGGCAACTGAAAGAAAGGCTCTGCAGCAAGGGAAGGAGAAAGAAAATCATTCAGAAATTATTGCGGGAATGTGGCTCTTTAGAGGAGTTGACAATAATATGGGTTTGATTATTTTTGAAGGAGCTTAACTGACCTTTACATCCAGATTCCATTCCAAATGAATAATTTTCCATGTAAAAACATATTTTTCCCTGCAGTGAGTAGGAAATGTAACTAGACAACTTTGTATCCTTAAAAAAAAAATGTATTATCCATATAATCTTTGGGGAGAATTAAAGAAAGGAACCAATCTCTCTGCAGCAGTGAAATTTCAAAGCCTCATTTTACTGTGATGCTTTAAAATAAAGAGGCAATTTAATTCTTGTGCTGTGGCAGCCTTGCTTGGTCCTTGCTCTGGCTCAGGTGCTTCTGAAAGGCTCTGGAAAATAATGATCCTGTTCAGTCCTGGACACATAAATCAGGCTCTGCTCAGCAACAGCATTTTGGATTGCAAACATAAAAGCTGGGGGAAGATTTCACAGCTCAGCTCTTTGCAGTGAAGTCTCCCTCAAGTGATGCCTTGGCCACCACCTGCAGCTTCTTCTTCCTCCTCCTCATGTGTTCTGCCCCTCCTGTGGGGCCAGGGGACTTCTAGGAGTGAACTGACTGTAAGATCCTCCAGGGAGGAGGACTTTCAGTAAGGCAAAGGAAAACAGAACTCTCTGCAGCCTGGGATCCTTCAGGGTAATGAGGAACACGAGGAAGGGACCTGCAGGTGTTTGGACTCTTCCCAGAACAGCTCAGGTGAGCACAGGACTGGGTCCTGCTGAGCCCAAGTCGGCCTCCAGCCCCATCACTCCCCGGCTCTCAGGACAGATAAATCAAATTAAAGGGCTCATCAGGACAGATAATCAAATTAAAAATATAGAAGGCAGAAAATTGCACCTATTTCCATGAAATGTGTTCTCCCTTCAGGATCAAGGAATCCCTATTTTTGCAGGCTTTGTTTGTTATTTATATCTAGAGCTGTTAATATACGTGATATCAGGAAGATCAAATCCAGAGCAGGAATTGTTCCCTGGGAGGGTGGGGAGGCCCTGGCACAGGGTGCCCAGAGCAGCTGTGGCTGCTCCATCCCTGGCAGTGCCCAGGGCCAGGCTGGACGGGGCTTGGAGCAGCCTGGGACAGTGGAAGGTGTCCCTGCCCATGGAAGGGGGCTGGATGGGCTTTAAGGTCCCTTCCAACCCAAACCAGTCTGGGATTCTGTGATTTTACTGCCAATTTTACACATTTTTTAACCAGGCCAATAGTGCTTTTCTCTCCATATATTCCAGGGAAACTGATTTTTGTATGTTTTCTCTGGCACAAGGTAGACAGGAACGAATCTGACCCCATGAAGTCCCCTAGAACTGATCCAGAACCACAGGGACACAAAGGTCAGATGTGTCTGTCACACACCTGGGATGGGAACTCTCAACCTGGCCTTGGACACTGCCAGGGCTCCAGGGGCCGCCCCAGCTTCTCTGGGCCCCCTGTGCCAGGGCCTCCCCACCCTCCCAGGGAACAATTCCTGCCCAATATCCCATCTGACCCTGCCCTCTGGCACTGGGAAGCCATTCCCTGTGTCCTGTCCTTCCAGCCCTTGTCCCCAGTCCCTCTCCAGCTCTCCTGGAGCCCCTTTAGGCCCTGGAAGGGGCTCTGACCTCTCCCTGGAGCTTCTACTCTCCAGGTGAGCCCCCCCAGCTCTCCCAGCCTGGCTCCATGGCAGAGATGCTCCAATCCTTTGATCATTTCCGTGGCCTCCTCTGAACTCACTCCACAGGTCCTTCCCGTCCTGATCCCAGAGCTGGATGCAGCTGCAGGAAATCTGGGTATGTGAGGGTTTTCATTAGAGTGCTAAGGGCTGTATGGGAGCTGTATGGCACCAGGTTTGAGACCAGTGGCCTTGGAGTCTCACATTCCAGGGCTTCAGCTGGATTGGGCTTTGAGGAGCTCCTGGCTGGTAACTCAGAGCAGAGGTAACATTTCAATGTTTTCTGTTTCTGCTGCAATAACTGAGTTTAGTTCAAGTCTGTTCTTCCCAGTTCAGAGCAGCGACTTGCTTTTAGGGCTTTCATGTCCTAATCCTATGCTCTATTCATGGACTTATTGGAAAAACCTTGAGGAAAGAAATCCTCACATCTCATCCTGCTGCTCTGCCCAGAGTTCCTCCTTTCCATTCTCAGAATTTCAGCCTCACAGCCATTTGTTCTGTGCCTCCTTTTACAGCGTCCAACCAGGCACAAAACCCTGCAAGTCAGAACAGCTCGGCTGCACTTGGAATTTTACACCCACAAAAATTTAATCAGTAATCCCAAGTAATGAAAAACCTCAGTGAGGGCAGAGCTGAACACAGATCAAGCAGAGACTGCAAAAAGCTTTACCCTGGTGCTGCACGAAGAGAAGACTGCACTTCAGGACTGATAAGTTTATCGTGTTCTGATACCCCCAGATCTCTCTTTCTCAGAGGAAGAGGAAGAGGTCTTTCTCTCCGGGAATGGTCTCACTCCAAGCTGCAGCTGGAGGCCATTATTTGGATTTGTCTGCCTTTGTTTCACTCTCCCAAGCTGCTCATTAGTGAGAGCTGAATGGTCCCCAGGCTGGAGAGGGACTCGGAGCCACAGTCTGGCTCACATTTGGTGCTTCTTGCCCTTGGGGCACGGTTTGTTCATCGCTGCCCTTTAAAGGGCTCTTGGTTTGCCAGAGGATGGGGGAATGGTTGCACTGAAGTGATTTCCATGTCTCCCCCACATCCAGACACGTTTTTATTGCAGTGGAATGGGATCAAAGCTTCCTCCATACCTTTGGCTGCAGGTTTGGTTTCCCCAGGGCTGGCACATCCCTGGGTTCAAATTCCAGGGTGTTTTTTGGCCTCTCCCAGTCTTGGACAGCCAGAGATGGGGCTGAAGGCTCATCCCTCTGTGCTGTGTGAGCAGGAAGCATCCCCAGTGCTCCCAGCCCTCCCAGAGGCATCAGGAGCAGAGTGACCACGGGAAGTGGTTGTGCTGCTTCTTTTCCTGAATGGGAAAATTGCTGAGCTGGAACAGCTCCATCCAAACAATTCCCCGTGCCCCCAGTGGTGTCTCTGCCGTGCTAGTCCTGTCCTTGTCCCGCTGCCACCTTTCCTTCACTGCTGCCCTTTCTCAGCTGCCTCAGCCGAGGCTCCTCCTTTCAGTGCTGCCACCTCCGAAATGGTTTCTCTGAAGTTAAATCTGCCCGGGAGGTGAAATCCTCCCGTGAGGCCTCAGGCACCCCGGATCAGGACAATTCCCATCACCAGCAGCACTGGCACAAAACTGCAGCTCCTTTGTCTTCAAGCCTCTCTCAGCCTTGGCTGCTCCGGAGCAGTTGGGATACAATTAATGGCAGTTGGGATACAATTAATGGCAGTTGGGATACAATTAATGGCAGTTGGGATACAATTAATGGCAGCTCCAGCGCGAGGCCCAGAACATCCTGATTGGGCTCATATTTAACATTCAAAGTCTCCTCTTCTTTGGGGAGATGTGACTGAACTGATTCCTTTTCTTTTGTTTTGAACAGATCAATCTGGATCTTTGGGGTTGATTTATGTGTCGTGTTCCTTTCTGAAAGAGCTCATCCTCCCCAAGGCAATTAGAAAATCTCAGTGAGAGAAAACGTGGAAGGCTGAGGCTGCTTCTGCTGAGCTGCCAATTGTGATTCCATCGTGGCTTTGATCCTTTCCATGCCCCTGAATTCACAAGGGATGGGCTTTGTCTGGGGGACTGAGTGTATCCATGGTGTGTCTCCAAATAAATGATTTGTCCTGAGTTCCCTGGTGGTCCCTGGATTCAGGCAATGGATGACAGAACACGATCCACCTGTGTAAAAACAGGTGTGGTTTTTAGGAGTAGAGGAAATCCCTCCTGTGTGTGACTCTCCTGGGAATGTATTGTTCTGCTCCCCACCCTAAACCTGCATGAGGAGAACTGAAACTTCCCCTGTCTGCTTTTGTATTTCCTTTTGGAAAGTTGCTGGGACAGGACAGACAGGATCAGCCCCCGAAGAGGAAAACCAAATATGTGCTGACCAAGAGTCAAGGGGGAGCGATATCACCCCTGGAAGTGTCCAAGGCCAGGCTGGACAGGGCTTGGAGCAGCCTGGGATAGTGAGAGGTGTCCCTGCCCATGGCAGGGCTGGAACTGGGTGGGCATTAAGGTCCCTCCATGCCAAATCATTCCAGGATTCTCAGATCTGGGTGTCAGTTGTGTCCCAAAACCTGGAAGATACCCAGATGGATGTTGGAAATTAAAAGTGACACCGGCCTTTTCCAAGGGGATGCTCAAGTCCAGCAGTTCAGCCAAGCCTCTCGCTCCCTTGAATCCATCGGCATTTGAGTGTTTAAATCCCCAGCACACCCCAAACGCTCCCTGTTTCTGTGGAACTTGAGGGTGTGATGGCCCCAAGCTGTGCTCAGTGACAGGGACATGTAGGGGGTGCTGCAACACCAGCGATAAATCCCAGTTCATCGTCGGAAAACGGGAATTGAGGCTCCGGATTCCAGCCCAGCAGGGTGATGCCATTTCTCTTGGAATCTCTAACCCTGCCACAAGAACGTGGTGGGAAGAGGAGAATTTCCTTCAGATGTGATTGGTCTGCAAGTTTTGGTTGCTGTTTTTCTCCACCTGTTTTGATCACCTTTGTTCTGATGGAGATTTGAAGGATTTTTTGTTGTTGGGGTTTTTAAATAGGTTTTCTTTCTGTGTTATGGTTTATTCACTGAAATATTGATTCCTCATCAAAACTTCATAAGCTTTTTGGCCCCAAACCACCACTTTTCAGCCAAGAAATGGCTTTTTAGTCTCAGAAAAAACCCCTTTGGGTACAACTCATGTTTTGTGAACTTGTTTTTTACCAATAAAAGCCCCACATGTATGCAAAGAAATGTCCTTGTGATGAATAATCCTTGTCCAGCCTCAGTGGGAACACCAAGCTTGCGGTGTCTAAACTCCTTGGGATATCTTTTTTTCTTTGGAATTTTTGGAAAGCACCATTTCCCTTCTTCCAGCCTGAGTGAGCGCATGGTGGAGGCACAGCTGGAGGAGGCACAGCTGGAGGAGGCACCACCCTTCCTGTGCTTGTCAGGCACCAGAATATGAATCTCTGCCTCAGTTTTAGCGATTTCATGCTTGGAAAAGCTGTGAATTCCCACTTGGCTTTCTCCACTTGTGCCTCCCAGAGGGAAAAGTGACATTATTCCCTTTGAATGGATAAAGGAACTGGTAAATGGGAGATTAAATGGTGGACAGGAGTCACCTCCAGAGCCAGGTCCTGCCTTATCTCACACTTTCCTTGGGGGCTTGGATCCCGATGATCTTTAGGTCCCTTCTAGGGATCCTTTCCAGGATTCCCTGGCAATGGGACACTGTCACCCTCTGGTCCCCTGCCAGCCCTGCTGTTACACGACTTTGGGGTCAGACCCACATCACCTCCCTGCTGCAGACCAGACTTTCATTCCAGGCCTAAAGATGTGCCAGTAAGAGCCAGGGAAAGAGGGAAGAATTCCATGAGCTGTGTCCCACCCAGTGCAGCTCAGCCATAAAGAGACTTTTGTTGCTAATGACATTTTAAGGTTTCTTTTGTCTTTTGCTCTCAGCTTCTCTGGAGCTGCAAGATTTAAACTTCTGGTTTGGTTTATGCTCCCTGAGACTTTCCCAGGGCTGAAGATGAGGCTTTAATATTCCTGCATTCCTTATGAAATGGTGGGAGCCTGCAGAGCGGGACTGGATTTTCTGCTGGGTTTTTCTTCCTACAACACAGTTCTTTGTTCTTCTGCTTCCCTTCTCTCCGGTGCCTTTCCAAGGCTCTCTATCCCTGAACTCTGCTGATCCAAGGAGGCAAAACCCCAGCAATGAAGCGTTCAGAGCCTCAGAGGTTCTGCTGCCGGCGGCTTCCAACCCAGCCTGGAAGGTGGAGGATAAACCAAACCCCACGGAGCTGTAGCCGAACTCAGGAGAACGGGATGTTTTGTGCCTCCATCATTAACGGGAGCCGTTCGCAGGGTCATTAGCGAGTCCCTAATTGTTTGATTACCCCAAGCAGGCTGCTCTAAGGAAACAAAGCGGGAGGAAATTGGCCTGCGGGGCCTCTGGGGTTCAGCCAGCGACCGTCCTGGTTTATTATTTCTGTGTCGTGCTTGGTGGAAGGTTTAAAAGCAGCCAGGTGGGAAACATTGGATGCAGCAGCAGGGCTGGATCCAGCAGCATGGAATACACGTGTACTAGAAAATGGGATGACACTGGACTGGATAATAGGGGATGATAGGGAATAGGGGGCATGGAAGGAAAAGCTGATCAGTTCTTCCTCTCCTCCCTCGGTGTGCTGTGGATGTGTCTCCCGGCTCTGGGGTCGGGAATCCTGTGCTGCTGCTGTGATTTGGATCCCTCCCTTGGCAAACCTCCCCCAGAGCAGCCTCATCTGAGCATTTTGCCTCTGCTCAGCCTGGACTCGTGGTTATTCCTTCTATTCCTTCCATTTTCCAGCTCTAGGATGGTCCAGGACCAGCAGAATTCCATCCCAGTCCTTGCTCAGATGTTCCTGAGTGGGAAAAGCCAGTGTCTGATTCCAGCTGATGGATATCAGAGATCAGGAATAAAATAAAAACAAGGGAAAATCAGATTTTCAGTCAGGTTGGATCACTGGGAACCATGAGTGAACCCACTGTCACCATGTCTGGAGCAATAAACTCTGGATTTTCCCAAAGTGGGCAGACGAAGTTAATTTGGATTTGGACAGAACCATTGTGTGGGGTCAGCTGGGTGTTAACAGCAGCACCAGGGTTTTATTTTGCTGCTCTACACGGGCTCCATTATCCCTTTGTACAGGATCTGAGTTTAATCACATCTGGCAGACCTGCTGCCTCTAATGTGTCCCAATATCCCATTACATTTTCAATTTACATGTATTACCTTTCCCTGGAAAAGTTCCCTGCACTTCTGTCCGTGGAATTAAATGGCCATTATGAAAACAGAGCAGGACATTTCAGTGCTCTGGATGTTTGATCTCACCCTGGGAGGCAATTAGTGCTAATAAGTCCTGCATGCAGTGTCTGCCTCTGATCTGTCTCAAAAATAGAGCCACTAAAAGGCCTCAAGTGGGGCAGCAGTTCCAAAGGGGAATTCCCTTCCCACTAAATTGGCCGATAATGGAGAACAGAGGAGCTGTGTCTGTGCAGGGTAGATCAGAGCCAAATCTGCGTCTTTTAGACCAGAACGTATCTGCAGTGACTTCCCAGGGAAGGAGCAGCAAATCCCAAATCACTCTCGGTCAGTCTGAGTGTGAACACAGAGAAACACCACCCAGAACACCCCCGGGAGCCAACGACGCTGCTGAGATAAGGAGTTAAAGCAGGAGGAGAAAGGCAGATGTTACAGGCTCCACAAGAGAAGAGGAAACACATTCCAGACCAGATTTTAAAGGAGATGAGGGTTTGATGCCCATAATCTTCATTGATTGAGGCATTCCAACCTGCTCCTCACAGGCAGAGAAAGGGACCAAGGAGAGAGTCATTAATCACACCGAATCATTAATCACATGGCGTCATTAATCACATGGAGCCTGTGCCTGAGGGTCCCTCAGTCCCCCTCTGGCGCTTCCCAAACTCCTGTGCAGGGAGAACACGCTCCGGCTGGACCATAGACCTTGCAGGATGTGTTTTACAGAAGGCTCAACAGCCTTGGGGATTTGGCAGCCGAGCCCTTCCCAGCCCGGAGCTCGGGAAAAGGGCAGCAATCCCGAAGGGCAGGAGGCTCCAGAGGGAGCTGCAGGGGAGCCCTGGCCATGAGGAGAGGGAGGCAAAGTGCAGGAGCTGGAGCTGGAGCGGCTCTGCGGGGCCCAACCCAGGAGCCGTGGGTCCAGCACATTCCATGGGCACGGTGCTGGCTCGGACACGGGCACCGAGGTGCTGGGTGCGGGCATGGGAAGGGCGATCTGGAATGACAGAGCCATCCCTGTCAGCTGCAAGGGAGCCAGAGTTGCTCCCGTGAGAAATTCCAGCCTTCTGCGAGGGCGTGGAGTGATAGGACAAGGTGCTGTTGTTTCAAACTGAAGGAGGGTGGATTTCGATTGGATTTAAGATTTCGATTGGAAAAGATTTTCTTGTGAGGGTGGGGAGGCCCTGGCACAGGGTGCCCAGAGCAGCTGTGGCTGCCCCTGGATCCCTGGAAGTGTCCAGGCCAGGTTGGATGGGCTTGGAGCTGCCAGGGGCAGTGGGAGGTGTCCCTGCCCATTGCAGGGAATGGGAACTGGATGGGCTTCATCTTCCCACCCAAACCATTCCCTGATTCCAGGTCTGTGACCTCTGTGAGGAAGGTTCTGCTCAGAAGCATTGCACTTCATTTAACAGATGAAAATATTCCCACATTTTAAATTAATCACTAAACACATCTGTCCCGGTGGTTTATTCCTCACCTGCAGCTTTTACAAACTTTGTAACTCCTGAATGCAATGGGACACCGGGGACAGGAGCAATAAAACCTCATTTGCATGCAAATAGGGGGAGCAAGAAGAACAACAATAATAAGGCAGCAAAATCGAAGGAATAGGTGAATATTCTGCAGTGCAATATTGCCCTGAGCTCTCTGCAGGATCTTCATGGGATTTAGTGTTAGGGAGAGTAAGAAACGAGCAACAGAACGTGGCTGTGCCTGGAGTTTTATTCCCAAAGGCAGGAATTGGAGCGCAGAGCTGTAAGTGCCCACAGATCTGGTTTAGGGTTTCAGATCCTGAAGGAGCAGGGAAGGGGTGGATATGGATTAGGAGTAAGGGCATTTTTCAGGACTGGTTTTGAGGGTGTTCACTGATTTTGTAAAATTCCTTCAGGAAACCTTGAGATCCCTTTTTAATGTGTTGTAAAATGTTGCAAGCATTTTAAATGAAATTAGAATTCAATTTACCAGAGGGAAGTTCAAAGGTGACAGAAGGAGCAGAGATGGCAGCAGAGCTTTGTGGAACAGCAACACGAAATTCAGGCCAAGGAAAATGAGCAGATACCAGGGAGATATAAGTGGGATACTAAGGAGATACTGTGGGAATACTACAGGGAGTGAGCTGCCTCTTTACTTCACCTACAAGGTCTATCTCCTCTCCTCATCTCAGCACAGGTTCCTGTCCCCTCTCAAGCACTTCAGTGTCTCACAAATGGCTGCAGGAATTTAAAGTTTCAGCAATTCTGAGACTGCAGATAAAAGTTCAGGGTAGCACAGGAAGAAATTCCATGGAACAGTGAAAGTCAACCCCCCCTTCCCTTTCTGTGGAGAGTGAGGGGATTCTTCCGGAAGCAAGAGAAAGCAAAGGAATGATAACAGATCAAGAGCCTTGGAACAGTGTGCAGCTTCCCCCAGTTATGGACCTGGATCATGGAATCCCAGACTGGTTGGGGTTGGAAGGGACCTTAAAGCCCATCCAGGGCCACCCCTGCCATGGGCAGGGACACCTCCCACTGTCCCAGGTGCTCCAAGCCCTGTCCAACCTGGCCTTGGGCACTGCCAGGGATCCAGGGGCAGCCACAGCTCCTCTGGGCACCCTGTGCCAGGGCCTCCCCACCCTCCCAGGGAACAATTCCTGCCCAATATCCCATCCAACCCTGCCCTCTGGCAGTGGGAGCCATTCCCTGTGTCCTGTCCCTCCATCCCCTGTAAAACTTCCCTCTCCATGTTCCACTTAGGCTGCCTCAGCCACAGCAGGGCTTCTGTGCAGGCAAATTCTGAGCATTCCCAACCCCTCCTTTCCCAAAATCCTTCCCCTGCCCCCTGTGAAATCACTTGTCAGGAATCACTGCCCAGCAGAGCTGTCACTGCCTCAGAGCAGCTTCTCTCCAGCTGTTAGAGCAAAGTCTTCCCATGTTTCCCATCCTTCCTCTGTGGTTTGCACCACACCAGGCACAGCTGGCTCAGAGACTTCCAGACTCTGATCCCCAAAATAACAAGCAGCTGGAGCTCCCAGCCACAAGCTGCTTTTCCTGGAAAACTCTCTGGAAGCTCAGTGCCATGGCTTTGAGCACACACTGTCTGCCCTGTGCTGCTCCAGCCCCGCTCTGATATCGATCCCGAGTCTCTGCTCCATTGGATTTCTCTCCAGGCACAGGGATGAATGAGATTCTCTATCAAAACAGCAGAGCCCAGCAGCAAATTGAGAATATCTGGGCAAAGATCTTTCTGTGTTGTTCTGCAGCCAGCAAACAAAACTGGGAATCTCTTGTGCTTATGTAAAACCAGAAGTGCTGGATTTGTTTGGGAAATCATGGCCTTTATATTCTCATCATGTACCTGGATTATTTCCATTGAGGGAACAAAGCTGTGCTCACATCCCAGACGTGATGGGGCCAGGGAGAGGACTCCTCTCCTGGCATGGCTGCTTCCCACATCCAAGGCTTCAATCCCAAAATTCCCAGTCACTTCCTGGGTTCACGCCCTGGGAGGGGCTTGGAACAGGGCAGGAAGGAGTTGGGGCAGTTTTAGTCTAGAACAGGGAAGTGGGAAAGGACCAATGTGGGACATTCAGGGAACCCAGGAAGGAAATGTGCAGCTCCATCCTGGCACAACATTAACCATGATCTGTGAGGGGGGAAGGGAAGGGAAGGTTTGGGAAGGGAAGGTTTGGGAAGGTTTGGGAAGGGAAGGTTTGGGAAGGTTTGGGAAGGTTTGGGAAGGTTTGGGAAGGGAAGGTTTGGGAAGGTTTGGGAAGGTTTGGGAAGGTTTGGGAAGGGAAGGGAAGGGAAGGGAAGGGAAGGGAGGGGGTGGGAAGGGAAGGTTTGGGAAGGTTTGGGAAGGTTTGGGAAGGGAAGGTTTGGGAAGGTTTGGGAAGGTTTGGGAAGGTTTGGGAAGGTTTGGGAAGGTTTGGGAAGGGAAGGGAAGGGAAGGGAAGGGAAGGGAAGGGAAGGGAAGGGCTTAGCTGCCAGGGTGTGGTTGGTAACTCCCAGGTAGAAATTTTTGGAGCAATTTTTTCATCTCCAACACTCCCTCCAGCAAAAGGAAAGGCAGTCCTGGAGCACAGGGAATCAGGGAATGCTCTCATCTCCTGACTCTCTGGAAAATGAACTCAGATGACTCCAGCAGCCACAGCCTCCCAGCTCTCCTGTGGATACAAGTCTGAAGTCTGACCTGGAAGGGAGATTTCAAATGCCAATGGAATGAGGAGCAGGATCCTGGATCCCTCCCCAGCCTCCCATTGCCAAGCTCAGTTTGTGACTGGGGTTCACCCTCCCAGCTTATCTTTCCCCACAGTGTTCTTTTTTCCTCATCAGTGAAGACCTTCCAAGAGAAAGCAGAATTTTCTGTGCAGCCTTTTCCTGATGAAAACATTCCCACTGAAATGTGGCACAACAAAGGTTTCCTTTCTCACCCAGGCACAGGAGGAGGTTTCAAACCCCACAAACTGAGTCTCTACAATCTGATTTTTGCTGCACTTTTCCCACTGTCAGGTATCAAAAATCCCTCCCTGTCCACTGAAGTGTCAAACCCCTTTTCCTACAGAGAAAAGTCACATAAAATGACATTTTAAGTCCATGGGCTTTGGTGGGAGCCCTGTGAGTTCTGATCAAGTTCCTTCTCAGGGAGTTTGCCTCAAGGGAATTGGGCTCCTTCCCACCACTCCTTCCCAATATCCCATCTGACCCTGCCCTCTGGCACTGGGAAGCCATTCCCTGTGCCCTGTCCCTCCAGCCCTTGTCCCAAGTCCCTCTCCAGCTTTCCTGGAGCCCTTTAGGCCCTGGAAGGGGCTCTGAGCTCTCCCAGAGCCTTCCCTTCTCCCAGCTGTTCTGGGCTCTCAGCTTTGATGTCAGGTTGTGCTCTGTGTCCTGGTCCCATTGCCAGGGGACATCCAAAATATTGTCATGGTGGGTGTTTTTCCCAGCCTTTGGGCTGCCTGCTCAGGATCCCTGGGGATGTGTCCAGGGGCTGCAGGGAGGGAGCTGCAGTTTGGAAAAGGGCTTGGGGAACGTCCCAGGCAGGAGAGGCTCCTGTTCCCCAGGCACAGTGCTCAGTGTTCCCCTGGGAAGGCTCCGTCTCCCTGGCAATGCTCTTTGGAAAATGCAAACATGCCTTGGAGAAGGGATGTCTCCCAGGCAATGCCCTTTGGAGGGGAGAGGCTTTGGAACAAAGGAGTTCAGAGCAGGAGAAAGGGATGGCAATGCTTACCCTTGTGCTGTGGGAACACATTAATGTCACACGGAGTCCCCTGAACCTCTCTGTTCCCTCTCAGCACCTCCCAGAGCTTGTGGAAAACACTGGGGAGGAAAAGCCTCTCCTGGAAATCCTGAATTCAGCTGGCACCTGTGTGAAACACAGCCCCCAGGGGAGAGCTGTAAATTCCCATGGGAAGGGGGCCAGAGGGAGCAGAGCACAAGGCAGGGATGGCCTTTCCTGAGAGGGGAAGGTTCCCTGCCCATGGCAGGGGATTGGAATGGGATGGTCCTGAAGGTCCCTTCCCACGCAAGCCATTCCAACCATCCCTGATTCTGGTTCTGTGTTTCCCCCATTCCCCAGCTCTGCCCAGGCCACCCCTGACCCCGTCCCCAAGTGCCACATCCCCAGGGCTTTCAATCCCTCCAGGGATGGGGACTCCACCCCTGCCCTGGGCAGCCCCTGCCAATGTCTGACCACCGTTGCCATTAAGAAATTTCCCCAATATCCAACCAACCTCTTCATGCAGAGACACAGAGTTGGAAATGAAGGATGTGGTCCTTCTGACCAGGCACATCCCCCCGACAGGAATCCTACAAGCCCCTGTTCCTCACTGGATTCCCTGGGAATGATCCTTTGTTATTTGTGTGTTGCTTTCCCCCTGACCCAAAATTCAGGTGAAATTTGGGCTGCCTGGGAACGGTCTTTTCATCTTGAAAGAATCTTTAAATAATTTTCCTGCTTTGAATTCAGAGAAAGACTCAAAAATCTCAATTTTTTTTTTGTCACTGGGGAAGAAAAACTTGAACAAGTCAAAACATTGGGTCTTTGAGTTGTTTATTTCTATTTGACCTTTAAGAAACATTTGTGGTGTAAACTCAGTGACATTCCCGAGCTCGAAGTTATTCCAAACAAAAAATATTTTGTTGGAAATGACAGAATGGGCTTTCAGCAATTTCTCAACATTCTTCTTCCTCCAGCAGGAGATTCATCAAATTGATCTTTTCCCTGGGGTATTTTTGGCTTTGACAAAGTGATATTCTCTGGAAAAGGGACACTTTGCAGTGGGAAAGCTGCACCGGGAGTTTTAGGAACAACCCTGTGGGGCAGGAAAATGGAAAGGGCAGGGGTGGAGGAGTTGGGAATGTGGCCTCTGCTCTGAACCCTCCCTGGAGCTGGCTGGAAGCTGGGCCGGGGTGATGCTGTTTAAATTGTTCCTCCCACCAGCAGGTCACTGATCACCCCCAGCCCCAGGGCCCCTGGGTGCCCCCTGCCCCAGGGCACGGAGCCCTCTCCATGCGCTGGGCTCGAGGCACTGCTGCCACATTTCCTGCTCGGTTCTGGCACTGCAGCTCCAGCTCTTAATCAGGAATATTTTATAAAACATGAGTAGAATCCTGATTTCCACCCTCAGCTCATTCCATTCTCTCTGCCGGTTCTCCCCACTAGTTTGGCTTGGGAGCTCCTGGGTCTCCTCCTTCCACTTTGGGGTTTTTGGGACTCTCAGGCTGTTCAGATTTGCTGGAAGGGGTCCCAGAGCCCCAGACACAGGTTAGGGGGTAACACACAGAAAAGCAGCATCCGAGTTCCCATTCCCACTTATGAGGTTGAATTTTTGTGGAATTATGCCAGCCTGGTTTGGGTGGGAAGGGATCTTAAGGACCCCCTCATTCCCATCCCTTGCCATGGGCAGAGACACCTCCCACCACACCAGGTTCTCATTTCCTGAATTTGGAGGGATTTCTGCTTTGTCTGAACCAGCTCTTGCTGAACCCACATTTTGTGTCTCTCTGCTCTGTCTCTCCCCACTTCTGCTTTCCCTGGCTGGTTCCAGACTCCACGTGTGAGTCTGGATTTTGGCACTTTAGGAAATTTTCTGTTATTTTCCTGTGTTTAATTCACCACCCCAGTTTCTGGCCCATTCCCAAACCACTTTCACGAGCTGCTGCTCTGAGTTTTCAGGGAGGTCTCTGAGCAGTGGGGTTTTGGTGCATGGAGAGCAGGAGAGCAGCTCATTCCCTGGGAAAACTGTGTTGGATCCGACCTCCCCTTCCACAGCAGGGATGTGGGCAGGAATCCTGCTCCCACAGCCAGTGCCCAGCTGGTTGTAGCCCAAGGGACATCCCTGGGATTCAGGACAGCAAAACCAGGATGGGCAGAGTGGGGAAGGCTTTGGGAGGTGGCCCAGGGGGGCAGGGATTTATTTGTGGGTGCAATGAGGGAGCGCCAGATCCAGGCCTGGAAATCATGGATTCCAGGCTAACAAACGGGCCCAGAGCCCCTTCCAGGCCTTTGCTTTGTTGCTGCTATCAGTTATCTGGTAAAAAACATCGGTATCTGCCATTTCCCTCATTCTTTATTCCAGACACACATTGGTTCCCAGCCCATCCACACGGATTTGCACCCCCAAAGCCACTCAAGTGGAGAAAAACACAGGAGTAAATGGACTTGGGGCAGGATTTGAGAGCAGGCTGAGACCCAGTGGGGTCTCCCAGACCTTTATTTCCATTTCCTTTGCCAGGGCTCAGTTATCCAGTGGGTCCACGTTGTACTGAGGCTGAGGGGCAGGGATTTACTCTGTAATTGTCACAGTTGGGAGCAGAGGAAGCCCCAGCTCAGAGAATGCACTGGCAGGTTTAGGTTGTGCAGCAATGGATAATTTGGAGTAAGGGTGCTCTACCTACATCACACAAACCCCTCTGGAGCAGCAGAACCACCTGTGGAGCAGCAGAACATCATCCATGAGCTGCTGGCCATTCTCTCCCTGCCTCTTCCCAGGACTGGGATGGGTTTTCCTCTCTCCCAGTCTCATTCTCTGACTGGGAACAACATTCTGACAACCAAACCAGTCCGCATCCAGTGCTGGAGCCCAGTGCTGGTGTGGGATGGAGGTGCAGTGGATGTCACATCACGTCAGCAAAGGTGAGGGGGAATTGGAGCACAGAAGCCTCTGGAACACCAGAGATCAGCCTGGTGGGAAGGATCCTGATGCTCAGGAGTGGGTGCTGTGCTGCCCTGGAGCCAGGCTGCCCAAGGATCCCCTTCCTGCCTGGCAGGGCACTGTCCCAGCTGTCCCTGGTGACACTAAAACAGGAATGAGGGCAGTGGTGCCAGCAGAGCCTCCCCTCTCCTGCTGCCAGCTCCTGGTGTGACTGAGGTTTGCAGCCAGCCAGGATGGGCTTCCCACGGGAACACAGGCTCTGGTTTGCTGTGATTCCAGAGGTTGCTCCTGCTCCAAGCACAAGCAAGCACTTGGAGAGGGCTGACTGCACTGCCAGCTCAGCTGAGGAGCAGGAGCAGGAGGGACCAACTCAGGAACTGTGAAGGAAAGGGAGGATAAAAGTCTGGGAATTCCTCAGAGGCGAGGGGAGAGCGAGCAAAGGCACAGAGTACCAAACTGGAGTGTGTAGAGACACAGCTCTGGGGCAGGAGGGCACCAGGGGAAGGATGTTCTGGGGATGTGGGATAGGATGGGCAGATCCCGAGGCCGTGGAGCTGTCCAGGGCAGAGGAGCTGGTTCACAGCCAGGCACTGGCCCACCATCTGCAGCACCCAGCCGAGCAGCCACGGGCAACTTCTCAGGCAGAGCTGGCCAGAACCAGCCAGAGAACAAAGCCAAGCTTTTGAAAGCCCTGCAGGTGCTTAGAGGGCTCCATCACCATATGGCTGAAGGAAGAAACTGGGCCTCAGAAAACCCTCCGAGGAGAACAGCACATCTCTGCCAGCATTTCAGCTCCCCGGGTGCATGAGAACCACTGGCAGACACTGAAACAGCTCCTGTCTCCCTCCCTGCGAGGGCTGGGTGCCAACAAAAGGCAGCAGCCGGGATTGTGGCTCTGAAACCCTGAACGTGCTCAGCTCCCTGCTCAGCCAGGCAGGGAAAGCTGAAGTACAAATTCTACTGCAGGGCTTTGATGATTCCCACACTCCTCCAAAAGCAGAGTCCTGCTCTGGGAGGATTCTCAGGGAGTTCATTCCCTGCTCTCCATCTGTCCTTGCCAACAATTGCAAGTTTCCCAATCAAGCTGGAGATTAGTGCCAATGATTTAAGGGAGATGTTGTCATCAGGATCCTTCTGAGGGCTGAAAAATGGCCTGGGCAGCATTTAGAGAAAGGGAGGAGAATCCATCAGGGAAACTTTACCTCATCTTCCTTTCCTTTGGCTTTCAGGAGCTGGGCTGTGCTTGGCAGGGAGAGGATGGGGAGCCAGTGTGAAATATTGTCCCTGTTTGTCATTCTCTGGCTCTGCCACCTCCCTGGGAGAGTCACAGTGCCAGGCTTGGAGCTCACCACAGCCTTGGCATCCTGGATTTCCACCCTATTTTCCATCCCCAGTGCCCACCAGTGCAAACCAGAGGCATTTCCATTCACGTTTGGCCTTTTCCATCAGCTTTGCTCACCCCCAGGCACCACTTGAGGGTGCTGCGGGCTTTGCTCCCTGGCATCACTGGCTGCAGGGGCTTTGTCACCTCCCAGAGGCATTTGGTCCTTGGATGTGCTGATTTTCTCCCTGTGGTAACCCAGTCCCTGCAGTGGCCCTCCAGGAAGAGCTGAAGGATGGGAGAATTGCTCTGATCCCCTTATGGATCTTCCTCCCCGGCTGGGGAGACACAAATGCTGAGCTGAGAGCCGAGCTCAGCCTAACCTGAGTGAGCTGGGCTGTTCCTGAGGGATGGGGGGTTTTGGGCTCCCAGGGCTCCTTCTGTGCCCGAGAAGGGATGGTGCATCCTGAACCACAGCTCCCAGCTGGCAGGAACGGAGACCACACCAGGGAGGCTTTCCCTGCTTTTCCTACCAATTCCAAGGCTCCATCTGCATCATTCTGTGCTGCTCTCCTCGTGTCTGGGGACACAGGGACTGTTCCCAGCTCAAATCCCCTGTAAGGTAATTTGTTTTTATGGGGTGACCCAAGTAGCACCCATCAAGAGCTGCAAGTTCGTCCTGTTCAATCCTGATCTTCCAGCCGCAAATCTTTCCTCTTTCTTCCCTTTTCCTGGGCTTCTGTGATGTTTTCCTGGAGTCAGCACAAATGTGCAGTTGCTTCCAGTCCATTTGAAATTCCACTGGTATTTTGGGGCATATAAATGATTGGCCTTCAGAATTTCCCCTGGCTTTGGAGTGGAGATGTGCACAAACAGAATGCCAGGGAAAATCAGGAATGTCACATCTGATTTGTCAGAAAATCTAATACTGCCCCTCCAGCCTGGATTGGGCTGGGAACATGCAGCAGCACCAGATCCAGAAGGAAGAGCCAAAGGGATCCTTCACTCCCTTACCTAAAAACTTTTAATTCTTCTCTTTAAGCCAAATGATGCCAGGGACTGCCAGGGGATTTTGTGTTCAGGGGAGCCTGGGTTTGGTGCGCAGAAAAGGAGAGTTGCACAGGACACCCGAGATGGGAAGGGCCCCCCAAACTGCTGCATTTCTGATATTCTGGTACCACAGGATGAGATCGAAAGGTGTTGGAAGTGTCCAAAGGAGGACATGAAGATGCTGAAGGAGCTGGAGGGGCCACACGAGGAGTGGCTGAGGGCACTTGGTGTGTTCAGCTGGGGCAGAGCAGACTGAGGGCAGAGCTCCCCGGGGGCTGCAGCTCCTCCCCGGGGACAGCTCCAATCTCTGCTCCCTGTGCCAGGGACAGGGGAACGGCTGGAGCTGTGCCAGGGCAGGCTCAGGCTGGAGATCAGGGAAAGGCTCTTCCCCCAGAGGTGCTGGGCACTGCCCAGGCTCCCCAGGGAATGGGCACGGCCCCGAGGCTGCCAGAGCTCCAGGGGCGTTTGGACAGCGCTGCCAGGGGTGCCCAGGGTGGGGTTGTTGGGGGTCTGTGCAGGGACAGGGGCTGGACTGGATGATCCTTGGGGGTCCCTTCCAGCTCAGGATACTCCATGATTTTATGATTTCAAGAAACAAATAAGCACCGTTAGGGAGGAATTATTTTCTAAAGCTCTCTAAAGATCCAGCAGCTCCTCAGCTCCTCCTTCAGCGCTCTCCCGGCAGCCCTGCCTCAGTTTCCCCGTTAATTAAGTGCGAAAGGGAAGCTGATGCAGACAGGAGCCAGGGGGGTCATTAGTAAAGCTCATCCAGGAGTGATCTGAACATCAGACTCAGGGCATGAATTATTTATCCAAGTTAACATTCCCAGCACAATGAGGAAAATGAGCTGCAAATACTTGGGTGACTCCTGGGCTCTGTTTGCCCAGCACCTCCCAGGACCTTTTCATTCCCCTCTGCAGGAACTCTGGAGCAGTGGAGGTTCTGTCTGGCTGTGGTTTCTGCAGGATGTGACCTGTGCCCTGGGAGAGCACCGTGATTGTATCCCAGGATGAGATTTACTGGAGCTGGAAAGAAAACCAAACTGACAATCTTTCCAAATCCCCCTCCAAAATGAGAATGAAATTCTTTTAGTGCAGGGAAGGCTGGATGCAAAATGCAATAAAGAAGAAAAAAAAACATTTGGGGGGATGCTTAGGAATGGTTTGAGCTACCACAGAATCCTCCAGGAAAGTCAGGGTTTGGTTGGATTTACAGGAAAGCTCCAACCCGAGAGGATGGAAATAAAATTTCACACCTCCTCTGCCCTTATTTTGCCCTTGCAAATGTGGCAGTCTCCAGTGTTTGTCCCTTCAGTGCCATCACATCCATATTTCCACGGATTTTAAAATCTGCTGAGCCCACACAATGAGAGAGAAAAATAACAGCAGACGAACACAGAGACACGAACACAGAGGGCTCCCCATGCCCAGTTCAGGAGTTCCACTTAAATGAAAATATTTGTTCAGCAACACTGCTTTTGATCAACAAATTAAGAAATTTTTGTTATCTTTTTTTTTGCCATCAGCGCTTCTTTCCAAGGGAAAGGACTCAATATGCAGAACAGGTCGAAATCTGTTTCACTGGGTTTATTTGTCATTAATTGGAATCATTGCAAAAATCTGTGCTATCAGTTACAGATTGTGGCCTCACAGAGAGAATAACGAAGAGCAAACTCCAGCTGGAGCTGCGCCAGGAGCGGGGAGGTGCTGGGAATGAGCTCAGGGATGCTGCTGGGAGCGAAGTCTCTGTGCTGCTGCCGGGGAGGGCAGAGCAGCCGGCCCGGGCTCTGCGCTCCCGGGAAGGTCCCAGACGGCTGCAGGCGGCCCTGGGGCAGCAGCCCCTTCCCTGCAAGGCCTCCCCACCTGCGGGAAGCTCTCCCGTGCCGCGGCTGTGGCTGCATTTTGGGGAGGGCTGATGTTGGCAGAGCCTGGCTCGGGAGGGTTGGGATGGCGCTGGACACGTGGGTGGGAGAGGCTGTGGGTTCTCCTTCTCTCCTGGATGTGCAGCCCAATTTCGGTAAATTTGGCCCAGTGCTTAAAGCTTGGCCAGGAACAGGACCCAGGGCAGGGCTGGAGCTGTGCCAGGGCAGGCTCAGGCTGGAGATCAGGAAAGGTTCTTCCCCCAGAGGTGCTGGGCACTGCCCAGGCTCCCCAGGGAATGGTCCCGGCCCCGAGGCTGCCAGAGCTCCAGGGGGGTTGGACAGCGCTGCCAGGGGTGCCCAGGGTGGGGTTGTTGGGGTGTCTGTGCAGGACTGAGAGTTGGACTGGATGATCCTGTGGGTTCCTTTCAGCTCAGGATATTCCAGTGTTGGCAAATCCCAGCAGCTCCCAGGACCATCACCCCGGTGGGGGCTGTGCTGGGACAGCCCCTACCCTCCGCCTGTGCTGTGCTGAGCTGAGCTTAACAGAGCACTTAAGTCTGACTTCACACCTGGGCTCAATGATCCTAAAGGTCTCCTCCAACCCAAACCATTCCATGATCTCCCAGAACACTGCTGAGTTCCCCTGGCTGCCACTCAGGTGGGATTTGCTGGGCTAAGGAATGGGAGGAAAGCAGCAATTTTGCTCTGTTCTCTGAACTGCGCCAGTTCCAGGTGCTCTGGGAGCCTTTATTCCCTGTTCAGTCCTGGAGGCACCACAGGGAGGAGAGTGATGCCTTCCCAGGAGCTGGTCCTGAGCAGTGGCCACGACAGGGACCTGTTCCCCGTGGAAAAACCCTCCCCAGCCATGCCTGGAGTGGGAAAAGGGGGCAGAGACTGAAAGCTGAACCTCCTCTCAAAGCTGAGCTGGGATTGCAGTGACTGGGCAAGAACAGGGAGAGCAAAGCCAAGTCCAAATTATCCTTTTTGTTTGTTTGTTTGTTTGTTTTGATTCTGTTATGGTCTAGTGGAAAAAACACTGGAGAAGATGGGTTGGTTTATCCAGTCATGGAAGAATGAAATCCTCAGCTCGTCTCCTCATGGACACAGCACAAACAGCTTTGGAAACACCAGGTTCCCAAGGAATCCCCCCCAGGAAGAGCTCTGGCATCCAGCCACTCTCCTGCTGTTCCAGGCACGATTTGCTTCCTAATCCCAGTCCAGCTCCACTTTAAAGCTGAGTCTCACACAAGGCTTGAAGAGTTTTGCAGCTTCCTAGAAAGCCCTGGCGCAGCAATAAAAATTACCTGCTTATATTAAGAGTTGTATTTTTAGCCCAAGATTGAAGTGTTTTGCTCAAGAAGCAGCCACTCCTGCAGGGAGGGAGGTTTTGTCCCCTCAGGACTAAAGCTGGAGAATAATACAGAGAAAATCTTTGCTCAGGGTATCTCTCCACCCAAAATTCCTGCTGAAGGAATGGCCAAACATTTTTTGCTTCACTTTTTAGTTCAAATTTGAGGGAAGTGTCTGCTTGCCCCCCAGATGTTCTGATTTTTTTTCAGGGAAGCAAAGCCACATTCGTTTTACACATGAATCTCCCATTTTTCCTTTTTTTTAAAGCTTTCATTTCCAATATTGGATTTCAGCCAAAAAATATTGGTCTTCAATTACTGAAAATCAATTTATTCTCTTTCTGAGCACTTGGTTAATCCAGTGCAGAAAGGTCCATTAATGAACTCTCCCAGATGAAAACAGGCAAAGCTTTGCATTTCATCAGCTCTTAGGAGAAGCTGAGCAAGTTAAGCCAGGGCCAGCAATATTTTAATTAAGCCTTGCTGAGATTGTCTCCTGCTCCAAGAGCCCCTTTTAATTACCTTTGTTAAAATATCCTAGAGTGGATTGAATCTCTGCTCAAAGGGGTTTCTCCACTGTGTGAATACAAATATATTCCAGTGTTTCCCTTGGCATTGCAGTCTCAGGTGGGTCCTGACTCCAAACTGGGCTGGAGTGCCCAAGGGGCAGCTCCAGGGCTGGGCTGAGCCCTTGGGAAGCAGCTTGAATTCAGACCCATCCCGTTGGATTTGAGACATTCCCTGTGCTGTCCAGCAGGAATTGCTGCCGGTGCTGCTGGCCAAGGCCTGGCCCTGGGAAAAATCCACCTGGGAGATTGACAGGAGGGAGCAGCAGCAGCCACTGCCCAGCCCACGGGACAATGCACCACACGTTTGGCAGGAGCACTCCGGGTCTTTGTTGCCCGATTAGCACCGAAATCAATGGATCAGGGAAGCCGTGGAACAGGCAGCTCTCTCATTCTGAAACCAGCACAATTTAATGAACACTAACCAGCATTGGAATGGGGAATACTGAATGCATTGATGGGCTGCATCCTCCACAGAGGGTTGGATTGGAAGCTCTGTCTGATTCCCTGGGTGCTCCAGCAAAAAATAAGGAAGAAATTCTTTCCAAACCCTGTTCCCCTCAAGGCTGGAGGCTCTCAGATTCCTTTCCAATCAAGATTTTCCATTCAGGAGTTAATTGGTCCCTGGTCTTCCCAGAGATGTGAATATTTCTTGAGTATTGAGTCAAATTCCTTTTTCCTTCACAGTGGTGTAAATCAGGAGTGACAGCACTGGAGTCAGTGGGACTACCCAGGAAAAGGGATCAGGACCTTGGTGCCACAGGCCTGGGGATGAAAGAGGCAATTTCCAAGAGCCAGGATACAGGGAGTGGCTTCAAACTGTGAGAGAGGAGCTTTAGATGGATATTGGGAAGAAATTCCACCCTGGAAGGGTGGGGAGGCCCTGGCACAGGGTGGCCAGAGCAACTGTGGCTGCCCCATCCCTGGCAGTGCTCAAGGCCAGGCTGGATGGGGCTTGGAGCAGCCTGGGACAGTGGAAGGTGACCCTGCCCAGGGCAGGGGTGGGGCTGGATGGGCTTTAGGGTCCCTTCCAACCCAAACCGTTCCATGATTCTGTGAGCCTGTGATTCCATGATCTTTGTGGGAGTCTCACCTTGATTCAAATCCACACCTGGATTCCCACCACACCTGTGGAGGCTCCATGGCCTGTCCCACCCCACAAACTCTCCTGTGAAACCCTGACCATGACAGGGTTCCAAAGCTGTGAGTGGGGACCCCACCCTTGTGCAGAAGCTGTGTCCCTGCAGCTCTCAGAGCACAGGACTGTCCCCAGCTCCAGGGGCTCAGGGTCACTGAGCTGCCAAAGCTGCTGAATCCTGGTGTCCCCCACATGTCACAGAGCACTTCCTCCCCTCCTGGCATTTCCAAAGAGCCCTGAGCCCAGGCAGGAACACGGAATTCGTGGTGAACAGATTCCAGCAGAAGTCCCAAAGCCAAGGAGTTCTTTGCAGAGGATTAGAGCAGGAGAAGCTGCCACCCCTCAAAGGGGCTGTGGCAGGAGAGGCAGGGCCTGGTTGTGGCGCATCCCCATAGCCCCTGCCCGGGGCTGTTCTGTGCCGCTGCTCTTTCCCCGCTGCAGCAGCGCAGGGCTGCAGAGACACCTTGCTTGGATCTGGTGCAGGCTCAGCAAGAGACACAGGAGTCAGGCCCCAGGCCCGGGCAGCTCCGTGGTCTCCCCACCCTGGCTGGGCCCACACTCAGCATCCGCTCTGCGCTGAGGGAGACGCTCGGGAACGGCCGAGGCTGCAGCACCCAGCCTGCCCCAAGAGCATCCCCGAGGGAGCCCCGGGCACCCTCCCAGCCCCGGGAACCCTCCCAGGGAACCCTCCCAGCCCCGGGAACCTCCCAGGGAACCCTCCCAGCCCCGGGAACCCTCCCAGCCCCGGGCCAGCCGGGCACCTGTTACAGCACCAGGGGAGAGGAGGTGGGTGGTGCAGTCCTAATGAATATATATGAATTCATATTTAATATTGGTGAAGTCACATTGAATATTTGTAAGTTGGGATTCCAAACATCTTCCCAGGATCCAGGACAAGAAGCAACTTGCCCAGCCAGGGAATGACACAGTGAGAAAACTCACGAGGTGTAAAGAGGAAGTTTATCCCAGCTTCCTGGAGATTTCACTCTAGAACATCAGAAGTGTCACGTTAGATCAGGCCTGAGATCCATCTTAGACCAACACTGCAGCTCAGAGAGGCCCCACTTCACCATCCAATTCAGATGGGAAATATCCTGTTTTCCACACAATCCTCCAGAACTGAGCTGCTGGGCAGCTGTCCCGCCCATGGCACGGAGTGGAATTAGATAATTATTCCAAGCCAAACCAGTCCATGATTCTGTGATCCAAGATGTGGAGTTATCCTGACTTCTGATCTCTTGTTGACCATTAACCATTAAATTCAGGTTATTTTCACTGTTTAGGCAGAGCTCAATCCCTCTCTGGCTTCATGCACCTCTCCAGGGGTGTGGATCCTGTGCCCAGTCCCTGTTCCATGTTCCCCAGGATGTGGACACGTGGACAGGACACACACATGGAGTTGTGTGGGGTTCATATTTATGTGATTTTGAGATCTTTTCCACCTTGCAGGAGCTAAAGCCACAGGAACACTGGCTAAAAATCATTTCCTGGTCAGGGATAACAGATTCCCCCTGGCTCGTAACTCAGTGACATTGGATATGAAGGGATGGAAGGATTGCAGGCAATGTTTTAGGGTTATTGGGAGTTTGGGGCTTGTACTTTCTAGTAGAACCACTCTTTTCCTTCCTGCAAGCTAAGCAAGAGTTCCCTGAGCTGGCTGTGGGTCTGGAGAGGAGGGAACAACATGGAAATGAAAAATGCTGGGAATTAAACGTGATCTAAAGTGGCTGTCAAATTAAAATGCAATTTCCAGGTCCAGTATCTCACATTCTGCAACAAACTTCAGGCACCACTGGAAGGGGAGAGCTCACCCCGATCCTAGGCACATAAAGCACCGGCTCTGCTTGGGAAGAGCTTCCAAGATCCAACAATAAATAATAATAATAGAACCTTAAACACGTCTCTTAAGCAGGGCTGAGAAATGCCTCCCATAAACTGCAGGGCAGGGCAGAGCAGAGTTTGCTCTCGGGGGGAGCAAGGCAGGATTTTTTGCGCTTTGTTTCAGGAAAAACAGAGAAAAAATCCATCCAAAGGGGTCTGGGGGCTGCCAGGCTCTGCCAGGGGCTGGCAAGGCCATTGGGAGGTGCCACTTCATCACTCTGGACCCCAAAATCCTGAGTGCAGGCGGAGGGGGAGAATAAGCTCAGGCTTTGTGTTATTTCTATAGCAACGTGTGAAGCATCTGGGATCAGAAAGCTTGGGAAGAGGAGCCAAATTCTGGGCTCTGGCTTTGGATTCAGTCCCTACTCGATCCATTCCCTCTCCCCTCTCCTCTCCCAGGGAAAGTTTAACAACCAAGGCTCGGCCTGGGGTGTTGGCTGCCCCTGCTCACTCACTGATGATCACCTTGCAGTGCTTAAGGTTTTTTCCATCAGAATTAAGAGGAAATTCCGTGGATCTTCCCTTCCTGCCCAGACTCCTCCATGCTCCGCGCAAAGCCGGGGCTGCTTTGCATTCCAGGCAGGCTCTGCTGCTCAGAGCCAACCTCAGGAAATTCATCCAGCACAGTTTGGGAAGTGCTCTGGGTTAAGCCTGGCTGGGTTAAGCCTGGGTGCCTTTCACTGGGAGGGACAATGGGCAGTGTCACCCCATGCAGGAAAAAAGGGACAACAAGGCCATGTGTGCCTGGGAAAAGAGAATTACTGACAAATATTGGGGTTTATTCTGCCAGATCTCATTAACAGGGAATTTGGGAGCTCTTGCTAAGGGCACAGGGGAGCATCTACCCAGATTTGTTGGGTGCTGATATCTGGCACTGCTGGCAGCTTACTGAGGAGCTGCTGGAATTTGGGAAGGTCAGGCTGGCTCTGTGCAGACATTGTGGATGTGGCACAGGAGGGGTGCAAGGGGGCACTGCCAGAGGGAGGAAGACGAAGGATCTGGATAGGGAACTCAGGATGGAGGGAGGAACCAGAAAAGTTTTATTGCAAAATGTTTTCCTGCCCATTGCCTGTGGAAAATGCAGCCTCTGCCTGTGGCTGCCTGTATTCCACAGCCATCCCCAAAATATTCTCTACACTGCATCCCACCCTTCCATCCTCCTCTCCTGTCTCCTCTGGGATGACTTTATTGAGGCCTTCCAGTGCCTAAAGGGGCTCCAGGAGAGCTGCAGAGGGACTTGGGACAAGGGCTGGAGGGCCAGGACACAGGGAATGGCTTCCCACTGCCAGAGGGCAGGGTTAGATGGGATATTGGGAAGAAATAATTCCCTGTGAGGGTGGGGAGGCCCTGGCACAGGGTGCCCAGAGCAGCTGTGGCTGCCCCATCCCTGGCAGTGTCCAAGGCCAGGCTGGATGGGGCTTGGAGCAGCCTGGGACAGTGGGAGGTGTCCCTGCCCATGGCAGGGGTGGCACTGGATGTGTTTAAGTTCCTCCCAAGCCAAACCATTCCACGATTCTGGAATTCGTGGTGATCCCTGCTGAGCCTTTGAGCCAGGTCCCTGCAAATGCCCCGTTGTTCCAAGCCCTGCTGAGTTCCCTCACTCCTGCTTTCCATGACGGGGTTTTTCCAGGCTCCTCACCCTCACAACGCTGTGCCGAGGCTCCGGGAGGTGCAGGGGGGGCTCTGTCCTTCCAGATGTAAAGAACATTCTGAGATCCCAAGGGCTCCAACCCCAAAGTCTTTATCCAAGCACTGTGGACTGTGAATCCTGGGCTGTGAGAGGAAGGGGTTTGTGTGGGACTGAATCAGCAGGGAAAGCCCAGAACCCTGCTTAAGCTGAGTCTAACCTCTGCTGCCAGGGCAGGGAAATCAATGGGAGGGTGCCACAAGTGCCTCAGAAATTGCTCAGCTGGGACCAGTCCCTGCTCTAGATGCACTCAAACTGCACTGGGAAGCAACTGCAGAGCCGGAGAGGATTTGAATGGACCAAAGGATTACAAAAGCCTGGGATCTTTCATTGTCTCTGTGTAGAACAAGCCCCAAACACTTCCCCACTCCCCCTTCATAACATTTCCTTGGACATTTGCAGCTGAGTTTTGGCTAAAATCCAGTCTTTTCCCAAAACAAACAAACAAACCAGGAATGTGTTGGGTTAAAAATGAGTGCTTTGCTCCAGAATCACCTCACCCTATTAGAGACAAAACCATTTACGGATCACTCCTGATCCTCAGGCTCCTGTCGCAGCCTGGCTGCTCACACAGCCTGGATTTTGGGTGTCCCAGACCCCTGAACGTGACTGGGCCTCGCTCCAACAGCCTGGACTGGTCCCATTGTCTGCATTTGTCACCCCAACCACCTCTGGCTGCTGCAAAATGTCCCCAAGGGCTGAGATAAATCCAGACCTACCCAGGGCTCCTGCTGCAGCACCTGCAGGGAAGGTTGGGAGCAATTCTTGGGTTTAATGGGTTCCCATTCCCGCCTGGACTGGTGTGGAATGGGAGCCCACGGAGACCTCCAGGCAGACTGAGGGATGGGAGCTGTGGCTGCCCCTGGGCTGTCCCGAGCCCTGTCCGGGGATGTGACTCCTCTGCACCAGGGGCTTCTGAGATTTGGGCATCACAGTGGGCGATGAGCAGGCAGCTGAAACCAGGGGCATTCCCTGCTCAGAGGCTCTGCCCACATGCCAATATTCCACATAGGAAGTGCTGCTCACATCTCTGGGGTCACCACTGGACTCCTAAATTTTCCAGATCCTTCCTCTGATTTCAGTTCCCCCCTCCCAGCCATGGGTGTGCACAGGCAGAGAAATGGGAGCTTCCAGTTCTGCTCTGCCCCGTTCCCGGGTAGGCCCAAATGGGGAAAGTTGGGAATGAGCTTGAGCCCATCCTTGAGGTTTTACAGGATTCATTCATTTTTAGTTGAACCCTGAGCCTGGGAGAGGCTGCCCAGTGTCAGGGAAACATCAGCCCCAAAGCTGTTTCCCTCCCCACCCCGTGTCCAGAGGGACTGGGTCCCTTCTCCAGAGTGTCCCTGACTGCCTGGAGCTGGAGGGAGGCTTTTCCTTGCACCCAGGCCTTGGATCAGAGCCAGCCCAGCCACTCTGAACTCCTGCAATTAGTCAGAAACCGAGGGTGAATTATTTTCTGACAGAAGATGTGGGCAGACAGGAGTTTTAAGGCTTCATTAGCCCAGGCAGTGGCAGGGTCAGTCCCCTCAGCTCGGTGGCCTGAGCTGGAGAGCAGCTCCTCTTATGGATAATTAACGAGCACTGAATAATTTGACAGATTGGACAAACATTTCAATGTGTGTTCCAGCAGCAGAGGTGAGGGATGTTCAGGGCTGCTGCCCTGCTGAGAAGAGTTGTCAACAGCACGTGCTGTGCCCAAGGCCATCTGGGAGCCCTGGAAAACGTGTCCAGCTCCATCCTGGGCGGACCAGGGATGGAGTGAAATGGCCAGGGTTGATAACACTGGAGCATTTCCCAGGAGGGATCGGCTGTGACTCCTTGTGAGGAGTCTGATGTTCCTCTGGCTCACCCTGTGCCTCAGTTTAACCCTTCCCTAAATGATTAAATTCCTCCCCAGAGGGTATCAGGCGCTGAACAGGGAATGGTCCCAGCCCCAAGGCTGTCCAGTGTTTGGACACTGGGATGTGCAGGGTGGGATTGTTGGGGTGTCTGTGCAGGGCCAGGAGTTGGACTGGATGGTCCTGTGGGTTCCTTCCAGCTCCAGAGATTCCATGATTCCATGATCCTGTGTGTGCAATGGAAACATGGACGCTGTGCCTCGATGGCAAAGTGGGACTCACCAGCCCAAGCTGGAGAATGAGCTCACATCATACAAAGGCTCCCAGACCCAGACCTGGCTCACAAACCAGTTCCTGACTCCCACTAAATCCCCTGTCTCAGTGGGAATCAGACTGCAACCCCCTTCTGCATGAAAATCTCACCCCATTTAAATCCTACTCCGATCCCTGCCTGCCCCAGTGATAAAAGCCCGAACTGACATTTCTCACTACAACAACTGCAAACCCCAGCACAAAAAATCCTGATGGCCTTTTCCTTGTGCTTAATGCATTGCTCCCAGGACGCTGTCAGGGTTCCCTGGCTGCCAGGAGAGGTGAGCCATCATTCCCATAGAAACGGGAACTTCAACACCCTCTGGAATAATCTCTGTAATAGCCATCAGCCAGTCACTCATTCCTCAATATGCCCCAGCAGTGCCTCTGTGCTCTTTAGGGAGGTGAATGGTCCCAGGAATGATCCCAGAATGATCCCAGCACAGCAGGGAGGCTCCCAGGGATGTCTCTCCCTTCTCATCACTTCCAGAGGGTGACAGCAGCGCCCATCTCTGCCTTCAGTGACCAACCCGGCCAGGAGAGCCCGGGCTGCGTGCGGGTGTGGCTGTGTGGCTGTGGCTGTGTGGCTGTGTGGCTGTGTGGCTGTGGCTGTGTGGCTGTGGCTGTGGCTGTGTGGCTGTGTGGCTGTGGCTGTGTGGCTGTGTGGCTGTGTGGCTGTGGCTGTGTGGCTGTG
>VZRZ01005886.1:96171-180467 GCA_013398175.1 Climacteris rufus
TGTGTGGCTGTGGCTGTGGCTGTGTGGCTGTGACTGTGACTGTGTGGCTGTGACTGTGTGGCTGTGGCTGTGGCTGTGTGGTTGTGTGGTTGTGGTTGTGGTTGTGTGGGTCATGGAGCGATGGGGACCCCTCAGCACCGGCTCAGCTGGGAAATGACACCCGGGTGCTTCCCGAGGGTCAGAGAGCTGCCACCTCCTAAAACACGAGGTTCTGGCTGGAACAGTGCTGCTCTGCTTCCCTGTGGTTGCTTCCAAAGGAAAAAAGGGAGAATCAGTGACTGCCACCAGTGGGGGAGGTTTGAGGAGCTGCTCTGAGCACGGGGCCGAATCCAAGGGGGATTTTCCTTGTCCAGGGATGAACTCATGGTGTCACCTTGGGCGTGTGCTGATCCCTGGCTCACTCAGCATGAGTAGAACAGGACCGGGATGGGATCCATGCCAGGAGGGGAGGGGAAACCCTGCTTTTGGCTTAGCCACCAAACTGCATCCCAAATGTCCCCAAATCCTGTAAGTCTGACAGGTGAAGCTCTTCCAGCACCTCTCTGCTGCCTGTGCCACCCACGGGAGGTGAAAAGCTGCCCCCTCACTTTGGATGCACAAAGGTTGTGGAAAAACAGAAGAGAGGATTTTATTCCTCACTTTCCTCCAGAAATCGTGGAATCATAGAATCCCAGAGTGGGTTTTGGGTTGGATGGGACCTTAAAGCCCATCCAGTACTACCCCTGCTGTGGGCAGGGACACCTCCCACTGTCCCACGGTGCTCAGAGCCACATCTAGCACGGCCTTGGACACTTCCAGGGATGTGGCTTCAACAAAATCCATCTCTTTTCTGTTTTGGGAAGTCAGACAGGAGGACTCGCTCCGAGCACCACCCAGGGCCAGTGGTCACAGTCCCAGCGGCTCTCCCGGGGCCACAGGGATTTCCCAGCACAGGGATGGCTCCTGTTCCCGCCCATTTGCTTTAAAGGCTGAGAGCTTCTCCCCACCTGACCCTGGTGTTGTGCCATGGCAGCTCTCGGCTGATCCCCCGGATCCTTCGGGGTCCAGGTGAACAATTCCACACCCCTTGGGCGAGTCAGTGCCTGATACAGCTCAGGGAGCATCCTTAGGGCAACATTCCCAGCAGCCCATCCTGGCAGAGACTTCCTAAGCAATCGCTTTTGGGGAGCACTGGCGACTTTTCAGCCAGCCCTTTTATTCAAACAGCACTAAATGGTGCTTTGAGGGGTGAGAGTGTTTTTTAAAGAACAGAAATAAGTCTCTCGCAGTGACGTTTTTGGGATTTGGATTAACTTGTGGGAAGGCAGCTGTGGATTTACCCTGCAAGGTCAGGACACAGCGTGAGCAGCTGCTGGAGGTGTTTGTTTAAAGATGTGCTGGGCAGGGCAGGGCAGGGACAGGAAGCAGGGCTCTGGTGAGTCCTGGTCAAAGGATCCAACCTCCAGACTCTCCTCAGGCAGGGAACTGCTCCTTCCTTGGCAGCTTTTTGATCAGAGGTTGGAAGGGTCCTGTTCTCACATCAGCAGGGAGTGAAAATGGACATGAAAAACCTCCCAGTGATTTGGAAAAAGCAATTCCTTCTTCCCAGCCATTCCCTGCTGGGCTGCATGAGGGGTTGTTCCCATGGGGAGGAGGAAAAAAGGGATCTGTGTCTCTGGGCTGGGGTGGGAGTTGGGATCTTGTTGGGATCTTAACAGGGAATGAGGTACAGGAGCACTGCTTTCAGCTTGGGAAGGAAAGCAGAAAATGGGAATAGACATTAGGAAAATTCCTCCCTGTGAGGTGGGGAGGCCCTGGCACAGGCTGCCCAGAGGAGCTGTGGCTGCCCCTGGATCCCTGGAGGTGCCCAAGGCCAGGTTGGACAGGGCTTGGAGCAGCCTGGGACAGTGGGAGGTGTCCCTGCCCCTGGCAGGGGTGGAATGGGATCATCCTGAAGGTCCCTTCCAACCCAAACCATTCCCTGAGTCCCTGAAGGTGTGGAGTGATGGGGAAGGACATCTCTACCAATGGGTCAGGGCTTGGGGGTCACCCCACCACCCTGAGCGAGGAATAAATTGGAATAAATCTCTATCCCCAAGGGGCAGCTGCTCCTCATGGAAAGAGAAGCTCTGGCTACAGAACAAAAAAAAAAAAACAAAAAAAAAGGACAATCAAATTGAATTGTAATTTTCTGACCTTCTTTTGATAAAGAAACATTTGAGACATCAAATTGAGAAGCAGAAATTATGCCATAAGAAATGGATGAGGAATTCTAGGGAAAATTAATGATTAGTAAACAAATGAAGAGCACCTCGGTGCTCACATATCCTGTTAGCAGGTCTGGGTAATGAGGAAACTTGTACAAATTAGACTGAGGGTTGTTTTGTGCCACAATGATTAAAAAAAGAAGAAGTCAAACAGTTGGTGAATTTATATGCAGTAAAGAAATGAATCAGATCTATTTTCTCCAGAGGAATCAAAGCAAACAAGAGAAGGGCTCTGGATCTGTGCACACAGCATTGTTTTCAAACCTCAGCTGTTACAAAGCAGAAAATATTTGCAATGGGGAGAATGATTTGAGAAATTAAATCAGTGTGGGAGGGGGAGTTTGCGGCTCTGCTGCTCTCCTGATATCAGCAAAGCCCATCAGGATTTTGTCTTGGTCGTGGGGAGCAGGAGGAAATGAGAATGTCACAGGACAACAGCACCTGAGGAGGAATTATTGCTTCATTGTCTCCTACAATACCTCTAATGGATCCTCTGGGAAGGGGAGCTACAAAATCACCCACCACCATGGGAAAGGGGGGGATTATTTCCTCTGTGTCCAGTTAAGGGCAATGTCGGAGTGATCTGTTAAGAAAGGTGTTCCTGGCTTGTCCGTGGCACCCCAGTGATGCTGTGGCTGCTGCTGGAGCAGCTGGGGGTGCCTCAGGAAGCTTCCAGCCTGGAGGGACTCAGCTCAGGTACAAGAACTTTGGAGGAGATGCCAGGTTGCAGTGGTTTTTGTGCCTTTGGTCCTTGGAATAGTGGGAGTATTTAGACTTGAAAGCCTGTGGTGACACAGTCCCCAGCACCTGAAATCCGGCATTCAGCTCCCAGTTAAAAACAGACAAAGGATGCTTTAGACTGGAGTCCAGCCTGTGCTCCCCAGTTTGCACCTGGGAAGGGTTGAGCTGTTTGGCAATCACTTTTTTATCATCCACAGGGTATCGATCTCGATCTCGATCTCAACACAGGCAATATCCTCCAGGCACGAGGTTCAGGATGAAGCAGATCCATCCTCTGGCCTCTCTGTGATGCCCTTGGCCAATCCCCTGAGGCTGATCCCACAGCCTGGAGCTGGCAGAAAGATGGCTGAGGATGTGTGATTATCCCCTTTCCCTTCCTTGGACACTGTTTGCCATGAAAAAAATCCTTCAACACCACAAATGTCCCCAGTCCTGTTGACAGACTGGTCTGTGCCTCCTTCTCAGTTCCTGCTCCAGTCCGCACAAGGACTGTTGAGATGTTCCCAGTCATTTTCCTCACGCTGCCTGGCTGTGTTGTCCAACTTGGCAAATCCTCCCCTCTCCCTGCTCTGTTTGATGGGAAGCAGGAGCAGATTGTGATGGCAGCAGACAGCAGAGCTGACAGCCCTCAGCTTTCTCAGCTCCCTCAGCTCCCTCAGCTCCCTCTCATCTCTCTCAGCTCCCTCTCATCTCTCTCAGCTCCCTCAGCACTCCCATCTTGCTGGCTTTGTCCAGGAAAAGAGCAGGAATTGCTCCTTGCAGAGAGCAGAATGACTAAGCTGCCTCCTGCTCATCCTAAAATCCCTGTAGTGAGAGACTCAGGCACTCAGGGTTGGTGTTCACAGCACAGCCCTGATGCTCTGCCCATGCATGGCCCTATTCTTGTCTTTAATCAAAGGCTGGGGTTTGTAACTGGATTTTCACTTGGAACTAAGCAGGTCAAAGCCTAGGAATGGGACATGCTCAGTCCTGACTGTAGGGATGGGATGAGATGGGATGGGATGGGATGGGATGGGATGGGATGGGATGGGATGGGATGGGCTCCTCAGCCAGGTGCCCCCTGCCACCCTCAAATGAGGGGAACTGGAGCCTCCAGCCCCCGTCCCAAGTGGTTCTGAACACCTTCCTCCCCCCAAAGCCCATTCCCACACTGAGGCTGCAGCCCTTTTCCTTTCCAGAAATCCCTTCCCAGGAAAGGAGGAGATGTGAACCCTGCCTCAGTCAAAGGGCAAAGGGACAATTTTGCCAGGCCTTGTTACCCAAATAAAATAATTTTTCCAGCCCCCAAAGTGCCAATCTAGGAATCCTCTGGGGCTGCTCAACTCCTTTGCTCCTTCACAGCAACACCCAAATCCTTCATGTCCAGACATGGAGCTGCCAGTTCACAGAACCCAGAGTGGTTTGAAGATGATCTTGTTCCACCCCTGCCATGGGCAGGGACACCTTCCCCTGTCCCAGGCTGCTCCAAGCCCCGTCCAGCCTGGCCTTGGACACTGCCAGGGATCCAGGGGCAGCCGCAGCTTCTCTGGGAATCTGTTGCATTCCCTGCACCCCCTCCCTGCAGGTGTGAGTGTGGCACAGACTGAGGGCTTGGGCTCCCAAGGGCACAGGAATTATCTCTTTTTGGGCTACTTTGTCCATCCCCAAATTCCCATCCCTGCCTCTTGTGCAGGGACAGGGATAAGGGGCTGGATGGGATGAGGGCATGGGGGAGGCAGGAGGAGTCAGGAACGTTCACAAGCCCCAGAACAGGAGGAGGTGCTCCAGGCATGCAAAAATGAAGACTAATTAAAATGAATGAGAATTATTTTTATCTCCTTAAACAATTGTATGATCACATTTTAATTAAAATTATGTTAAACATTTCTTCTTTTTTTTTTAATTTTGCTAATACAGATGCTCATGGTCTTATCACAAATAGACAAAGAGCCTGGAATGACTTTTCTTTTTCCTGAAAGGCTTTTAGTGGCAGTAAATTAAGATCTATGGATATGTGTAAGGAGGATGGGCATAAATTCAGCACCAAGTTAGAGAAGTCTCTGCTGGGTGAGGTTTGATTTTCCCTTCCTAGCGTTTAACTGGTTTTTGATGTTGTGAAGTTGTTCTGGCACGTGAAGCTCTTTGCAGCCCATAGAAACCTTGATTGTAAAAGAATTGATGCTCTGAGGGTGAGCTCTGGGTTCCTTGGATGCTCTTTGTACAAATCCCAGCTCATTTTAGGCAGTTTCTGTGCCTTGTATGGGGACTAAATCCCTGCTGTTATTCCCTGTTCAGGCAGGTGCAGGTCCCTGTAGGAGATCTGAAGCTGGGCTGGAAGGAGAGGTCCAAAGGGATGAGTGGAGTGAAGGGGAAATAAGAGTGGAGGAAGCCAGAATTCCAGCTGACAATGGATAAAAGATCATACACGTTAAGGCTGAGGAGAATCCTGGAATCATTAAGGCTGGAAAAGACTTCCAAGATCATTAAGTCAAGCCTTGGATGGAATCCCACATTTCTCACTAAACCACATCACAAAGTGCCACATCTGTTGGTTTTTTTAACACTTCCAGGGATTGGTGACTCCACCACTGCCCTGGGCAGCACCTTCTGGTGCCTGACCACCCTTCCAGTGAAGAAATTTTCCCAAATATTCAATGTGAACCTCTGCTGGCACCACCTCAGGTGATTCCCTTGTCCTGTCACTCCTTACCTGTCCATGGGCTCCAAGGTCAGGACCTTTGGCTGGGCAGGTCCAGACTGAACAAAGCCAACCTGCAATTCCCATCCTGGGGCTGAGGATGGTTTTAAGGAACCCCAGGAATATTTGGAAATGTCATCTGACGCATGTAGGGCTCAGCACCAGCACACAGAGTTTGGCACAATTAATTTTCTCATTACACATCCAATTAAATTGGTTGGAAAAGATGCTGCTTCAAGAACAGATTCAGGCTGAGAATGTTGGGTCTGCTCAGCCTGGAGAAGGAAAGGTTGTGTGGAGACCTCATGGCAAAATTCCAGTGTCTGAAGGGGCTCCAGGAGAGCTGGACAGGGAATCTGCACTTGGAACTGGAGTGACAGGACACAGGGAATGGTTTCCCACTGCCAGAGGGCAGGGCTGGGTGGGATATTGGGAAGGAATTGTTCCCTGGGAGGGTGGGCAGGCCCTGGCACAGGGTGCCCAGAGCAACTGTGGCTGCCCCTGGATCCCTGGCAGTGCCCAAGGCCAGGCTGGATGGGGCTGGGAGCACCTGGGACAGTGGGAGGTGTCCCTGCCCATGGCAGGGGTGGCACTGGGTGGGCTTTGAGGTCCCTTCCCATCCAAACCTATCTGGGATTCTCGGATTCTTTACATCAAAGCCCTAAGGGGGAGCAGGATGGAGCTGCCTTTGCAATGATATGCTTCAGAAATCCCAAAATTTTGTATTGAAAAGGAAATAGAAGTTTAATCAAGTTTAACCTGAAGTGGTCTGAAGGAGAAAATTCCAACCCTTTGGATTTTTTGAAGGCTGGAATAAAAACTCTCTGATTTACAGATTTATTTATTTGTTGAGGGTTTTTTGCTAAAAAGCATAAACATTCCCTTCCCAGACATCCCATTCCCAGGAAAGGAGGAGATCCGAGCCCTGCCTCAGTCAAAGGGCAAAGGCACAATTTAACCAAGCCTTGTTTATCAATTAAAACCATTTTTCCAACCCACAAAATGCCATCCTAGGAAACCTTTGGGGCTGCTCAACTCATTTGCTTCTTTACAGCAACACCCAATTCTTTTTTCCTGCCCCAAATGAAACCCTGAGGTTGAAATCAGATCATTTCTGCAAATAAAGCTGCAGGACTTGAGGCAGTCACCCCCATGACACCGCGGGTTTGTATCAGACTCAGGGATAATTGCACTGACGTCTTTCCAGGAGGGAAAACCACACAACTTTCCCCCAGCAGCTGATTTTATCATCCACTGCCTGCTCCCCGAGCTGCTCCAGGATGAGACAGACCCGTGTGTGTCCCTGTGACACATTTCCTGGCGTGTCCCTGTGTCAGCTCCAGAGCCGGCTGTGCAATACAGGGATGGGAGGGAAGGAGAAACGATCAGCAGGGGGACAAATGGCACAGGGGGAGGGACTTCTCTCCTTGGTGGCATTTCCAGACCAAAGGAGTTGGGATCAAAAAGGGCTGGAGCTGGTTTAAAGGTTTTAAGGCTGATTCCAGGCTAATTGTGAGGGGATGAAATAGGTCTTGACCAGAACTGGTTTCTGCTCTGCTCAAAATGTCTCTTAAAAAGAGATCTCTTAAAAAGAGATCAAATAGAGAAATGGTGCATCTGAAAATGGAGATGGTTTGGTTGGGCTGTATTTATCACAAAAAAAATATTGCTGGTTTGGTTTGGTTTGGCTGATTTATCACAAAAATTGTTGGTGTCTTTGGGATCTTTGGTGAGGGTGGGGGCTCCTGGACAGCGACTGATGGTCAGAGATCCCCCCTGCCCATAAAGAGCTTTCCTAGGAGAGGAGCTTCCCTCCTTGGGACATTCCCCTGGGACCCATCAGTGACACAGGGACCAATAAAACTTCACCTTTATAGTTCAGTGCTGGAGAAACCTGAATTTGGGCAGTGGAAGATGGATTGTAACACCTGCAATGTTCAGGCATTTTAATAGTGCCATAAACCCCTGATAAACCTTATCTCCAGACACATTTCACTATCACCCCCCCTCACCTTCATCCCTGTCCCCTCTGCTCACTCAGGGTGATGCTGGTCCCTGTGTCCCAGTCCATATTAGCAGGACATTTAAATAAAAGATGCTCAAACTCACCCAGAGCTCTGAGACTGTGGCACAAGGAGAGTTTCTGCCCCCTGAGATAAGGAGGGCAGGAAACTCCCCAAGCTCTGTGAAATTCCTCTGAGGGGCAGGAACCATTCATGAGCTGCTTGTGTGGGAACACCTGGAGAAGGGGGATCGTGATCTGCATTCAATGGCTCATCACCCAGAGGGTTGGAGGAGAAATCAGGGAGTCATGGAATGGCTTAGATGGGAAATGATCTTAAAGCCCATCCAGTGCCAGCCCTGCCATGGGCAGGGACACCTCCCACTGTCCCAGGCTGCTCCCAGCCCCGTCCAGCCTGGCCTGGGACACGTCCAGGGATGGGGCAGCCACAGCTGCTCTGGGCACCCTGTGCCAGGGCCTCCCCACGCTCACAGCCAGGAATTCCTTCCCAATATCCCATCCAACCCTGCCCTCTGGCACTGGGAGCCATTCCCTGTGTCCTGTCCCTCCATCCCTTGGCCCCAGTCCCTCTCCAGCTCTCCTGGAGCCCCTTTAGGCCCTGGAAGGGGCTCTGAGGTCTCTCTGGAGCTTCTCCTGTCCAGGTGAGCACCCCCAGCTCTCCCAGCCTGGCTCCATGGCAAAAGTGTCCCACTCTTTAATCATCTTCCTGGCCCTAAAGATGATCAGCAGCATCACACAGCTCCTGTCCCGTGTCCCTCTCAATTCCCGCATTATCTGGGCCATGGGGCCATGGATTCCATCTCTGCCTGGCATTTCTCCACCTGGAAGATGGATGCCCTGTTTCTCCATACAGACAGAGCATGAGGGAACAGCTCCATCATAAAATCAGAGTGGAATTGCTGTGGCCCCACTGCTTTCCTGGGAAGAGCTGAAGTTTCCCTGTATTGTTTGCGCCAGAGCTGTGGTCATCACTCCTGTCCTTGCTGGATTCTTGAACCATGGAGAAAAAATACTCTCCTCACCTCATTGCATTGATTAACACTGAGTTCATTAAGAAGGAGTAAAGGACAGCACAATGAGTGATCTCATCTGGACCAGCAGCATCTGAAGGGCTCCAAAACAGAGGAACCAATTTCATTAAATTGCTGCCTCCCTGTCAGTGTAATTCCAGCTCCGCTCCTTCATCACTCCTTCCTTTGCTGCGTTGTTGATCTGTGGCTGTTGATGAGCTTTGGGAAAGGCAGGGTTTGTGCTGTTGGAGCAATGACACATCCTGGCACAAAGGAGCTCATCAGCCCCAGCAATGACACATTTCCCTGCCTTCAGACCCTGGGCTCGGCGGTGTCTGTGCTGCTCCAGCGAATTCCCGGGAACTGGGTGAGCCCAGCACCAGGTCTGGTGTTTCCCTCGCAAGTCCCACCACCCAGCTGGAGTGTGGCACCTGAGAGCATCAACAACGGGAGGCAGGGGAGGGGAGGGAGGTGGGAATTATGGGGTGTTCTTGGATTCTCTTCCTCCTGTTGCTCCTGGAGCTGTGGCAGCTGCGGGCTTTAATTACAGACATTAAAGGGAAAAAAGCCCTCGACAAATGAGACATAAAACAGCAAACTGGCCTCGTGCCTGGGAAACCATCTGAGCTGGGCTGCACCAGGATCGGGAACAGGGAACGCCACAGGCAGGATCCCTCCTGAGGAACCCCGGCGGTCACCTGGGGCTTCAGCAAAGAAAGAAAGCAAAGACAGGGGACAGTCGAGTCCTGTGGTGAGGAGAGGATGAGCCGAGCTGAGGCTGACCCAGCACCCATTTCCTTCTGCTGCAGCCGGCCTGAGAGCTGGAGCGGTACAAGGCGGCAGGAAGGGGCTGAGAGCGACTCGGGACTATGGAAGTGCACTTGTCTGGCCAGAGTCCCCTCTCTGCTCCTCATCAAGAACTACCGCTAATGAAGAGCTCATTTACCGGGATTGAACAGAGACTTTGTCCCCAGCGCTGCTGCTCAGCCCGCCTGTCCCCTCCCCTGCTCTGCCAGGACCCTCCAGGCAGTGCCAGGGCTGGACAGAGCTCCCAGCACAGCTCCAGCCTCGGACAGAACCTTTCTCACACTGAGAGAAGAACGAGAGGACAAAAATGAAGCAATTTGTCAGAAAGCTCCTAACAAGCTGTTGCAGACGGCTCAGCCAGGCACTGATGACCTCCCAGGTTAATTAACCTGCAGCAAACCCCGACATCTCCTTTTCACTCTCGTTGTGTGAGTTTTGTTTCTCCCAGCCAGATAAGCTCTCCCTCAGCCCAGCTGAGGAGCTGCTCCTCCTGTGACAGCTCCAGGTGCTTCCCTGCCTTCCTCCTGCTCTGCTGGCAGCTGCAGCACTGGCCAGGAGTGCCAGGAGCCAACCTTGCTCCCAGCAAGGCTTCATCCCTCATTTTTCACTGCTCCCTGATGGCATCTGGCAGGAGCTCTCTGCCTCCCAGCCTGCTGCCAGCCCGGCTCCCAGAGACATCCCAGCTCCTCATTCTGCCAGGAAAGGGCCTCAGGGCCAGACCAGGGCCGCGCAGGAAGGGGAGAGAAGGGAGCACACGGAGCCTGGGATGGGAGAGCTGATGCCACGGCAAGGAGAGACCCTGCAAACACCTGAAATGGGAACGGCTCGGAGTTCTGGTGCCATTTCAGCTCCCTTTGGAAAGAGGAGCAGGGGCTCAAGCACTGAACCTGCAGGTGGATCTTCCCTGATATGGACAGATTATGGATCTTCCCTGTTATGGGAATATTTAGGTCTTTTTCACCTCTAAGAAAGCAGGAATGGGGGCAGAGGGGACAGCCATGGATTTAGGAAAGGACGAGAAATGGTCAAACTCCTGAGGGACCTCCAGGGCCAGGCAGTGAGTTCTGACCATCTCCAGAGGATCCTCCAGCTCAGGGGATGTTTCCACAGGGAGAGGCTGTGGAGCTCAGTGGATCCAACACCCAAGGGTGGCACCTCTGTGCCAGGGACAGAGACTCTGCTATTTTTGAGCTGGAAGTGTGAGTGGAAATGGAGAAGGAGCTGCGCTGCAAAGAGGAGCAGAGTGGCACCAAACACACCCTGATGACAATTTAAATCTCAGCTTCCTCCTCCACCCCCTCTGTCACACTGACAGAAAACATTCCAGTGCCCAGGAATTCCTTCCCCTCCCTGCCAGGTGAATGTGCTCCAGTTGATGTCTCATTTGCACAGATAGACCCTGCAGAATCAGCTCTTTTATTTTTTTCCTTTCCCAGTAGGGAAAAACGACCAAGTTAAATGAACACAGGCAAGGGGGGGAATTGTTGGGAGCAGGTGCCAAATCCTTTTGTCTCCAGTGACAATCACAGCCATGGATCTGTCTGTTAAAGGCCATGGCCAGGCAGGAAAAGGATGTGGCCAGATAATAAAAGGACATGGAAAGGTGATAAAAGGACACGGCCAGGTGGTAAAATGGGAGCAGCCCAGTTCCCTGGGATGAGGTTGAGGACACTTCATCTGGGAAGGGTCACCAGGCTGCGAGAGCAGCCAGGGGCTGGATTTTGCAATGTGTTATTCTGTCCCCGGCATGTCAGGGATGGAAGGAGCAGAGCTCAGTCTGTCCACACCCCCAGCAGCTGCAGGAGCAGAGTTTTCCAGTGCAAGCACTTGAGGTTGATCCAGAGGAGACGGAGCAGCTGGTCCAGGCCATTCCCCTTGGATAATGATGGAGAAACGAGCCCCAGCCAGGCCCTCTCGCTGCCGTCCTGTGCTGCTCTCCCAGCTGGCACTTCCCAGCTTCCCTCCCTGCTGCCATCCCTCAGGAGGGTTTGATTTTAATACCAAAGGTTTTGTTAAACCTGCCCAGCTCCATCAAATCCCTTTGATTGCCATGCTTTTCCTTCCAGTCAGGACAACTGGAATTTTGAGCAGACCCAGAGGCCAGCGGAGATTTCTCCTGCAGAATGCTGAGCTGCCCCAGCTCCACTCAGAATCTGCCAGGGCCATGTCTGGATGCAAAGTCAGAGCTTGAAAATCCCTAAAAGCTTTGTCCAGCTCAGAAAGCCAAAACTCAGTGCTGGAAATGGACAGTCCTCAGAGCTGGAATTTGGTTTTGGCTTAAAACAAACAAAATCCCCTAAAAGGCTCTGGGTGACTGTGAAAAATGAACATTCCTGAAATGTTCTTCACATGATAAAAACATCAGCAAAAACAAAATACATTAATAACAGGAGACATCAATAACCCATCGATTGTGGGAATTGCTTGGGATTGCATTGGCACATTTATTTGTCATCAGCAAACAGATATTGATATTATTCATATTATTGTTATATTGCTTGGGTAAAAGGCTGGGACTAGATGGGCTTTAAAGTCCTTTCCAGCCTAAACCATTCTGGGATTCTGTGGTTCCTCCAGGAGCCCTCCCCAATTTCTGGTATGTTGAAGGTTCAGGGCTGGACCTGGAATCTCTCAGGTTCCCTCCTGATGATCTCTTGGGGAGTTTGGCTCTCTCCATTCTCCAACAGGGGGAATTAGAAGAGCTGTTGAAGCCCCAGGGGTGGGGGAAGGCCTGGCCAAGCTGAAGAAAGCAGTGATGGAATAAAATTCCTTTTCCAGCAGTGTTATCAAGTCCAAACATCCAGAACTCCTCATTCAGCTCTGCGTCTGTCACACAGCTCCTCCCCAGGAATATCACTCTCCACCAGCCTTGATGCCTGGAAAGTCTTTGCTCTTATCCTGAGCTCTTATCCCTTATCCTCAGGGAAAGAGCCTGAAATCGCCTCCCCGAGAGCCACCTGCAAAGTTCTGCATCCTGCGAAACTTCAGAGCCGCTTTCTCAAAGATCTGGAGCTTGCCTTTCCAAGCATGTGCCTTTTAAAATGGAAAATTTGTCAGATTCCCCTTTTAAACTGATTTTACTGAGATTTGGAGCGGGAGGGGAGGTGTTATTTTTAAGTTTCTGGATTTTATCAGTAATGTTGAAGTTACTGAGCTGAAAGCTGAATCTCATCACATGCCTTGGAGTCCTGAAACTTTAATAGAAATAGAGCTCAGCTCCCAGTGCAACCTGCAGAGGTGAGCTCTGGCTACAGGAATGGATCAGGAAGCCTCCTCCTAAATTCCTAAAAGTTATTTTTCCACCAGCTTTAAACATCTCAGGATACCAGAGATTATCTATGAATATTGAGATTCCAGTTTTGTTGGTCATTGAATCCATTCTTTTCATAAGGAATATAAAGTGGATAAGGAGTGTAAAGTACTCTTGGAATGCTGTCATTGTTTCTCTCTGGATATGAGGAATATGAGTTAAAATCAGCATTGTGGGATGCTGATGTGACACCTGAACTGATGAGAGGAGGTGAAGGTTGGCTTGAACCACATCCTGTGGGATCTGGAGCTCTCCAGGACTTTATAGTTAGGAAAAACTTCCCTCTCCAAGGCTGAAACTGGATCATGTCCATGTTTTTTGGCTCTCATTACTGAGCTGAGCCCCTCAGGAGCCAGGAGAAGACCGAGCAGGGCCCCTCAGTGGAGCAGAAGGGCACCCCTGGGTGTCATCTCAGGAGCCCCAGAGGGACACAGAACCAGCCCTGCCCTGTTTGTGGCCTGATGTGGCCTCTGCAGCTCAGGCCTGGGTGGCCACGTGTCACCTCTGTGAGCTCTGTTCCCCTGGGACACGGCACAGCTGAGACTTGCGTGGCTGCTCCCAATTCCTCAGGAACTCAGAGAAAAGGAGGGCAAAGAAACACCAGGAAAAGCAGGAGAGAGAAGATGAAAGCTGGCATTTCTCTCTCAAGGCAAGGCAAGAAATAAAACCGAGTCCTCCTCCTTCCCTACCCCCCTTTTCTATGAATTAACATATTTGTTTCCTTTTTTGGCCTAGGAGATGGGTTTGTGCCCAAAATGTATAATGTGCTCCTTCATTTCTGGCTGACAGCTTCTGAAGGGAGCAGGGAGCTTTTCCTTTCTGCTCCAGCATTTCCATCATCGATGCCTGACTGGCACTGAAGCCCAGGCTCAGGCAGAGATCCTGCACTGAGTCCCAGGAATTTCATGGAGCTGCTTTGGCAGTTCAACTCCCCAAAAAAAAGCTGGAAAAGAGGCAGTGATAACTTCAGCTGGGGGCATTTAGGAGAATTAGATTTCTGCAGCTCCTAACCCAGCAGACTGGGAGTGATTTCTGAAATGGGGATGGTGCTGCCTGCTTTTCTCAGGTGTATGGAGAACAGTGCTGGCAAAAAGAACATGGAGTGACTCCAGGGGAGGGTCACGGAGGTGCTCCAAGAGCTGAAGGAGCCAGGCTGGGAGAGCTCGGCGTCTCCAGCCCAGAGAAGAGAAGGATCCAGTGATTCCAGTGCCTAAAGGGGCTCCAGGAGAGCTGGAGAGGAACTTGGGACAAGGGATGGAGGGACAGGACACAGGGAATGGCTTCCCACTGCCAGTGTGCAGGGTTGGATGGGATATTGGGAAGGAATTCCTGGCTGTGAGGGTGGGGAGGCCCTGGCACAGGGTGTCCAGAGAAGCTGTGGCTGCCCCAGCCCTGGCAGTGTCCCAGGCTGGGTTGGACGGGGCTTGGACCACCCTGGGACAGTGGAAGGTGTCCCTGCCCATGGAAGGGGATGGGACTGGATGGGCTTTAAGGTCCCTTCAACCCAAACCATTCCATGATTCTATGAAAGTCTCAACCATCTGGGAAATTTTGGGACTCTCCCACTGACCAAGTGTCCCAGGACAGCCCTGAGTGTGACAGAATTTGTTCCTTGTGTTTAAGTTCTTGCCAAACCTCACCTCATCTGCACCCGTGGTTCTTCAGATCTGATGCTGGAGGACGAGGAGTGCTTCAGTAAATCAGGCTGGAATGGGGGAAAAAGCATTCTTAGGGGAAAGGGAATTCATTCAATGCAGGAAAAGGAATCTTGGAGAGAAACTGCTCTGAAGAGAGGAGCTGTTGGAGCTTGTGCAGCTCCTGAAGTGCCTCTTTCATTTCTTGACCACAAATTGGGCAACTTGAATTTTAGAGCCTCCATTCCTTTGTTGACTGGAAATAAATATGAGCTCTTGCTTTGGGATGCTGGGGCCAAGATTCCCAGAGCCAGCAGTTAGGAAGAACCCAGTCCCATGACTGTGACATTTACTCCATGGACTATTCCAAGTGAAAGTGTCCTGAAGCCTCTCAAATCCCCATCCATTCTCTGGAACTGCCTCTGCTAGGGTGGAGCCAACTGGCTCCATCTTTATTCCCTGGCAGCAAACTCAGAACTCTGAGACTAAAAATATCAGAGCCCAGCATCCTCTTCCCAGAGAAGGGAGGGAAAAAACAAATAAGGAGAGGGAATGAATGAAGGGCTGAACACTCCCAAAAGTCCCCGCTCCCCATGTTATGAAATAGAGACGACATTTATGAGTCTGATCCCAGTATTGATGTTTGCAGAGACATTTGTTCAGTGCTTGCAGTAAATACCTTCCAATCGATGGAAGAAAATGCAGCTGGGTTTTTGTTGTGCTCAGGGTTTATATTTGGAGAAGAATTAGAATTTTCTATTTTCTTTCTCGCCTCACAAAGTTTAAGAGAGTGAATCATGAATGGATCAGTGAGGGCAGGTGAAGGATGAGACAAAGGCAAGAACCATCACTGGCAAAGGTTTGATTGGACATCCTGGGATTTATTTTTTCCTGCTCTCTCCCAAATTGTTTCCATAGACCAAGAGAGTTAAACTCATAACAGGGAAACACAGGTTGGATACTGAGAGTTATGCAGAAGAAGAAAAATGTGGGATTCCCTGGGCTGGGCTGAAAAAAATCCTCATTAAATGGTCCTGATCCTCCAAGTTCTTATTCCATGGGTATTCCCTGACTCACCTCATTGAATGTGCAGGAAAACAACCCAGAAATTAAAAAAGCAATGGGGATGTAAAAATAAACTCAAGAATCACAGCCTGCTTTAGGTTGGAAGGGACCTTAAAGATCATCCAGTTCCAACCCTCATGAAAAGAGAGGTGGGAACAGTCCTGGCTTGTTTGGATGCTCTGGCCTAACCTTGGAGTGGAGCCTTGGTTTAACAGTGAAAGCATCAGCAGTGTGGCCAATTCCTGGTGCAAATCCCATCCAAAGGAATCTGCCATTTCTGATGAGAGCTCAGGGTGGTTGCTTGCATCAATTCCCTGTATTTCCATCACTTCAGCCATGAGTCTCCTGCCTCTGGAGTTCTCCAAAGCCCAGATGCTGAACCTGAGCTGCAGCTGATCCTGGGCTGGAGTTCCTGTGCTTAGAATGGTGCTGAAGGGAGCCCAAGTGGGAGCTTGGGCAGAGCAGGGGAAATAAAACTCTGCTTCTCTCATAAAGTGGCAGCACAGCTTCCCCAGGGCACTGGCAAGGCTGACAGGGCCTCATTTTCCAAGCTGTCCCCTGAAAAAGGCCTGAAAATAAAAATGGACTTTGTTGCTAACTCAGCATGAAGCTGAGCCTGGTTCTGCTGACTTTGGGCTCAGCTCTCCAAGAGCTGAGGTTCGTGTTCAGACTGCTAAGATAAGTTCTTCAGGTCAGTTGGTCGCTCGAATTTAACTTGTGCTAACAGGAGGGGACTGGCTGAGCCCAGCCTGAGCTCAGCCTCACTCCAGTCAGTCCATTCATCATCCATGCTGGGAGACTTCTGTGTTGAGGAGTCCTGGAATGGGAAATTGGATCCAGGGTGTTTTACATGCAGTTCTTGTTTGCCAAAAGCTGCTTTTCCATGCCCAGAATATTTGTAGAAAACATAAGAAAAGGTCATCACAACACCAGTATCCCTTTCTTGGTGTGAGCCTGGTTCCCATCTGGGGCAGGCAATGTTGGGAGTGGCCCGGCCAAGATCAGAGGATTTGGGATCCATCCCTGGGGATTGAGAGCACAGAAAAGCAGCAATGTTTGCACAGTCCATTGTACTTCCTTATTAATGGAAATGTAACGAGTGGAAAAAAATCCATAGATTTCAGAGCCAGGGCTTTCCAGGCAGGGAGAAGCAGCAAATCCAACCCTTTTTGTAATGTAAGGATGAATCAGATCCCTGAGCCTGGCTGCTCCCTTTGTCTGGCAGTTTAAATGTCTGCACATTGTCAGCCATGTAAAGGCCTTGACTTTGGGACAGCTGAAGAAAGGGGCTGGGAAGGAGCCTTTGATCCCAAAAGTCTCTGAGCAGCATGGGCTGCTCAGCACCTCCTGGCAGGAGATCCCAGCTCTGGGCTTTGCTTTTTATTTGCCTTTTTCCCTCTGTAAAGAGAAGCATTTTCCATGTGGCCTGTGCTGGACTGTGCTGATGTTCAGGGACAGGCTGGGGGTGACAATGAGCTTGTTCCCAGATCACCCCCAGGTCCCATCCCTGCAGCCTAATCCAAGCTCCTGCATTTCCACTCCCTTCTCCTTCCCCCACAGGGATCCTGCTCCTGGGGAGAGCCTGACCCGAGGGCTGGAGTCCCCTGAGCTGCCAGGGCTGCACGTGGAGCCCCCTGCAGCACCCTGAGACCTCCCAGCAGCTTCTTCAGACCTCCTGTTCCAGCAGATTCATTGATTTCCCAGCCAGGAAGAATCCCAGTGATTATCCCGTAGCTTTTCTATTGGGGCAGTCAAAGCTCTCCCTCTCTCCTGTTCTTATCCTTGTAGCCATAGAAACTACGGGAATTTATAGGCACCACACGGTGTCTTTGGCTGCATCTATAGCAGGGAACAGCAGTGCCAGGGAACGCTGTGGGGCCCCGAAGGTGCCTGTCCTCATAGGGCATCACAGGCCTGGCCCTGAATGTTCCTGTCCTCACAGGGTGTCACAGGCCTGGCCCTGAATGTTCCTGTCCTCACAGGGTGTCACAGGCCTGGCCCCGAGGCCTGGGCACAGCTGGGGTTCACAGGAGTCTGGCTGGCAACAACAGCTCCCATGGGAATTCAGCAGTGTGGATTGGGAACTCTTTGGAGAGGGAGTGCTCCCTGCTAGGGCTGAGGGGGCACCGTGGTGACATCCAGAAATTATCACAACATGACAATCTCTGACGGATTGGCACCATCCTTGTTGGGACAGGAACATCTGCCCTCACCAGATGGTCCTGAGAGAGACAGGATGGGGTTTGGAGCAACCTGGTCCAGTGGGTGCCAATCCTGACCATAGCAGGGGGTGAGACTGGGTGGGCTTCCAACCCAAACCATCCCAAGATTCTGTGATTCCATTAAGATCTACGTAATTTGGGAGCCCTCAGTCCATTTGTATAACACTCCCCATCCAAAGGTCTCGTTCCAAATACCTCCATCTGTAAACAGGCTCTCCAATGATCCAGTTGGAATCTTTCTTCTGGAGAAGAAACAGGGATTTAGAACCAATTTGTAGCATAAGACTCTAAAATTAAACTTGTCTGTAAAGTGAGTGGAGTTCAAAGCCAGGACAGACCAAAAAAACCTAAGTGAACTCGAAACTTTGGAAATAGAAAATCAGATTTGGATTTTCCCATGTGTTTCCAGAAAGGCACCAGCTCCTCTTGTGTTCTTCAGTCTCTGTCACAAAGCCCTGAAGTCTAAACCCAAATAACTCTGAACAAAAAGACAAAACTCTGCAGTGAGAGAAGGGTGGGAGGGAACATTTCCCCAGCAGTTCTGTTCAAAACAAAGAGGTTTTTCAGCTCCTTGATCACAAGGAGGATGTGAATAAAGGAATTAAGGGCTGTAGATATTTTTTGTGATCACACAACTCTAGAAGAGCTGATGAAGTTCTTATGAAATGCAAAAAACAGCTGAGAAATGTCAGACCAAGGAAGAGATTTCTGGAGTGGCCATTCCAAGGAAGTGACAACAAAGCTTGAGTCCAGAAATGCTGTCTCTGGGGAGACGGATCACAAGTGACAAGGAAAGGGAAAATTAAAAGATAATAATGAGTCAGCTGCTTTTTCCAATGGCTGGAAATTGTTTGGACATTGTTGGGATAACAGTGCAGGAGCCAAACCTGGGCCTGCGTTTGCTGTCAGTGAGGAATCCCTGGGAAGGAATTGTTCCCTGTGAGGGTGGGGAGACCCTGGCACAGGGTGCCCAGAGGAGCTGTGGCTGCCCCAGCCCTGGCAGTGCTCAAGGCCAGGCTGGACGGGGCTTGGAGCAGCCTGGGACAGTGGGAGGTGACCCTGCCCACAGGAGGGTTGGCACTGGATGGGTTTAAGGTCCCACCCCAAACCATTCCCTGACAGCATCTCTGCTGTCCTTTCCATGCTCCCCTGCACAGACCCTGGTACAGAAGCTCTTCATTTCCACTCTATCAAAAACTCAAGGCCAGGCCATGCTGATGTCAGGACCTGCAGGTTCCCAGGCCCTAGGGATCACGTTTCCTTGCTCACCATTAGGCAGTGGCTGAATCCAGATATTCAGCAATCTCCAAATTCCTCAGCTCATTAACGGCCATCAAATCTGACCTGGGAATTTCTGCCACAACCTAATTTCCCTGCCCCAAGACCAGAGAGAGTCGTTTGAAAGCCAACAAGGTTCTTGCAGTGCAGAAGGGTGAAAAAAAATTATTATTATTATTATTATTATTATTATTATTATTATTGCCATGCTGGAGGGTGAGTCCCCCTCCTGTGCCTGTGGAGCAGATAATGGATCATCCCTGAATAGGAAGACAAATGAGAGGGGCCAAAAGGGATTATTTTAATAAAAATATGAAGATGTGAATTGTTCTGCCAGGTGGATTTGTTGCTGCCCACAAACATCCCGTGAGGAGGGCAGGAATTGGGACTAAGATTTTCCTCCCATGTGCCCAGAGACTGAATTTAGGAAAGCAGGACATGGGAACAGACAAGGATCTGCTCAATAAATTGTAAAATGAGCAAAAATGTGAAGTTTGTGGTGTATTACTCCGTGGGGAAAGGCTGGAGGTGGCTCTGTTAAGCCTGGCTCAGCCAGGCCTGGCCTGGTGTTGGGAAGTCAGGGGCAGGGTGAAGGATAAAGAACATCACTGGTTTATCAAAACAGCAAATAATATTAAGATAACATCAAAATAATAGAAAATCATGGTTGGAAGGGGTCTCAGTGGTCTCCACTTTGCCAAAAACGGCTCATCCAGTTTCTCCTTCCTGAGGGATGCACTTCCCAATCCATCCTGCACTACTCCAGGGATGGTGTTGCTACACCTTTCCCAGGCAATTTATTCCAGTATTTCCTTGGCCCCATCTCAAAAGATCCCTCCAATGTCCAACCAAAATCTCTCTTGTTGGAAATTAATCCAACTGTTCCTGGTTTAATGCAAAAGTTCATTTGTAAGGATGGGCTACAGGGGCTGGATTAGGCATTTCCCAGGAGCAGGAGCACCATTTCCTCCATCTCAAGGTTTGTCCAGCACTGAACACAACAGGGATTGACTCCTTGGGCGTTCCTGTCATAACTGTGATGAACAACGGGATAACACCTTCCTTTTGTTGCTTTCTCTGATGGGAATAACCCAGAGCACGGGAATGAAAAGGTTTTGCAGCTCCAGGAGCGTCCAGGTGCACACTGGGGTTACTTGGAGGCAGCCACAAGATGCAGCAGCAGATTTTTGGGGCTCGGAAAATGTCCCTTTTTCTATCCAGAAAATCATAGAAAATACCCTCCAGCAGCTCCTGCCCTCAAGCATGAAAAAAAGTGGGATTGTTTTCCCCATCTTCCCTTTTCTTAGGAGGATGAACAACTGAAATCTCAAATCTGGGGTGGAATTATTCTCCCTTTCCTCATTTGTTTCTCATTTGTTTGCCAGGCTTGGAATACAAAGGGAAATCCATTAATAGAACATGCTCCAAAATCCCACAAAACACCCAGCAAATGGATAAACACAAATGAGTTCTCCTTTTCAGCAGGACTGGGATCTCCATGAGCTCCTGAATGCCCGAGTGTCATTCCCATCATTCCCATTCCCAGTAAATGTCACATCCATTCCCTGCTCCATTGCATTTTCTCCCACGTGCACTGATGGGTTTTGGTGCTTGTGAAAAGAAGGGAATCAAAGATTTGCCTGAGGTCAATCAGGATAAAGGAGTGATTTACAAAAAGTGTTTCCTTCTGGGAATCCTGAGCTGGGTTTTGTGGAACCCAGAGAGAATTCCTGCAAACAGATGTGGAATCCCAGCCATGGAAGTAAAAATAACCTGGAATTAGATAAGCATCTATTCCAGAAGAATTGTAAGGGATCTAAGAGCACCAGAAGTTACAGCCCAGGCACCTCCACCACTGCATCCCTGACTCAGTTAATTCCTGATATTTTTTTCACATAAATAGTTCCAGAAGCTGAATTAAATTTGTCCCAGGGACTGGTGACAGCTCTGGCTCTGGATGAGGAGAGCAGGGAAAGGAATGTTTGGAAGAGGCAGCAAAGCAAAGGAGGCCTGAGGTAGCTGGGGCTCCTTTGGTTTGTGGTTCAGGTATGGAACGGGCTCCGTGTGTCACATCCCTGGTCTCTGGTCACTCAGAAGGGTTCAGGTATGGAATGGGCTCTGGGGTGTCCCATTCCCAATCTCTGATCCCTCATGGGGTGAGGTAGCTGCTCCTGTGACACCAAACCCCCAAGTGGCAGCGCTGCTGCTTTTGGGGTGCAGGATTTCCCTTCCTCTGTGCATCCCAAAGCCCAAAGTCCCCCCAGGCTGCCAGACAGGACCAGCCTGGCTGTGGCTGTGAGCAGGAGGTGGCCCCTGGGAAGGTCCAGCCTGGCTGAGCCATCCACACGTTTGGGAGAGGAGGATGCTCTGCCCCACCCCAGGGCTGCCAGCCCTGCCCCGCTCCGCTGCAGAGGGTGGCAGAGCTCCATGGGAGCAGCCAGAGGTTCCAATCCCACCCTGCTTCCCAGGAGCAGAAGGAAAAGTCGGGGCTGTCCTTGCTGTCCTCCCGAAGTGCTGCTGGAATCTTGGAGGGAGCCTGGATGGGCAGGGATGCAGAGAACTGGGATGGACACCTGGAGCCTCACTGGAAGGTGGGAATGGAGCAGCCCAGAGGTGCCCAGGCAGCCCTTTCCCACAGAAATCCATGGCATTTAATGCAAACATCTCCCATGGCTCCAGGTTATCCCTCCAAAGTTCTCCTAAAGCCCTGCAAAGATCAGCCTCCCCCAGAGCCCATGGAAAAGGGCAGAGCCACAAAATGAAAGACAAAACACAACAATTCCTGTCTTTTGGGAGCCTCAGCCTTTTGGAATTCATTTCCCCTCCGCATCAGAATGAAAAGAGAAATTCAGAAATACTTCCCCAAGCGGAAATTTCATTTTGGAAATGTCAGAACCCCCTCCTGGAAATGCTTCATTCTCCAGTATTGAAGCAGGGTGATGTGGAAAACCAAATGTAAGATATAAATATTAAAATACCCCTAAAATATGTATCCCATTCTATATTATTTAAATTCCTATTACACCTCACTGTGTTCCATTAAAACAATGGCACAAACCCAGAGTTAAATCAAACAAAAGCTGGAGTTTAATTGCCCTGTTTTGATCACTGATTATTCCTGGTTCCAAGGGTGACTGTCTCTCATTACAGCTTCCTATTTTGGAAAAAGAATGATTTTTTTCCCTGAAATCCTGTTTCATTACACAGGTTCCTGTTCCTCTCAGTTCTCCAAGCAAGACCCTCAGGAATGCTCACCCAGGGTGGGAGGTTTTAGATAAGGGGAGATGAAGGAAAGGAGAAGAACAGAGAGGTTTCACTCTCTCCTAAATCCCTTTTAGACTTCCTTGCTTGGAGAGCCCCCATGGATCCCACCACCTTTCTTGACCTTCCCACCCTAAATCCAGAAATCCAAGAACTGCTGTTTGAATGGGGCACAAAACCACAATAAAGGGGCAAATTAAAGGGAAAAACTCTGCCGTGAAAAGGCCCCCGGATGGGGGTTCCAAGGTGCTGAATGAGGAACTTGGTCAGTTTGGAAAGGCCGGGTTGGAAGGGCTTGGACAGACCTGGGGTAGTGGCACTGGATGGGCTTTAAGGTCCCTTTTAACCCAAACCACTCCCTGATCCCAACAAAGGCATTCCTGGGGCTGAGTGCCTGGAGACACCTCCCAGCTGTGTGGGACAATCCACCAGGATCCTCCTCCAGGAGGTGATCAGAGCCCAGCCAAGCCCACAAATGCACAGCCAGGGATTAAACATCCACTGCCAATCCATGCATGGAGTCTGTGAGGGAAACTGAACCTGGTTTCCCTGATTCAGCTGCCAGATCCCACAGTAACCAAGTTCTCCTGGTCTTTCCCAGCCTTTTGGGGCAGTTTGGCTGAGGCGAGGGAGCATCACTCATCTTTAAAGCCTGAACTGATATTTCAGATTCTCGCTCAGCCTCACTGCCTGCACTCAGCCCACAAAGGCATTTCCATCTTTTACAAACAAGTGTTTGAGTTGTTTTATGTTGAGAACACAGAAAACAATTGAAATGTAATGGTCTGAGTATTCCTGAGCTCATTTTTGCCTCGCTGGGGCCGATGTCTTTGTGTCTTCAGGACATTAAATCATCCCCGGGGTCCGTGTTTGCCTCTCTCCTCCAGCACTGTTTCTTTTATGGCAGACTGAGCCTCTGGATGGGAGATTAAGTTTTACAGTGATGCCTCAATCCAATTTTGTGTTACCGCTGTGTGTTTTGCAGAATTCCAGCTCCACATGGAAAAAACTCCAGCTCTGGGAAGTGCTGACAGTGCTCAGGATTGTCACAAACCAGCCCCAGCTTCCTGAGGCTGAGCTGCAGCTCCTGAGGACCTCCCAAGGGGTCCTCTGGCAGCTCCTTGGCAGGATTTTGGAGAAAGGGGGAAAGAGGGAAGTGCTTAGAACTCCTTTAATTCACGTTTAGCCTTTCTTTGATCATTTAAATGCCAGGGATTTCCCCCTGGCACTGCATGACTGGGATATGTGATGTAATAAATCAGGCACAGGCTGGAATTTAAGGCTGTGGCCATCAAGAATTTTTCAGTGAATTGTCCTTTGCTGTTTCTGTCAGCACGAAACAATTCCAGTTTTTGACCCCCATAAGAGGCAGAGCTGGAGCCCTGCTTGATTCAGAATTTATTTTGAGAAAAATGCTGCCACAGTCCAAATAACTAAGATTTTAACATGGCACTCTCTGGGCATTGAATCAGGGCCTCACTGGTCAAAAAACTGAGTTTATTTAGACTAAGAAAAAGAAATTAAGGAGCTGAAACCAAAGCAAAGAGCAGCATTTGGATTGATCCTGCTTGGACCCCTCCCGCTGCACCACAGGAGGAGGAATTGTGTTGTTTTTACTGAATTCACACTGTTTTGCCACAGTTCCCTGTGGCAGAGCTGTCCCTGGGACAAAGCTCATCTTCTCCTTGGGCTCAGCTCAGGTCTGCCCTTTCCCAGGACCCCAGGTGAGGCTTAGGATCCTCAACAACGGGGCCAGTTGAACACCACAGATCAGTGTGGCCTCTTGTGACTCTCCTTGTGACAGAGGTTTTGGGGACATCCCACTCTCCTCACAGCCGGAATGTGCTTCCTGATCCCTCCCCTTTTTCCATCTCTCCCCTCATTCCCTGCAGCTCATTACCCACCCTGCCGACGAGCTGCTCATTAAGCAACTCCTCCATCATCTCCCTCAAAAAACAAAAGCACTGAACGAAACCCATTTATCTCTAATGATGCTCACAGACACATATTGGGTTTGGATCCACGGGACTGAAGGAGCAGAAGCTTTGGGAGGAGGAGCCTGCCCGGGGCTGCTCCAGAACAGCTCCCCCAAAAAGGGGCTGGTTCTGGCCATGGGTGACCCCATCCGGGCACAGGTGACCTGAAGGAAATGTGCTGCCAAGTTCAAATCAAGTTCGGGGATGACTGAGAATGCCAAGAAATTATTCTGGATCAGTGGAAGGTGGAGGATCCTTAAGAGGGATCTGGAGAAGGCAGAGGGGGCCCAGGTTTCCTTTTGAGGTGCTGCAAAACCCCTGCAGCTGCAGGTGCAGCTTAAACCAGACCAGTTCATGAATCTCTCACGAAATCTTTAGTTTGGAAGTTATAAGGAAGAACTGTTGGAGCATCAATCCTTCCTCTGACCCCCCCAGCCTGGCACAGGAGGATGACACTGCCACATGTACCAAGAACAAGAGGTGCTTCCTGGAGATTTGTCCATCCCTTCCAGAGCTGATCATTAGTGACCCGCTGCCCCCAGTTTCTAGGAGCATTTTCTGTTCCTGGATTCCCTCAGGATCTGGAGTGTCAAGAATCAATCAGCATCTGGAGCATCCACTGAATGAAGCTCCTTTTCTGTGTTCCCAGAGCCTTCAGGCACCAATCTCTGCTCCCTGTGATGGGGACAGGGGAACGGCTGGAGCTGTGGCAGGGCAGGCTCAGGCTGGAGATCAGGAAAGGTTCTTCCCCCAGAGGGTGCTGGGCACTGCCCAGGCTCCCCAGGGAATGGTCCCGGCCCCGAGGCTGCCAGAGCTCCAGGGGGGTTTGGACAGCGCTGCCAGGGGTGCCCAGGGTGGGGTTGTTGGGGTGTCTGTGCAGGGACAGGGGTTGGACTGGATGATCCCTGGAGGTCCCTTCCAGCTCAGGATATTCCATAATTCCCCAGCAGCCTTTCAGTGCCACCCACAGTCTTTCCCAACCCCATCCTCAGAGAAGCTGAAGTGGTTTCATGGGAGCAGCTGCAAACCCATGGGAGTTCCTACTCCATGACAAATTTCAAAAGGTGCTGTTGGTTTCAGTTCAATTTGAACCAAAATCAACAAGCAAAAGGGAAAAAAAGAAAGAGGAATTGCTTACAAATTGGCTCTTTGGCCACCTCCAGCTCCTCAGGGACAGGATGAGTTTGAGGATGTTACTTTTAAATTTCTGCTGGAGCACAGTTCTTGAAGCCAAGGAAAACCTGCATGAAAAGGATCTGAAACAATGAATCTGTTTGAGATAAAGCCAAGGGGACTCACCCACATCTGCACAGTTTGAGATCAAGTTCAGATGTGAGGCTGGCCTCTCACAAAACCTGCTTGGATCAAAGGAGATGTGAAATTAGGGGTTTTCCAGGTATGTACTCATTTGCGGGTGTAGGGAGGAATTTTAAGGATTTTGTTGCTTTTCCATTCATTCTTGAAATGAGCCCTGTGCAGTCTGTGACACATCCTGGGCTACACAATCCAGGGATGTTTGTAACCTCTGTGCTTCCCTCGGACCACTCTATGGCCAGTTTTACTCCCTTAAATTCGTTCTGTGTTTGGATGAAGGTGTTTGGACCCATCCATTTATCCTCCAGAAGCTCCTGAGTCTGGCCCCAGTTCCCTCTGATTTCCAGGGACCCTGGGGAGCATCCAGGCTCTGAAGAGAACTCAGAATCCCAAAGACATCCCAGGCAAACTTGGTGTGATCCTTCAAATCCATAAAACAAACTCCCTGAGCTCCCCAGAGCATAGCAGTGGTTTCAGGGGGCTCTGGGTGTGATGAACTCCCCCCCTGCGCTCCCAAGGCTTTTTGTTCCATGGGAACTGTGGACAGATTGGAACAGGGAACTCAAACAAACAGAACAATGTCCCAGCATTAAATCCTTGGCTGAGCTGAGTCAGGGAAGATGGATTGTGAGGGGAAAATGGAACAGGGAGATGGAGGAAGGAGCTTGTCCATCACAGAGTTCCTGCTGCTGACAGCGTGGGAGTAGGGCCAGGAACACCCTCCAGGAGTGAAGGACACGGAGGGGCTGGAGCATGTCCAGGGCAGGGAACGGGGCTGGGAAGGGGCTGGAGCCCCAGGAGGGGCTGAGGGAGCTGGGGAGGCTCAGCCTGGAGCAAAGGAGGCTCAGGGGGCCCTGCTGGCTCTGCACAGCTCCTGCCAGGAGGGGCAGCCAGGGGGGTCGGGCTCTGCTCCCAGGGAACAGGGACAGGAGCAGAGGGAACGGCCTCAGGCTGGGCCAGGGGAGGCTCAGGTTGGGTATTGGGGAAATTTCTCCATGGAAAGGGGGGTCAGGCCTTGGCAGGGGCTGCCCAGGGAGGTTTGGAGTCCCCATCCCTGGAGGTGTCCAAGGCAGGCCTCAACATGGCACTCAGGGCTCTGGGCTGGGGACAAGGTGGGGATGGGGCACAGGTTGGACTTGATGGGCTAGGAGGGCTTTTCCAACCTCAGGGATTCTGGGATTTTGTGAAATATTCTCCTTCTATCCCTGACCTTTGCTCTTCTGTGTGTGGTTTGTCTCCCTCAAGATCCTGTGTGGATGAGTTCTCAGTAAATCCCTGGAGCTGCTGTGTTCCCTGGGCAGAGCCAAGATGCATCCCAGTCCCTGTCCCTTCCCTGGAGCACAAGGGCCAAAGTGGGAACTTTTGGGGTGACTCTGGCAACATCCAAAGCCTGAATGGAAAGAGCCCAGGACTGTTCTGTTTGTCCCTAAGGATGCACTTTGCTGTCCCCAAGGGCTTTTAGGGCAGAGAAGTCAGCCCTAAGACAAAACTCGGCTGGTTTGGAAGCTCCAAGCCACAAGATGAGATGTCCCCCTGGAGCTGGGATAACCAGGGAGCACAGAGAGCCCAGGGGACAGGAGGGGATCTGATCCCTCTGGATCCACTCCAGGACACAGAGCAGGAGGGGGAAGCCAGCAGATAAAGAAGTGCATTAATTTCAAGTTCTGTTGCGAACAGGGAGGGAAAGGAAAGAGGAAATCGATTCCTGCCAAGAAATGAAATCCAACTGGAGGAACATCTCATTTCCCAGTTGGTCAGGGTGTTCTGGGAGGAGGAACCCAAGGCTGATCCAGGGTCTCCTGGTGTGAGCTGAGTGGCTGGAGGTTGCTGGGAAAAATGGGAATTTCTATGGAAAAATGAGGATGTAGAATAGGAGTCATATGAGAGTGGGTGAGCTGTGGGACCAGGCTGTGGTCTGGGAGGGACTCAGGGAGCCGGTGGAGTCAGGCTCCAGGGATAGAGGAGGGATGGTTGTTGTGGGATGCTTTCCTGGGAGATGGGAAGATGCAGAGCAGGGAACAGGTCCTGTGCATGGAGCTGCCTTGAGCTCAGAGTTTCCATCAAGGAAGGTTTTCTCTCAGTATCCGAATGAAAATGAACAACAGAAAGGAAAAATGAATATTTGGTTTAGGGAGTTTTACACTCCCCAGGAAATTCATCAACATCAATAAAAGCTTTGTGGAGCAGGGTGAAATTTTATTTACACTCCATTTTCCAGCAGAATTAAAGGATTATGAAAATTACCCAGGAGTTTTGCTCCTTGGAGAGCGGGAGGATGATGAAAACAAGGATTCACCTCTGTACTTTGCAGACGTCATCCCTGTGCAGTGACAGACACAGCTCAGGCCATGGGGTCCCTCCCCACATCCCCGCAGGGTTTAACTCACTGCCAAGGCACAGGAGCACCGAACGGGGTGGCCACAAGAACGGAGGGAGGTCATTCCTGTGGCCACGCTCTGCAAAGCTGCTTTTTCACAGCTCTTTGATCCCCGCTCTGCAATCTGTTTTTATCTCTTTAGTTTAAAAGTGAATTGCTTTCTCCCCATCTCGGAAAACAAAACCTGCCAGATAAAAGTGAACCACTCAGGCCATTATTTCCCCATCCATTGGGCACAGAAAGGGCATTTATTATGTAGGAAGCAGGGGAGAATTTGCTGCCACTGCTCACAAATATCTCCTCCATTTCAAACACGACTTGATTATTTCTTTTCTTGTTGTTTCTTTCTCTTTTTTTTCCTAATGCAAGAGATTCCTGCAGGCAACAGCCTCGTTCTGCCCAGAGCAGCTCCATCCTGAGCTCTGAGTCAGAGACCACGGGGAAAAAAATAGCCTTGATGATGTAATTAATGAGTATTTTCAGGAGCAGGGACAAAGGGATGGGGATGAAGTCACTGGGCCCGATGGCACTTCCTGGCTCCTGCTTTGCCTAATGCAGGATTTGGGTTGAATGCAGGGTTTTGTGATGGTTCTGCCCTTCCCAAAGTTGGGCTGCCCAGCTGCAGGGAGAGAACTCCGAGCAGGGACTTCCTAACAGGCTGGAAATACCGAAAAGGCTTTGGGAGAGCAAAGGAATCATCCTGGAAGGGAAAGAAAGGATTGGAGCACAGCTGAGGGAGCTGGGGGGGCTCAGCCTGGAGCAAAGGAGGCTCAGGGGGCCCTGCTGGCTCTGCACAGCTCCTGCCAGGAGGGGCAGCCAGGGGGGTCGGGCTCTGCTCCCAGGGAACAGGGACAGGAGCAGAGGGAACGGCCTCAGGCTGGGCCAGGGGAGGCTCAGCTTGGATATTGGGAAAAATTTCCTCATGGAAAAGGTGTCCAGCCCTGGCACAGCTGCCCAGGGCAGTGGTGGAGTTCCCATCCCTGGAGAGATTTAAAAGCCATGTTGATGTGGCTCTTGGGGACAGAGGGCAGTGGTGGCCTGGACACTGCTGAGGGATGGATGGACTCGATGATCTTCAAGGTCTTTTCCAACTTGAATGATTCCATGACTCTGTGACTTTATCAATGCCGTTTTTGGAGCTCTGGTGGCTCCAACAGAAAGTTCAAGGACTCTGGACTGAAGCTCAGTACCCCTGGGATTATCAAACAGCTCCCAATTAACAACTGGGGACATTTACCTAAAAATGCCCCGAAAGAGCCACTTTTCCGTGGTGGATCCTTAGTGCTTTGCAAATAGAAATATCTTTCCTCATTCCTGAGCCAGGCTCAGCCAGAGCAGAGAAATCCCAATCAATCCCAGGAAGTTGTGGGAGTTTCTCTAGGAACAAATGTCCAGCCTGCAGTGATGGCCTTGGAAAGCTGCAGTGGGATTGTGCTGATGGAGGCAAAAAAGGACAGTCAGGGCTGACAGCTTTTTCATCTGTTCTAAAGCATCCTGCAGGGCGAAATTTTCTGGTGCCAATCTCTACAAGGAGTTCTGCAATTGTTCCAGTTTGGGCAAAGCACCTTTCATGTTTAAAGTGAGACAGTTTGATCCTCTCACCACCTCACTCAGCATTTTGGGGGATTCTCTTCAAGATTTTCATCGTTGGCTGTAAAATGTCCCCAGGCTGGAGAGACTCCTGTGTCCTGCTCTTCAAACCTGGCACCAGCAGCCAAATCAGCAGGCAAAGTTTTATGGGGACAGGAGAAACTTGCACAGCAGAATGCTGGTATTTGGGACAATTTTAGGGAATCTCCTGTGTTCCAGGTGGTTTCTTCCCTCAGGGCATCCCAACCCAGATCCCTGTCCTGTCCCTGGCTTGGCACCTCAGTTCTTCCATGTCTGCATGTGATGCCTTTTCTTTTCTTTTTAAATATTTTTAGTTTCCAGACTGTCTCAGGTTCTTTCCTAATTAAAATGATCCCATGAGATTGGTTCACTTGAACGTACCTGATGTGAAGTCTGAGCTCAACCTCCAGTCTAAGAGAGAATTTTGTTGAAACAGCAAATTCAGGGCAGTCTGAACAGAGCCCCTGAGCAGAGCAGGGCCTCCCCCAGCCACAGCAGAGCCCCAAGGCACCCAGAGCAGGAGGGTTGCACTGATTTCATGGAATCAGGGAATGGTTTTGGTTGAAGGGGCCTTAAGGATCCAGTCCCAACCCTCTGCCATGGGCAGGGATACCTCCCACTGTCCCAGGCTGCTCCAAGCCCTGTCCAGCCTGGCCTTGGGCACTGCCAGGGATCCAGGGGCAGCCTCAGCTTCTCTGGGCACCCTGTGCCAGGGCCTGCCCACCCTCACAGGGAACAATTTCTTCCCAATATCCCACCTAACCCTGCCCTCTGGCCGTGAGAAGCCATTCCCTGTGTCCTGTCCCTCCAGCCCTTGCAAACAGTCTCTCTCCATCTTTCCAGTAACTCCTTCAGGCACTGGAACAACACAATGAGGTCACCCCAAAGCTTCTCTTCTCCAGGCTGAACAATCCCAGCTCTCCCAGCCTTTCCTCCCAGCAGAGCTGCTCCATCTCTCTGAGCATCCTGGTGCCTCCCCTGGGCTCTCTCCAGCAGCTCCAGCTCCTCACTGTGCTGGGCCAGGGCTGGGGTCTGCCCTGAGCCGGGCAGAGGAGCACAGTCCCTGTCAGAGCTGTGGCAGGGGCAGCCCAGGGGCTGGAGGAGCTTGGAGAGAGGATGGAGCAAACCTGCCCAGGCTTTCCCCCCTTGCTCCGTGTCCATCATGGCAAGGCCAGGCCAGGGCTTGTCCCCAGCTGCTCCTGGGGCACGAGGCCACCGGCCCGGCCAGCAGCACATCCACCCCTTCTCCAGGACCTGTCTTTCCAAGGCCCTGCCTGCTTTTCCAGCTCCTATCCTCCCTCAGCCAGCTCAGAATAAAGGATGAACTCATCCACTGTGCTGCCAGTAAAGGTTTCCCACAAAACCAGGTGGGTTAGGGAGCTCCTCAGAGCAGCTCAGACAGATCCTCTGCTTAGTTTTTATATCTAAAAAAGGTTTCAATTAATTCCCTCAGCTTCTTTTGAGAGAACTGTAATTGCTGCTGTGGCAACAGAACAGGAGAATCTGCTTTCCACCCGATGCTTCATTAACTTGACCCTAATTGGCCAAGTAAACAACAACAAATTGCTGCTCAGTCCTGGCTTGGGCTGAATTCCTTAAAGGAATCTAGAGAGGACATGGAGAGGACTCAGGCACTGAGACAGAGGTTGCACAATGAGCAAGAAATCCTTCAGGTCAAAAATAATCCTGCACTTACTGAGAATAATTAGCAGCTGCTTCCCTGTCATGGCCAGAAATATTAACAAACAGTGGCTTCATTTATATGAGGGCATTTTCCTCCCTTTCTTCTATTAATGATGATTGGGAGTGAATTAAGTGCTGTGGCTGCTCATTTTTCATCCTTTGTGCTCTCAGCTGCCTCTGAGAATGGAGCAGCACAGTAGGGAAGATTCCACGATGCTCACACACACAGGAGCTGCTGAGGGCTGGAAAACCCCAAAATCCCAGGACAGAGGGAAGCAACAGCGTCATTTGGCACCCAGGCTTAAATTCCATGTGGTGGCTTCTGGCCAAGCCCATGGAATGCTTTCCATGGCACAGCCCCTTCATCCACAGGTGGCTCCAGGGAAAAAGGGAGTGAGGGACTGAAGTGGCCACAGGATCTCTGCTGAACGTGGGGTTTCATTCTGCCCTCCAAGGCTCAGAGCCATCTCTCCTCAAAGTCCCTCCCTACAGACGTCTCAGGCCATCACAGCTGCTCGGGTGCCTTTCTAGATGGTGGAATTTGTGGTGGGAATTGCCTGCTCTAGGCTGAGCTGAATCCCACCCAACCACCCGACAGGATTTCCTTTCAGCTGCTTCCCACTGACCTTCCAGCAGTGGACGTGGTGACCTTCCACCCTGCTCAGCCAGGACCTGTCCCCTCCAAACCCCCTCCCAGCCCCATCAAAGCGCCCTCTCCCTCTCCCTCTCCCTGCCCACTTTTGGAGGACAGAATGCCTGGGAAATGACTTATCCCAGTTTGGCTGTTGTGTCTAGATGTAGGAGCAGGGTGAGTGGCTGGTGCTGACTGGCAGGGTCTCTATCTGATAACAGTTATCTCTGTCCTTGCTGCCTCCCTCATTCCTTTCTCCCCAAATGCCCCAAGGAATGACAACACCCCACTGACTCCACCAGGGCTGGGATCCTGCCCTTGCAGCCCATAAAAGCTTCCCTGACAGCTGCTGATGTTTGCTGGGCAAGGGTTAAAGTTGTGCTCAGCTTCGGAGCCAGGGAATAAAATGTTTACATCTTGGATCATTGGCTCTTCCCTGGCTGAGTGCATGGCAGGGAATTCAAGGGCAATGTTTAGCAGAGGACAAAAAGGGATTGGAGGGACTGAATTTGTCTCCTTGTTCATTAAAACTCCCCCAAGTCCCAACTCCTGAGTCCCCAGTGAGCCCCTCCCTGCTCAGGTAAATCAGACCCTGTAGGGCTGTTGTGATCCAGCTTCCCACCAAACCTGCTCTGGCACTTGGGAATTTTCATATAACTGATATTTTTTTCTTATTATTGTTTCCTAAATGAGCAGTAAAGGCAATAAAGAAAAACTGAGGCAAGTGGGGCTGTTCCCTGAATGTCCCACTTATCCAGCACTGGGATCCTGCTGCTTCTGCTGCTCCCTCTCTCCAGCCTGATGCTATCAAAAGCTTTCCTGCTCAATGCCAGGATTTTAGCCAACAGGGAATTGGGAAAACATCCTCTGGATTTCAGTGGGAAGCTCAGTATGGACTTCCCTGAGCAGGAGATGGTCCTGGATTTGGTTCTGCAGGAATTTGTAGCCAAAGGAGGCTCTGGAAAAGGTCTCTGTCCCTCCAGCTTGGTTTTCCTGTACCAAAAAGGGGCTGAAGTGAGCTCAGAACTGGGACTGGGAGCACAGAGATTCCTGAGGATGTCCTGGTGGGCCCCTTCCAGCTCAGGATATTCTCTGTTTCAGGGATACAACTGGAGGTGCCCAGGGAACATCCTGGTCCAGCACAGATTGATCCCCTGGCATTTTCCAGCTGCACTTTTGCATTGAAGAGGCTGAATTCCCCTGAGCTGCTCCCCCAGCATGTCCACTCCGAAATCCAGAGGGTTCCAGCCTGGCAGGAACCACCCCCACGGCTTGGTGTTGGATTAGGACTGTGCTCAGGCGAGGAAGGGCACCGGGATTTGGAGAGAAATTATGGTTTTGAGCATCACTGAATCCTTTAGAGCCTGGCCAGGGGAGCAGGGTGGGTGGAGAGGCTTCCCCTGCCCAGCCACTGTTTCATCTGCCCCTGCTGTCAGCACCTGGCTGTGGCTTCCCATCAGTTATCCACAGAATTCCTGGGGCTGGAATGGTGATGAGAACCTGAATTGCCACAGCACTGACACAGGTTTTAATGGCCCTGAGCCACTCAGCACTCGATGTGTGGTTTGTTCCAGGCATCTGGGAAGGATGGGAGGAGGAGGAATGGGAGAGGGGGAGGTGAGGGAGGGAGGGTTTCAATGCCCTCATTGCTCCAAAACTTCCCAGGGAGAGAAAACAGGGAGAGAAAAGAGGCAGGAACAGCTTGGGAAGTGCCCCAGAGAAAGGGCTGCAGATGCCTGTGTTTTTCCAAAGATGAGGGGAAAAAAATCCAACAAAATATCTGGGAGTTTGTTTAGAAAGGCTCTGAAAGCCCTGGGTAAAGCTGAGATCGCTGGGATCTCAAATAAATATTTGATTGCTGTTCCATTCTCCCTCTGCAAGAAAAGGTGAAAAATATTTAGGATGACCTTGTGCTCCAGCTGTATTGACTCAACAGATTCAGAATAAATAAATTCAAAGTGCTGGAAACTTTTTTTTTTTTTTTGTATAAAAGGCCCTTCATTGGGGAGAACACCAATTTTCCCACCGAGGAAAATTGTAAAAAACCCACCCAAAACAGCCCCCTGGCACAAACAACCAACCAGCCAACCCCCAGCTCACCCCTGGAGCTGGAAACCAAGGAATAAACAACAAAAGCAGCAAAGCAGGAGGAGATGATGGACACTAAACACAACTGCCCGGACCAGGCATTATCCCAAAAATTCATCTCATTCCCTGTTGCAAGCAGGAGCCACTGGCTGGGAGCTGCAGGAACTACTGGGAGCTCCAGTCTGCATTTCCCATTTGTCCCCTGCCAAGAGCCTCTGGGGAAGGGTTTTCATCTGCTTTGACTGAAAGCAAAATTAAAGTAATTACAACAAAAATGTAGCTGAGGGTATTCCAGGGAGGAGAGGAGGAGGGAATGGGGCTGAGCCCTGGCTTGGTGCTCCCAGGGCTCTGCTGCCGTGGATCTCTCCTTGAGGGGCTCCCAGGATGGGCTGTGCTGCACAAAATGAGGGAGATTAGAGAGAAATACTGACATTCTCTATTTTCTTGTGGAAAAAAAAAAGCAAACCCACATTATCAGCTTTACTGTAACAGGGAAATACAGTCACTGGGTCTGGAAAAACCAGAATTCCCCTGGAGTTCTGCTGGGATGAGCCCAGAAGAGCCCTGGCTGCAGTTCATGGGCTGGAGGCTCCTCTCCCTCGGCTTTCCTTGTTCTTCCTGTGTCTGACAAGAAGAGAAAATCTGTCAACCTCAGGCAAATCCATGTCTCGGGGAAAGCTGCTAAATCACTTTTAACTGCATCCAAACGCTCCTGATGTTCTCCCTTATTGGACATTGCTGCTGCCAAACGGAGCCTGCAGAGGCTCCAGGCCCTGGGGATTCAGCTCCTGCTTGTTGTGCTGGGCTCAGGCATCTCCACCTCATTGGGCATTAACTGGAAGTTGGTTTAAATCCCCTGCAGGTGCTTTTAAATCATAAAATTATGGATTTCTGGAATGGTCCCATCCTGGAAGGGACCTTAAAGCCCATCCAGCCCCCCCCCTGCCATGGCAGGGACCCCTCCCACTGTCCCAGGGGCTCCCAGCCCCGTCCCGCCTGGCCTTGGGCACTGCCAGGGATCCAGGGGCAGCCACAGCTTCTCTGGGCACCCTGTGCCAGGGCCTGCCCACCCTCCCAGGGAACAATTCCTTCCCAATATCCCATCTGACCCTGCCCTCTGGCAGTGGGAAGCCATTCCCTGTGTCCTGTCCCTCCAGTCCCTCTCCAGTTCTCCTGGAGCCCCTTTGGGCACTGGGGGCTCTGAGCTATCCCTGGAGTTTCTCCTCTCCAGGGAAGCACCCCCAGCCCTTTTTTGGTGCAGATCCTGGGAAAAAAAGGTGCCCTGAGCTCCCAGCTGAGTTTCCCAGCCCAGGAGCGATCAGTTTGTGTTGCACAGAGCAAGGAGTGTTTATCCCACAGCATTCCCACCCCAGGACGCCTTGGCAGCAGCAGAGCAGGAGGAGGTGAAGCCCTCGAACATCTTGGGATGTAAAACCAGACTTGGGGGACTCATCTTGCTTCGGGTGGGGCTGGATTGGCTCCCGGGTGACAGCACAGAGTGGGATTTGTTCATCCTCACAGTTTCCTTTGCAGGGGACTCGGGGCAGCTCTGCTGCCGTGGGGGGAATCCCTGGAGCTGGGAGAGGGAGAATCCAGCTGCTGCCCGAGGATTCCTGCCCCAGCAGCTCTGCACAGATGCCCCAGTTGCCCCTGCCAGGAGGGAAGGGCTCTGCTGGAAACTCCTGTGCATGAGCAGAGGTTTCGTTCCCAGCCATCAATCCCAGGCTGCAGGGAACGTGTTCAGGCTGGATCAAACCCTCTGCCAAATGTCAGAGCTGGGCTGGGGGCAGCCTGCCAGCTCCAGCAGACCTAGAATGTTCCCCTGCCTTCCCTGTCCTCCCCTCCCACCCCTGCCCTGCCTCCATCCACGCTCCTGCTCCAAGACACAACCCTGGATTTTCTCAGGAGAGTGCAGCAAACACGAGGTGCTTTTTTTCCATCCCCTGCAGATATAAAGAGATTTTCCTCTCTTGCCTCCAGTAGCCCCCGACTGGAGACTTTGGGACAGAATTTCAAAGCCTCGTGGAGCTGGAATGGCTTTGGAAGTCGGGGTTTGAAGGTTGGGAAGGCAGACGTGCCCCCCATCCAAAGGATGCAAAGGCATAAAAGGAGCCCCCAGCAAACACCAGAGGAGGTGCAAATGTCCCTCCTTTAATCTTCGGTGCAGCTGAAGTGGCCGTGCCCCATCGGACTTGGGCACAGGGAGGAAAGCAAATCCCTTTTCCAGCCTCTGTCTCCTGCTTGCAGTGCCCTCTGCATCCCGGGACACAGTCCGGTTCAGCTGCCTGCTCCTCTCCTGGAATGTGCTCCTAAAAACTGCTGTGCCTCAGCAGGGGTTTCATCCCAAACCTTCCACAGGTTCTGCAGGCCCAGAAAATCCCCAAATCCAGGTCCCAAAGGCCACCCCCTGCAGAGCTCTGCACTGCAAACCTGATTATCCAAAGGGCAGAGAAACGGGGTCTCAGCTGGATCCAGGGATTTTTTTGTGTTTGGACACTCAGAGAGAAGAGGGAGAAACATTTACCCAGAGTTTTGAGCTGATCTGTGGAAACACCAGCCTGATTCTGCAGCTGCAGGACCCAAACCCTGTTTCATTCCCAGTGGGATATGAATTCCTGCCCGCTCCAGGTGCCCCAGTGCCACCTTGGAGCTGTAACTCAGGTGACACGTCCCTGTCTCCTCCTGCTCCTGCTCTGTGAGGCAGGATCAGCCCCTGGAACACCCAAACCCCCTCAGCCACCTCCCCTGACCCCCCAGCCTCCCTCCCTCCCCATTTCCTGCTGCCAAGGCAAGAGGCTCTTTCCCAATCTCCTGACTCTTCTTCCAAGCCTGTCCTTCTTTAACCTCCTAGATTCCTCCTTTCCTCTCAGATTTGCACAGTGCTGGCTTCGGGGAGCAGACTCCCCTGCTCCTGCTTGGAGCTGACTCCACAGAAATCATTGGAGTTGCAGGAATAGAAAAAGACTGCACTTAAAATGTTGCCAGCTCCCCCATAAAAGCCTCTCTGGTACATTTTGATAGGGCTGAAAGATCCAATAAAAGAAAACCCGGCTGCAGAAAAGCATCTCTGACCTTGAGGGGGCTCAGTGCTCTCAGGGCTTGGCTGGGCCAGGTCGGGGCTCTTCCAGCCTGGTGAGGATTTCTCTCTCACTTGGAGATTTAGCACTAAACCACACTCTGCAAGGTGCCAGTTTGAGCAAGGACTCACTCAGTGCATCTGTTCCCTGTCCCAGCTGCATTTCCAGGGAGTCTCTGGTGCAGGGAAAGCCCTGGATGACAGGAACAGTTCTGTGAGTGCAGCCAGGGCTGCTGTGGGCTCCAGCGGGATCTGGGAGCAGCAGTGGGGAGAGCTGCCCTGCCTGACCTGGGCTGGGGCTGGAGAGATGGTTCAGAGCCAGGCTGAGCACCCAGGGGGTGTGTGGCTCCTTCTGGAGCCTCTCCTTAAAGCTGTGCTGCCCAAACCCCATGGAATTCCATCCCAGGGTCACTGGGGCTGTGCTGATTTGAGACCTGAGGGTTATTTATCATTCCCCAATCTCCACAGCCCCCAGTTACAAAATAATTGGTGTAATCCCTTTGCTTTTGCTGTGGGAAGGGGAACGAGGGACTTCAGAGCAGATCCAGAAGGGAACAGGGAGTATTTGTGACTTGTTCCAGCTGGACAACCCCTCAAATCCCTCCCAAATCCCCCCCAAATCTCGTGTGGGGCTGTGAGCAGAGCAGTTCTCCAGGGTCTGCTGGCACCTGCAGCTCCCTGGAAGGGAAAGGTGGGAAGCCCTGATTTACCCCGAGTGACCCCTCCTTGCACAGGAACCTCCCCCTGCTCTTCACAGCCTCCTCAGTGTCACTTCACAGCCAGTGCTGCTGTCACCCCAAGGATTTTTGCAGGGAACATCGACCTTTGGTGTTTCTTTCTTGTTTTTCCTTTGTCTCTTTCCCACTGACCCATTTTTTGGTGCCCACAGGTTAAAATTAAACACTTTCATTGAGGGTTATTGGCCCTGAGTGACCAAAGAGGGGAGGCTCCAAAGCCTGGCACACTGAATTCCCACATGGACTTGGATGAGAGCTGGAGTTGGGAACCTGTGTGGCAGGGACAGCTCTGGGAGAGGCTGGAGATGGGATGAGGCCAAATCCAAGGACATCAATTCTTCCCCTGGCAAGGAAGAAGCCGAGGTCCCTTGGCAGAAGGGACTCGTGAACGTTTAAGTTTAGAGGAAATAGCCTCAGACTGCACCAGGAGAGCTTTAGGTTGGATATTGGGAAAATTTCTCCCTGGAAAGGGCTGTCCAGCCCTGGCACAGCTGCCCAGGGCAGTGGTGCAGTCCCCATCCCTGCAGGGATTTGAAAGCTGTGAGGATGTGGCACTTGGGGATGGGGTTAGTGGTGAACTGACAAATGTGGAGATGACTGGGATATCAATCATCATCCCTGAAAAAATGGTTAAAACAACAACAGCAACAAGGGGATGGATTGTGAGATGAGCAGGAGGGCTGTGAGTGACACAGGGCTGGAAGGAAACCTGTGGAAGGCACTGGGAAGGTCGGGATCTGTCAGGAGCTGCAGCTCTGCAGACGTAGCCTGGCTGTGACACCACGTCCTGGCAGGGCACAGAGGTAGTGGCAGAACGGCCAAAATTAAGATTTTCAGCACAAATGTGATGGCAACAACTCAGCTTTGGTCAGATCTGAGCTTCAGGAGGGGCTGAACCCCAGACAGGAGGAGCAGCCAGGGGGGTCGGGCTCTGCTCCCAGGGAACAGGGACAGGAGCAGAGGGAACGGCCTCAGGCTGGGCCAGGGGAGGCTCAGCTTGGACAGCAGCAGGAATTTCTCCATGGAAAGGGTGCTCAGGCCCTGGCAGGGGCTGCCCAGGGAGCTTTGGAGTGCCCATCCCTGGAGGTGTCCAAAGAAGGCCTGGCCGTGGCACTCAGGGCTCTGGGCTGGGGACAGGGTGGGGATGGGCACAGGTTGGTGATCCTGGAGGGCTTTTCCAGCCCCAGTGATCCCGGGATTCTGTGAATTTGAGCAGTGCCCAGGGAGTTGTGTGGGGAGGGGAGGCAGAGAAGATTCCACCATCATTTTTACAGGACTTCTTTGGATTTTTCCCAGGCAAACCCTGTTCCCTTCGGAGTAAACCCAAAGCTGCAGGTGCAGCTCCCCAAACAGCTCCAGGATAAAACCCCTTCCCAGTTTTCCACCCCAGCTCCAGCAATCTGTGGTTCAGGAGCTCGGGCCCAGCAGATGCCACAATGCATCTTCCCCAAAGCTCTGGGATTGCTGAAGGCTTCAAACCCAAATTCCCACACAATTTTAATGGACTCCAAAGTCAATTTGTTCAGGGCCAGCCTCCTCTAAAGCAAATTTGCCCAGCGCTGGAGTGGTGTGAGCAGAGCTGCCAGCCTGGCTCCATCCATCACCACCCAGCAGAATCCTCAAACACAACCCCCACGTGGGGAAAAGGGAAAGGAGGAGAATATATTTAACATTTATATCTTCTCTTTATTACAGCAAATGCATTTTATGTCCAAGGGATGAAATATGGAGCACCAGGCCCATTCCTTCCTTGGAGTTCCATCCATTATGGACTCAGCCCCAGTTTTGTTTAGTAAATCATTTGCTGATGGCTTTGGAGAGGATTCATAAATCTGGGCTGTATTGCTCCCTTCAGATCCTCAGCTTTTGTAAGACTCTTCATCTTCATCTTCATATGCAGAGCTTGGGTGGCTCAACAGAGGGGAAAATTCCCTAAATTCCATTTTCTGGGAGGCTGTTCTGGGGACCCAGGGGTGACTCTGCCTTTTCAATTTGTGAATTCACCAAAAGGCTGGGCCACAGTTTTGGGCCTCAGTGGTATATTCAGAAAATATTCCCTAACTCTTAGTTAATCCCAGGGTTTTGAGGAAATTCTCTTCACTTGCACAAAAGAGATCAAATGGAATTGTGAGAAAAGCTGGAGGTGGAAGTCACAGCAAAATTCCCTTAAACTGGCCCTGGGGTGTTTGGGAGGGAATTCCCAGACATGTCCTCATTAATTGGGTTTTGTTTTCCCAGATCCCATCCTGAGGTGACTTTGGGGGAGGCCAGGTTGGACGGGGCTTGGAGCAGCCTGGGACAGTGGGAGGTGTCCCTGCCCATGGCAGGGGTGGCACTGGATGGGCTTTGAGGGCCCTCCAGCCCAAATCATTCCAGGATTTTATATTTTATTTTAATCTTTCTCATCAGTGACTGTTTCATGTCTCTGTAAATTAATCACAAAGCTGGATTTTTGCATTCTTGAAGACATCAGATGGAAAAGGCATCAGATGGGAACAGGGTTGGTTCATATCCAGTGACCACAAACACAGCTTTCCATGGGACTGAGGTGGCAGAACCTGGGAAACACAAACACTTCCCAAATTTTAGTCCAAATGAAACTGACCTGAATGCAAAAGTTCATTTCCGTAACTTTTGCAGAAAAGAAAAGTTTGATTTGGAAGCCACGAGCTCCTGACTTTGATTTCTTGCCAGAGTCCCGGAGAGTGACACCATTTATCCAAACGATTGGAAAAAAGTTTTGGCTTTCAGTTTCTGAGGATTTGTGATCTGTTTTTGAGGATTTGTGATCTGAGAGCTGCTCTCAGGAAGAAAAAGAACTGGGAAAGAGGGACAGGTCAGAGGGGAGTGGCTCTGAACTGGTGGGAGTCAGATCATGGCAAAAATCTCCGTGGGGATTCCCATCACACCTCATCCGGGTGAGAGCGGGGACAGCTCTGCTTCCCTGGGCTCTGTCCCATTCCTGCTTCCCTGGGCTCTGTCCCATTTCTGCTTCCCTGGGCTCTGTCCCATTCCTGCTTCCAGGGCTCTGTCCCATTCCTGCTTCCCTGGGCTCTGTCCCATTCCTGCTTCCAGGGCTCTGTCCCATTCCTGCTTCCCTGGGCTCTGTCCCATTCCTGCTTCCCTGGGCGCTGTCCCATTCCTGCTTCCAGGGCTCTGTCCCAGCCCTGCTGAGGCAGTTTCACCTTTGGAGATGAGCAAAGGATTCCAGGAGAGGGCTCAGCCTCCAGGACTGCAGCGATTCCCGCAGTTCCCAAGGGAAAGAGCATCCCAGGGCAGCTCCCTGAGCTCCTCCTGCAGCCCAAAACTGAGGGAAAGGAAACGTCAGGCACAGGAATCATTGAAAGACGGCAAGCATTGATGGAAGTGGCTCCTGGGAGGAGATCAGGGCATGAGGAAAAGCAGGAGAAAGGGCCCCAGGACGTGTTTCCTCAGCTGGAATTTCAGAGGGATCATCTGCCTCGGGAGAAGGGGAACAAGGACGGGGCAGGAATAACCAATTTTTTGGTTCGCTGGCTTTTCTGGATGGGAAAGAAAAAGTCATTTCAGGTTGAATGAGAAGCTGCATTTCCCCTGGAATGAAACAATTCCTGTGAGTGGCCGAGGGGGATTTTGTGTTTCCAAATAAATGAAATAGGAGGAGATTTTGAATTAACTTTTTTTCCCCCTGTCCTGAAGTTAAAGAGGGATTTGAGGTTAGTGGGAGTGCCCAGGAGGCTCCTGGGGCTGTGGCAATTCCTTCCAGGGGTTCCTGACCCCAGGTCCCAGCTGTCCAACCCCATGATGATGAGGGAGCTGCCCTGGGAGCAGGGAATGATGGACTCCAAATCTCCAGGCACTGTAAAAATTGGGATACCACACAAATCTTCCCCAGCAGGACAAACCAGAGCCACACATGAACACCTGGGACAGGTCACAGAGCCGGTACTGGAGCCTCAGAGGTACAACACAACCTGAATACATTCCCACATCACTAAACCCAGGTGATTCATTGGGATGGAGTGGATTTATGGAATAGCAATGTGGACCTGGGATCACTTCCATTGTTTCTGCCTCATCCCAGGCCCCATCTCTGCTCTGCACTGAGGAGAGAAAATGTTTATTAAAAATGTTATGACCAATTTACAGAGCTTTTAATGGATCTGTCACAGTGAAACAGAGGCGGCCCTGGGGAGGTGAACACACATTTTATGGTCATTTAATTTTGCTTAGGATTTTCCAATTGAACTTCTGGCATGCACGAGGATTATTAAGATTCAGGGATTCCTGCCCATTTGGGGGGATTACAAGGAATAAATCATTAAGCTTAATAAAGGTGGGAGAAAATGGCAAAGTTGGATGTTTCTGACGAGCTTGGGTTTGTCTTTATGAGGTTTTTGTACAAATTCCCTCGGGTTGGGGTCGGGATGTGCTCGAGCACATGGAAATCTCAGCACCTGAGATGAGGGTGGGGCCAATTTCAGCTTTGTTGGAGCAGCCTCAATCAGGACATGCTGGGAACAGCCTCGGGAAGGACCAAAGCCATGGACAACCAGAGATTCATGGCGAGAAATTCATTCACAAAGGGATAAATCACTCACTTTGTTCCTCTCCTCCTGCCTGGTGCCTCATGTTCCCTTCTTCCCTTGCCTGACCTCTCTTTTCCCATCCTTCTCTCTGGGGAGCTTCAAGCAGGCAGGAACAGGCTGGAATTTCCCAGGAGATGAGCTGGGACCAGACAGACAGGGCCAGATGTGCAGGACTCTGCCAGAGCCTCCCAAGGCAGGAGCATCTGGAGGAGGCCCCAGCTTGGTGCTGGCACTGGGGAGGTGGCTGGGATGCTCTGGCTGTGCCATTGTCACCCTCTGGATGTCCCTTGTGGGCACTCAGGACAGCTCTGACAGGTGAAAATGTGAATTACCTGAGAGACTCACAGCTGAGACAGCACCACGAGGCCTCTGCCAGGGAATTGCTTCCTCCACAGGGATAATTTGGGTATCAAAAGGGCTGAACTGCAGTCCAGAGAAAGGCTCTGTCTGAGCTACAGGAAAATTGCTGCATGTACTCCTGGAGGTGAACAGCAGGAGCACATTTCCTTCCACAGATCCGTGGTCGTTTCTCACCCGGGGTTGCCAATCCTCCTTCTCTCACCTCACTGAAAAGCAAAGCAGTTTAAAGTGTTTTGATGCCTTTCTTGCAGGAGGGTTTGAGATGTTTTGTTAATGGCTGAGCAGGACTGGGAGAGCTTTCCACGAAAAACCCTTTAGGAAGGGGATACAAAATCCCTGACATTTCCCCTGAGTGCCCTGGTCCGGCCCCTTTGGGCTCGCTGCTGTTCCCTGCTCACAGCCAGACACCGTCCCTGCCCTGTTCCCCCCGAGCTGGCACCGCAGCACCGAGATCTCCCGGACACACGGGCAGGGTCAGCCCCAGCACTGCTGCCGAGGAGCCTCTGGGGCCCGGTGATTCCATCCAAATCCACAGGAGCCTGCAAATCCAAGCCTTCCAGCCTGGAATTCTCTCTTTGCCTGACAGCATGAAGTGTCCAGCTCAGGCAGAAGCTGCTCCCAAGGACAGGATATTGCCAGGGAAGGGAAAGTCCTGGGATGGTTTTTTTGGCCACTCAAAGATCCCAAACCGAACGAAGCCCTGCAGAGTTGCCATCACCTGGGGATGTTGCTTGGAGAGGGAGGGATGGGGGCAGATCTGGAGCAGAGCAATGCAGGCTCTGAGTGGAAACTGGGCAAGACATCGTGTGTTCCTCTGGAGTTTTCTGTTTTAGGTGCTGGAATTCCACCCTGGGGTCAGGTTTGGGACAAAAAGGACCTGGAGGGGCTGGAGGTGTCCAGGGCAGGGAACGGGGCTGGGAAGGGGCTGGAGCCCCAGGAGGGGCTGAGGGAGCTGGGAGGGCTCAGCCTGGAGCAAAGGAGGCTCAGGGGGCCCTGCTGGCTCTGCACAGCTCCTGCCAGGAGGGGCAGCCAGGGGGGTCGGGCTCTGCTCCCAGGGAACAGGGACAGGAGCAGAGGGAACGGCCTCAGGCTGGGCCAGGGGAGGCTCAGGTTGGATATTGGGGAAATTTCCCCATGGAAAGGGGGGTCAGGCCTTGGCAGGGGCCGCCCAGGGCAGGGGGGAGTCCCCATCCCTGGAGGGATTGAAAGCCCTGGGGATGTGGCACTTGGGGACGGGGTCAAGGGTGGCCTGGGCAGAGCTGGGGATGTTGGACTCAGTGATCTTGGAGGTCTTTTCCACCCTAAAGAATTCCATGGCTCTGGAACACGCACACAGTGCAGGTGAGCAGGATGCAGCAGCAATGGGACCAGGGACGGGATGGGAACAGGCAGGAGAGTGGGGGATGGAGTGGGAAACCCTCAGAGCAGGACAAGGCCAAGGAGGTGTCACTTCATGAAAAACAGGCAGAAAACCCACCTTGAAACAACCAAATTCAGAGGAATTGGAGAACAAAGACAATTTTCAGAAAACAGCTGGTTTGAAGATTGTTTCAGAGCAGGAGTAAACGGTTCATTTTTATAAAACCTAAAATTTTCATGCCAATGCCAATATTTGCTGTTAATCACATCTTTCTCCTGGTGTATATTTGTAAAGTGGGAAAGGAAAATAAGAATATTCCAGAATGAGCAGCTGAAAGGTTCCATTATGAGGTTGTCAGAATATTTCAACATCATCCAAGTGCTTTGCCTTCCCTCCTGGAAAATAAAAACCAACATTTGTTATTCAATGATACTATTTCCCAAGGCATTTTGGTGAAAAAAACCAACATTTGTTATGAAATGATACTTTTTCCCACGGAATTTTGGTAAAACACAGCTTGTAAAAGATAAACATTCCCTGTTTCTCCCCCAATTCCAGGATTTATTAATCCTGGGGTTGGGTTTATCACTGAGGAAATGACATTTGCACCCCACTGACATCAGACAGGGGTGGTTTTGTCCTCTGAAGGGGTGACAACCACACAAATTCACATGCCAGGCATAAATCCATCCATCAAGAAGGGCCTGCCTCTGGTTCCTGGAAGGGTCTGGTTGTCTGGCAAAAGAGTTTCTAGAACAGATCACTCCACTTTTCCAGGAAACAAAAGAGCATTTCAGCATCCTGGGACTCCAGCTACGGAATTTGCAAGTTCTCAGCTTGGAATAATCCATCTGTAAAATCCCAGGTGGGTGTTTGGAGTGTTGTGCAAGCTGGGAGCTCTCCATGCAGCAGGAAAAGGTCCCAGACTGTGCAGGCACCTCCTGGGAGGGGTGGGCAGGAGGCTGGAGGCTTAAAATCAGTGGGAAAACAGAACTTTTTAACAAATAGGGGAGTTCAGACTGGGCTTTTAAGTCTTTTCTGCCTCTAAAATTCAGGTTGTTGTCACCTGGCAACAGTTTCCCCCACGTTTGCCCGCCCTGGGCAGCTGGGTGGAACGTGGTGCCCTGAGCTGCTCCTTGCTGCCAGATGTGTCCACAAATCTCTTCTGCTTCCATGTGCTGGGATGTTCCAGGGCTTTTCCTCATGGTATCAACTGAGAATTGGCATCAAAGGTGTCACAGGAAGGACCTCGAGGTGACCTGACCCCAGCACAGGAGTTTTGATTCACTTTTCCTTCCCCATCCCTGAACTTTGGGACAGGCAGAGGTTCCAGTGAAATCATCTGGTCCTGGAGGGCTCTGGGGCAATGGGATTGGCCCAGGATGGGGGAAATGGGAAAGCCTGTGCAGGATGGAGGAGGATGAGGGCGAGACTCCAGGCAGGCACAGGGAGAAGCAAGGCCAGGCCATGGAAATGAAATGTCCTCACCAGGAGGCTGCCCTGGCAGAGCTTCCCCCCAGCAGCTCTGGAGTTCACCTGAGAGACCCCGAGCTCCATTTGTCAGGGAATTCACCACTTCCAAGGGCACTGCACTTGAGAAATGGGAGCACCTGTTGGGATTTAGGCCCCCGTGGGTTTTTACTGCATGGCTGAGGCTTTCCAGGCTTTGGAGAAAGCAGGACTCCCGCTCCAGGAGGTGTTCCCTGTTCCCAGAAGCCTGGATGGATCCTTTGGTGCGGAAGTGATTGCTTACCTGCCAAGTTTTCCAAAAAGTAGGACAGGATTTGTGTTTTCTCCAAGTGCTGCAGGTGGAGTGAAAGGAGCCATTGTTTATTTCTGTCTCTGACATCTCTATGGAGCTTTTCCAGCTCCTTTTCCGTGTGCAGATGGACGAGGCCTCCAGTGAATCCTTAACTGAGCCACTGACACAAGGAATGGTGCCATTAAATACGAATTAAGGATGTGCTCCCTACCTTTGAGGGAGTTTGGGATAGATTCCCTCATTTTCTAATCTCCTTTCCTGCAATGTTCTCTCCTCAATCCTTTTCCCTGCATCTCAATTGAGATTTTGATGACTCATAACATTAATCCTTTCTGAGCAGCAAATCTCTTCCCTTCCAGGCTGGAATGTGAGGAGCTGTTCCCACATTCCTGCCTCAGACCCAACTGTTCCTGGAGCAGCCACAGAGCTCAGCCAGGCCCTGTGTCCCAGAGCCCATCTACAGCCATGGGCATCCCCAGCTGCCAGGCTGAGCTTTGATTCTTTGTTTTACTTTATTCTGGGGGAAAAGTCAGGAATGGGGTCACTGTCATGAGGGACCGCACTGCAAGCTCCTGAGGTGACCCTTCCCATTGTCCAGAAGGAGGTGGAGCTGCTGGGATGAGTCCAGAGGAGGCCAGAGCTGATCCAAGGGCTGGAGCCCCTCCAGAGCCAGGCTGGGAGAGCTGGGGGGGCTCACCTGGACAGGAGAAGCTCCAGGGAGACCTCAGAGCCCCTTGCAGTGCCCAAAGGGGCTCCAGGAGAGCTGGAGAGGGACTTGGGACAAGGGATGGAGGGACAGGACACAGGGAATGGCTTCCCAGTGCCAGAGGGCAGGGTTGGGTGGGATACTGGGAAGGAATTCCTCCCTGGGAGGGTGGGCAGGCCCTGGCACAGGGTGTCCAGAGAAGCTGTGGCTGCCCCTGGATCCCTGAAGTGCCCAAGGCCAGGCTGGATGGGGCTGGGAGCACCTGGGACAGTGGGAGGTGTCCCTGCCCATGGCAGGGGTGGCACTGGGTGGGATTTAAGGTCCCTTCCAGGATGGGACCATTCCAGGATTCCATGATCATTTTGCCAGGTAGGTCTAGGACAGACCACTGGGATATTGCTTCTTGAATTTCTATCTGTGGTGGAAAAATATGCCATAAAAGTGAACTAAAATGGAGCAAAGCAGGAACCTCTTTGTGGACATTTCCCTTTCAAAATAATATTTTCATGGAAAAAATTAAAATTTTTTATCTCCCAAAAAAGCCTGAACAGACTCTGTAAAACCCATCCCAGACGTGAGATTAAAACCATGAGGGAAGGGAAGTTCTGTAGCTAAAAATCCCCAGGTTTGGAAGCTGCAAAGCTCCTGGGAAGGGTTTGAATCCCTCCTCCAAAGCTGAGGAAAGGCGGGGGGAGGTGACACTGCAGGATGGGGAATCAAGATTAGTCCCAAATCCAAATTCGATGTTAAGAAAAGAAAAGTTAATTTAATAATTCCTCTCTGTGAACCTCCATGACAGCTCCATCTGAAACCTTCAGGAATAAGTCTGGGAACGCTGTTTGAAGCCCCAGGAGTCTCTCTGAAGCCATTTCCAAGAAGCTCTTTGGGCATCTTTTAAGGCAGCTCCAGCTTCCCGGGGCTGGAGCAGCCCTGACATGAAAGAGTCGTCCCAGTCTTGTGCAAATGAGCAGGGGAGGGGGAGAAATGAACCCTCATTAAAAAAATCTCATTTTTGCAATGCTCATTAGCCACGTTCCAGCAGCAGCTCAGGGGGAGCATTCCCAGACAAGGCTTTGGGATGGGCTGGGAATGAGCCTTGACCTGTGCTTGGCAGGTTCTGTTTGCTTTAAATGCCTTCCCCACTTCCAGAGGACCCTTTCAAGTGTTGTGGGAGCAAAGGCTTTTCCAACATCTCTCATTCCAGAGGGAGCTGCAAACAAAGGGAGTCTGGGGCTGGATACAGCCCCAGAAATTACTCCAGGATTTCTTTGGTGAAGTCCTGGGGACAAGGAACATCCTGGGCTTATTTTTACATTTGTTTTCTTCCTTTATTTCATAGTCTTCCATGTTTCTATAAAAGAATTCCTTGGTTTATTTGGAATATCAGTTCAAGAGGGTCCCTGGGGACTGACCACCCTTTTCTCACTGCTTTGGCACGCGAGTTCTTCCATTTCCTTCCATGGAATTCTCTCTGACCCCAGAAAGGCAGATCAGGATGAGGCTCCTCCTGCTGTGTGCAGGAGGCATTGATTCCTGGGAGTCCCAAATGACTCTGGAAAAAAGCATCAGGCTCCTCTGGAGCAATTCCTGGCAGGAGAATTCGTGTCCTGAGCCAAGGGCACCAATATCCAAGTGCTTCCCTAACAAGCCCAGGTTTTCCAAACCTTCCCATCCTGACCTGCCCCACCACAGCTCCTCCATGGACCTGAGAGAGGAGTTTTCCAAGGCCTGGAACCTTTCCTTGTGGGGATCCTATGGGACAGAGTCACCCCCTCAGGCAGCAGCCATTCCTGCCCTTAATTCCTGAACTCACTGGGAAAAATCTGCTAATTAGCACCTCGTTCATTAGGGATTGACTGCCTTTAAACACAATAGGACTCAAGGATGGGAGAGCTGGGGGTGCTCACCTGGAGAGCAGAAGCGCCAGGGAGAGCTCAGAGCCCCTTCCACGGCCTAAAGGGTCCAGGAGAGCTGGAGAGGGACTGGGGACAAGGGCTGGAGGGACAGGACACAGGGAATGGCTTCCCAGTGCCAGAGGGCAGGGTCAGATGGGATATTGGGAAGGAATTGTTCCCTGGGAGGGTGGGGAGGCCCTGGCACAGGGTGCCCAGAGAAGCTGTGGCTGCCCCAGCCCTGGCAGTGCCCAAGGCCAGGCTGGATGGGGCTGGGAGCAGCCTGGGACAGTGGGAGGTGTCCCTGTCCCTGGCACTGGATGGTCTCTAAAGCCCCTTCTAACCCAAACCATTCCAGGTTTCTATGAACTTATCTCTTTTCTCCAGTGGGATTTTATATCTCTGGATTTGGTCTTCCCCTGAAGGTTTTAGGTTTGTTATAAAACACCCAGAAGTGTTTGTGGCTGAAGGACTTTCCAGGATAAATCTCTGTTGTTCCCATGCTTGAAATAATGAAGAAATCAGAGCTGGGGATGCTGCTGGTCCCTCCCAGCTCCTTGTTCCTCGCAGATCAAGCTCTAAAAAATGTGATCTTGTCCCTTCTCCTGCTAAATCAGATTAACTCCTGTTTCCTAATGATCCTGGAGTGGTTTGGGGCACCAGGAGGGGCTGAGGGAGCTGGGGGGCTCAGCCTGGAGCAAAGGAGGCTCAGGGGGCCCTGCTGGCTCTGCACAGCTCCTGCCAGGAGGGGCAGCCAGGGGGGTCGGGCTCTGCTCCCAGGGAACAGGGACAGGAGCAGAGGGAACGGCCTCAGGCTGGGCCAGGGGAGGCTCAGGTTGGATATTGGGGAAATTTCCCCATGGAAAGGGGGGTCAGGCCTTGGCAGGGGCTGCCCAGGGCAGGGGGGAGTCCCCATCCCTGGAGGGATTGAAAGCCCTGGGGATGTGGCACTTGGGGACGGGGTCAGGGGTGGCCTGGGCAGAGCTGGGGCTGTTGGATTCGATGATCATGGAGGTCTTTTCCAACAATTCCAAGCCTCTGGGACACTCACACTCAATGCAGGTAACCAGGATGCAGCAGCCAAAGTCTCGAGGCTGCAATTACTCCACAACCCAAAATAGTAAAACATATGCAGGGAGAAACAGCTCCAAATAAACAAACCCACAAGCTGCTCCTATAAAAATATCTTGGAATGTGCACAACAGACTGGGATCCCTCAGGGCCTTCCCAGCTCTGCTCAGGGTTCCAGTGGTAACAGCTCTGAGCTGGGACAGATTTGCAGCCCTAAAAAACCCAGAGTTGTAGTAATTACTGACTCTGTGCTTTAAGTAGGAATATCTTGGCATGGAAATATATTTTCCGTTATTTCCAAATGACAGCAGACACAGTGACAGCTCCAGCTGTTTATTTTGGGAAGACAGGAGGTTTTAAAGGTGGTTGGAGGAGAAGAGATGCTGGGATGGAGGAAGGTGAATTAATCTCTGCGTAAAACCAAACCAAACCAAACCAAACCAAACCAAACCAAACCAAACCAAACCACTCCCTGCTCCTTTAACTTCCAATGACGTCCAGCCAGAGCAGTGAAATCCTTGGAATTAACCTCCAGAATGTCCCCCTGGAAGTGCTGTTTGCAGGATCAGGAGGGCTCCACCCTTCAGCTCTGGAAACCGCAGTGAGTGTTTGTGATTGAAACAAACCCAGCAGGGAGAAGGAGCCTGAGGCTCCCGGGCCACCTTCAGGGAGTTCTCACTCATTTTTTGATAAGTATGCAAAGCATGTGCAGTGTGGAGAGGAAAAGGAAAGCTCATCCAGGGCGCTATCCAGGGATAATGCAACAATCTGGGATAGGGAGAGACAACACCGAGCCCTGGAAGGATTGCTGTCACTGAACTGTGCTTCCAGAGATTCATTGCTCACAGGAAACTGTAGGAACTCCATTCCCTGAGGTGCTGAGGAGCCAATTCCAAGCCCAGGAAAGTGATCCCAGCGATTGGTGCCCTGATCCCCCAGGGGGATTCAGACAATTCCTTCTCCACCAGGAACTGCTGATTTACCAAATGCAGGAGTTTGACTTTCTTTTTCTTCTCAACATGGAATAAGTTTGGTTTGCTAAAACTTATCCTCAAATCCTGGAGAGCAAATGTCCAACCAGGAATGCACTCTGTGGTTGGGGCTTGTGCTGGGAATCATGACTCAGCCCTCTGGGCAGGTGGATTTGGAATCACACTCTGGATTCAAGGCTGGGTAACAACACCACCAATCTGGAAATGTTCATTTTCCCCCTTAAATCCAAGCCCACAATGTCTGGGAGCTAAGGCTGGTGGATCAGTGGGATGTGTCTTCATTCTTTTCTTTTGAGATGAAGCCGTTTCAGCTCTTGCTGTCTGAACCCACTGCTGCTGCTGCTGTTGGAATTTCATCCTTGGAATAACTGACATTCCAAATGGATCTGTGCTGGGGAATCGTGGCCTCTTCAAAACCAGGATTAAAGCAATCAGAGCAAGCAGAGTTGGGATCTGTCACTGAAATATTCCCACGTGCTGAGCCCCCCTTGGATGCTGATGGAGCCAGGGCAGGATCCTGCCGGGCTCAGCCCCATCCCTGTGTCCCACACACATCCCACACCTTCAGCTGTGCTGGGAGGGATGGTGGGACATAAACACAGGGACTTCAGGATTCCAGGCAGCAGCTGTGCATAAAAAACACCCCGGGGAGGATGAAACAAGGGCTGGCTCTGGGGCAGGAATGAGACCTCCCAAAACTGCAGCCCCAGCTCCCAGCCATGCTCCCACCTGCACTGGGGCAGTTTCCCAGGATGTCTTGTGGCTCTGCAAATAATTTGTACCACAAAGTTATAAACAATCAGCAGGAGAAGGAACAGAAAATTCCTTCCAGAGCAAAATTCCCAACTTTTCCATGGCTGAAAATGTCTCTCCCTGTGCTGGGCACTGGGGTGGTCACACCTCAGGTTCTGCGTTCATGACAAGAAGGACACGGAGGGGCTGGAGGTGTCCAGGGCAGGGAACGGGGCTGGGAAGGGGCTGGAGCCCCAGGAGGGGCTGAGGGAGCTGGGGGGGCTCAGCCTGGAGCAAAGGAGGCTCAGGGGGCCCTGCTGGCTCTGCACAGCTCCTGCCAGGAGGGGCAGCCAGGGGGGTCGGGCTCTGCTCCCAGGGAACAGGGACAGGAGCAGAGGGAACGGCCTCAGGCTGGGCCAGGGGAGGCTCAGCTTGGACAGCAGCAGGAATTTCTCCATGAAAAGGGTTGTTCAGCCCTGGGCAGTGGTGGAGTTCCCACCCCTGGAGGTGTTCAAAACCAAGCAGATGTGACACTTTGTGACGTGGTTTGGTGGCCGTGGGGGAACTGGTCACAGGTTGGACTCGATGATCTCGGAGTTCTTTTCCAATCTTCACAATCCTGTGATTCCCTTCCCAAACCTTTCCTTCACTGGATGTGCTTGGACCATCTGCCTTTTCCCAAAGGGTCGGTGCCTTTCGGCGACTTCCAGCAGACAAGGGTTGGGCCCCAGTTTGACACCAGTGGCAGTGGCAGTGTCACCAGTGACCTGTGCCCAGCCTCGGGGCAGGAATTCCATCCAGAGGAATCCATGGGATGCACTCCAGCTGCCACCAGAGCTGTCTCTTTCCTTTAGCAGCCCCCAAGGCTCTATTAAAGGGCAGGGAAATGAATTTAATCAGCAAAGAGGAGGGAAAAAAGAAAATAAGGAGCCTGGTCAGGAGGGCAGGTGGCAGTGGGGCAGCAGGGACTCCTGAGCTCGATCACCAGATCCTTCTTGCCTCCCTAAGAATTTTATCTCCAGGTTTTTTGGAAGAAGAGATGAGTTAAATTCAAATAATGCATTAAAGGTGTTTCCATACATGCTTTTTATTTCATAAGCTGAAGCTGCTGTCAGGGTGAAGAGTGAGGGAATATAAAGAAATCACTTTTCCTTGGCAGGAATTTGATTCCTTTTCCTCTCCCCTGGCTGCCCAGAGCAGTGGAAAGAGGCTTTGGGCATTAACATGCTTGGAACACTCCTGGAGCCTCAGGGAGGAGCGAGGTCAGGCAGGGAACATCACTAATTCCTGCTGGAAATTACAACCATTTCAGGTTTTTATTCCTGGAGACTTGTGCCAGGTGCTGAGGAGCTCTAAGAAGGTGGAAGGGAATTAACAGCTCAGTGTTCACCACTTTGCCTCAGGCTTTGCCTTTGGGGTCAGGGCAGTCCCAGAGCCCTCAAGATCCTGCAGTGCCTTGGGATGAGCCTTTTCAAGCCTCTCCCAATGACATCAGCAGCAACAGAAATCACAAAATCATGGAATCATGGAATGGTTTGGGTAGGAAGAGACCCCAAAGCCCATCCAGCCCCACCCCTGCCCTGGGCAGGGACACCTCCCACTGACCCAGGCTGCTCCCAGCCCCGTCCAACCTGGCCCTGGACACTGCCAGGGATGGGGCAGCCACAGCTGCTCTGGGAATTCCATTCCAGTCCCTCCCCACCCTCACAGCCAGGAATTCCTTCCCAATATCCCACCTAAACCTACTTCCTTTCAGTTTAAATCCTGAACCTTGTGGGGTGCCCATAACACTTCCAGAGGCTGGATATGGATTGAGCCCCAAATCAACCCACACATGAAAAAATAAATAAATCCTGCTCTTCTTGCATCCTGTTTCCTTCGTGATGTTTTCCAAAGCAACAAGGAGGAAATCAGATGTGCAGGGAAGGGGTGTCCCCCCTCAGCCCCAGTCCCACTGACACACATCCAGTGGAGAAGCAGCAAGAGCAGAGCAGAGCTGGGAAGGCTCGGTTGCCAGAGGAATCCTGGTTGGGATGTTGGGAGTCAGAGCCAGGCAGAGGGGACAGAGGGGCTTTGCTGGGCAGGCCCTGCAGGACAGATGGAGCCAAGGCAGGAGGAGGAAGCGTGGAGGAGGGAAAGCTCCATATGGCAGTGGGTGAGCAGGGAAAAGCAGTGACACTGTTTGCAGTCCTGAGCTGGCTGGGAGGTGTAAAACCCCCGCTGCAGCTCCCAAGATTTTGCTGTTTCTTGGCACCCTGGGGTTTTATTCCTGCTGAAATCCCCATTTCCCAGTTCATGTGGATGCACGGACAGGCCAGGCCATCCAGTCCAGGAAGTTGTCAGTGACTTGCTCCACACTTAGCACATCCTTTATTTACTGGAGAGCTGGCAATTTTCCAGCTAAATGTTGTCTGGCAGGAATTATTCCTTTTTAGAAACTCCGTGTGTTGAGTTTTGGGATGGCTGGAAATGATGCTTTTTGGGAAGAAGTCTCCAAACTGCCAAAGGATCCCATTTCCCGCTGCTGGGGGAAAGGATGGCCTTGCCAAGGAGCCACTTCTCTTTTAGGGAATACAAATGTCAGTGTTTATCCTGACAGAGCCCTGCCTTAGGCCGGGCCTGGGCCAGGGTTTAACTGCTCCCAGAACTGGTGTTGGGGATCAGTGTCCTTCCCTGCCCCAGTGACAGCTCAGCTGCTGGCCCAGGGACACCTGCGCTTGGATCCCAGGCTTTTCCCACAATCCCAGACTGGTTTGGGTTGGAAGGGCCTTAAAGCCCATCCAGTTCCACCCCAGGGACACCTCCCACTATCCCATGGTGTTCCAAGCCCTCCCCAGCCCGGCCTCAGGCTGTGCCAGAGGTCCTGATTCGGGCCTGGATTCATCCTGGGATTTTGCAGCCAGCTTGGATTTCCAACACACAGAGCAGATCTCACCTGCAGAGAATGGCCTGGGATGGAGCTGCCACAGGGACAGGGATCTGTGAACTCCTGGAATGACCGATCCATCCATGGATTAGAGGGGTCACCCTGGGCTGTCTCCTCTGCTCTGAGCATCCAGAAATCCAACAGAAAGGAAAGAACCCCAAGCCCCCAGAGCCACTTAACGAGTGTTGGATCACTCAGCTCTGAGCATTGGCTTGATTGGAGCAGGGATTAATTACAGGACTTCATCTTCCTTGTCTTTTCCGTGGCACTTCCTCATTAACATTTACAGCAAGATCCTGCTCCATGACTGGGCTCCAACTGCTGGAAAAATACCTGTGGTTATTAAAACTGTGACTAATTGTGCTGGAGCCACCCTTGTGACTTCACAGCTGCTGATGCAGCTGACAAAGGATCCTCCTCCTGCAGTGGCTTTGCTGCCAAGGCTGGGAGCAGGCACAAAGTGGGATTTTTCCCCATTCCAAGTCCACAACAACTTTTTTTACAACTTCAGCCATGGGATGCAGCTCTGAGCAACCCCAGGTGCTGGTTCCCAGCTGCTCTGGGGCCGTCAGGCACCTGCAAAGCCCAGACTAAACCCTGTTCAAATCACACAACACCAATCCTTCCCAGTTTAAGGGGACAGCCCATTGGATACTGGACACACCATTGGACACAGCTGATTGTAAATTTATCTTCATTATTATGGTGATGAAAGTGTTTGTTTTCCTCCTTGTTGTGCTTATTAAAAATGTGTTATTATTGTCTGCACACAGAGAGATTTTGTCTCTAAATCTTTGTCCCAAATTCCTTGTCTTGGGCTCTGTGTGTGCACCTGCAGCTCAGAGCCAGTTCCACAGGGCTGAGAGTGCTGGGGTTTGCTCATGAGCATAAAACCATGGAATATGGAATGCTTTGGGTTGGATCACCCAGTGCCACCCCCTGCCATGGGCAGGGACACCTTCCACACTCCCAGGTTCCCAGAAACCACTCAAGGCTCTGCAATTTAGCAAACTTGGAGTTTTTCCTCAAGCTTTGTGCCGACTCTTGGATTCCATTCCCAAGGCTGTGGTGTGTCCGAGGGGCAGCACCTCAGACATTCCCTGCACTCCTGCAGAATTCCATGTTTTATTCTCTCACCTGGCAGCTGCTTCCCTTCAATTGCAGCAAAAGCTGCTCAGGCTTGAAAGGGAAAACCTGGCTTTAAAAGTAGGAAAACCCAGGGCTTTTCCTTGAAAACTGCTGTAAAAATGTCATTTCATAGACTTGGGGCGGAATAGCCAAACCTGAAATGCTGCAGATGGGCAGAATCCCTTCCAAAAGGTGCTGAGGGCTGAAGTGAGAGCAGTGTGGGGTTCCACTGGTGTCCCCTGATGCTGCTTTTCCTCTGGAATATCAATCCCTTCCCCCAGGAATCCATGACTCAGTTTCCCCAACCTGCTGGGAAATGCTGGGACTAGGCCAAGCAGGGAACTGTGAGTGATGGCTCTGGGCTTTGTGGCTTTCAATGCTCTCTGCAGGATACATTTGTTGTTCTTTAGAGCTATAAAGTCCTTCCTGAATGGAGATGGATTTTATCCGGAGAGTCGTTCCCACAAAGCAAACACAACACAGAACTGCAGCCGACTGAAATCCAAAAGTGTTGGAGTTCTGTCTGGAGGATTACAAAGCCAAAAACGCCTCCCCTGGGATCTCAGTGCCAAGCTGTGTCTGGAAAGGATAAAGGAGAGGTTTGATCCTTTGTAATCCTTGCTGGGGAGGAGGAGGAATCCCCTTTTGGGGCAGACGGGGAGAGAAGCCACAAAAGCCCCTCACAGGGCTGGGTTTGGCTCCCTGGGTGCCAAAATCCCGGCAAGGGCTGAGCAGTTCGACCCCAAGAGCAGAACAACCTCTCCCTTCCAACCCTGTGGGAAAGGGGCAGGAGGATCCCCAGCATCCAAAGGGAAGAGCAACCCCTGAGGGGGAAGAAAGGAACATTTCCCACTGTTTAGGCAGGAGTGAGTCCCCTGAGGGGTTTGCTGACCTGGAAGCTCCGAGTTACCTGAGCAGCCTTTGTCTTTTCTGTTTCACTGGTTCTGCTCAGTGAGGGGAAACTGAACATCGTTGGACTGGGCTGGAAAATCAAATTGGGAGTTCTCTGAGCACCTGGAATGGGGATTGAGCATCCCAACGTGCGTTACGGGATCCTGAAACAGCCTGGCTTGAAGGGACCTCAAAGCCCCCCCAGTGCCACCGCTGCCCTGGCAGGGACACCTCCCAGTGCCCCAGGCTGCTCCAGCCCCGTCCAGCCCGGCCTGGGCACTGCCAGGGATCCAGGAGCAGCCCCAGAGCCGGGCCTTGGCCTCGTCCCACCTGGGCAGGGAGCAATTCCAGCCACGGGAGCCGAGTTCCAGCGCCGGGAGTTCTGAGCACCTCCCAGCCTTCCCCGTCCCAGCTGAGCCCAAACTGGGGTGTCCGGGATCAGGAGCCGCTGGAGCAGAAACAAAGGCTCTGCTGGAGAAGGAAAGGAGCCGCTTTGAGCCAACCACTGCTAATTAACGTATGCAAATGAGGGCAGCCCGGGTTGCGGGGAGCGCTCAGCACCCGCCTCATGTGGAAGCAGCTCAGGAGGAACAGTGAACTCTCAGCTCCTCCTTGTGCAATTAGGGCTTCGTGAAGGACTCATTAATCAGTGCAATTAGCGGGGCTGCTGCCTCCCGCAGTTCAAAGGGGGCTTTTGGGGGGACTTTGCTGCTCAGGAGCATTGGGTGAGAAATCCCCAAAGCTTTGACGGCATCTCCTCATCCCAGGCCGGCCCAGGCTGGTGTGGATCAACACCAGGACGAGGGTTTCGCTCATTTTCAAGCGGCAGCTGCTCCCTTCCATCTGAATTTGCTGTTCTTTCCAATCCCTGCTGTTTGTGCCCCTGGGGAAGGGTCCCGGCCAGGGCGCTGAGAGCACACCCGGCACAGGGAACGCTGCAAACCTCCTTCCTTGGGAACACTTGGCTGGTCAGAGGTTTGGGTTGGGGTTTGGGTATCAAAGCCAACAAAGGGGCTCCTTGCAAGGCCTTCAGAGCAGCCCAGGTGACCTTGGCACCATCAATGCAGGGAATGAGTGCAAAATCATCACGGTGTCTACACAACACTCTCTACCCCAAACCTGAGTTCCAGAGGTTACAGGCACCACGAGGATGTGGGAATTATCCTCACTTTTACAGCCCTGCTGGAGCCAATCACCACTCCAGGTCCTTCAGGAGTCCTTTCAGTGACGCTGAAGCTGCACAAAATCTCAGTATTGCACTCTCAGGCCTTTCCTGCAGGGGGAAAATGAGGCTTCCCATGACTTTGTCCTGCTCTGTCCCCAAATAGCTGCTGGCCTGGCTTCCTGCCCAGGGTCGAGTTCACCTACTCTGCCCACAGGTGGGGCGGACACACCCCAAGGTGTGAGGAGTACAAGGGGATTGGAGAACATCACAGAAAAGGTTCTTACAGAGCTACAGCTTCACCTGAGCGAGGGATGTTACCGAATCTCGTTGTCTCAATTGTTTTGGTCTCAAAAATATAGAGATTTAACAGCAGCAAATTCTCCCTGCATGAATTCCAGCCTTGCACACATAAACAAAAAAACTTCAGGAAAAAAAAGATAATAACAAATAAATCACTCTTTGAGCAGAAAGCTCCTCAAGCTGTAGTTACACTGTGATTAAAGAAAACACTTGGCACCACAATGGAATTTTTCATATCAGGGCTAATAAAATGTTCCCCTTAACCCGAAGTGGGGGGTTCTTCACTTTCTGATTGAGCAAAAAACAAATTTCAAGGGTTTGAATTCAAGTTGACCTGGAACAATTCTTTGTTTGTTTACTTGTTGGAAATTGCCAGTGAAGCAAAAAAATCAATTATTTACAGAGTTCTACCTGGGCTGTGCCTGCCCAAACAATGGGATAAACAACCTGCCTGGCTAAACACTGTGAGGGAATGGGAAACCTTCTGCAAGTGGGAATCCTGGAGAAACTGCAGGGCTGGAGCTGTTCAGTGACTTCATCTGGAAGCCACCAGGCCCTGGTTCAGAGAATCACAGAACATCCTGAGCTGGGAGGGACCCACAGGGATCATCCCAGTCCCTGTCCCTGCACAGACCCCCAACAACCCCACCCTGGGCATCCCTGGCAGCGCTGTCCCAATGCCCCTGGAGCTCTGGCAGCCTCGGGGCTGGGACCATTCCCTGGGGAGCCTGGGCAGTGCCCAGCACCCTCTGGGGGAAGAGCCTTTCCCTGATCTCCAGCCTGACCCTGCCCTGGCACAGCTCCAGCCGTTCCCCTGTCCCTGTCCCGGGGAGCAGAGCTCAGAGCTGTCCCCGGGGAGGAGCTGCAGCCCCCGGAGAGCTCTGCCCTCAGTGTTCAAGGTGAGGCTGCCCTGGCCCAGAGCAGAGCATGACAATCCCCTCCCTCGATACTGTCCCTGATCCCCCCAGACAGGGATGTCCCTCCTGGTTCCAGGGCACTTCTGGCTCGTGTTCAACTGGCCAAGGACCTCCACATCCCTTCCCAGCTCTGCTCTCCTGTGTCTCACTCCCCATCCAGGTTTGCCCCATGCCAGGGGCAGAATCCCACGTTTGTCCTTGTTAAACTCCCTGTGGTTGATGATTCCCAGCTCTGGGAATTGTCAAGGTTGTGGTTCTCTCACTGCCCTCAGATTTCCAATGAAATACAAGGATAACAAGTCAGGTTCAGTCAGAACTGTAAAAAGCTCCATGGATCACCCCCTGGATGCCACCTCTGAGAAGGGCTGGCAGAGAAAGCTCTGGGCAGCCTGGACAGGCACATCAGGGCATCCAAATACGGATTTCTCCCTCTGTGGGCACAAGCAGCTCAAAGCCAGAGGTTATGGAGGGTGGGGAGGTCCCTGAAAACCAAGGTGGAGTGGGTTTGATCCCCTTCAGCAAAGGTTTCATTCGCCTACCAGATTCTGCATCAAAACACCTCAGGAAAAGGCACCCGGCTCGTTCAGCAGCGCTTGGGAGCTCCCATAACTCAGGGCAGTAAAAAGCAACCCAGGGCAGGGATTTTTTATATCCTCTCTGCTCAGAACACAAATAGATTAGCTCTTTATATTCTCTTAGATGTCTGCACAGGTACTTGAGGCACTGAGACACAAATCCAGCCCTCCTGGGTGGGTGGGTGCAGGTCTCTCCCCCAGCAATGGAAGTGGGATTCATCTGAGCAGGGCTCAGGAACTCCCTCAGGGAATCAGCTCAGGGTCCAGAGCAGATCTCCCTGATCCCAAACTTGCAGATTTCCACAAGCCAGGAGGGACAAGCCTTGCCCAGAGCACACCTGGAGCCTCAAACCCCAATAAATCCTCTTTGTTTTCCTCATTTCTCTTTGGTTCTCTCCTTCCCTAGGAATGCTTTAGGGGGCTTAGCATGGTGAATATCAGTGGGAAGGGAAGAAATTCAGGATTCAAGGCAGAAAAAGCCCCTTTGATAAACCAGGGAGCCCCAGATCTCTGCTGTGTCCACCTCAAAGTGACACCAGCTTGGCTGTGCTTTGTGACACCCCGAGGTGGCTTTGACCCAGTGCTCACACCCACGACTCATCCCTGGGTCTTCCCCTCTGCCAGCAGCGCTGGGAACCAGGGGATTCTCCAAAGCTGCAGCTGGGATGCTGCAGGGACAGCTCAGCCCGGAGGGGAGGTCTCTCTGCAGAGCTTCAGTCGCCTGAAATACGAGGATGCGACAGTTGCACTGAGGAATCGGCTCTCCCAGGGAAGTTTTGGCTCCCACGGCCTCTGGGATGGGCTGAGGGACCCCCTGGAGGGGCTGGTCAGGGCAGAGGGTCCCTGCTGGCCCTGCCGAGCCCAGCAAAGGCTCTGGCTCTCCACAAACCCACCCAGAACAGATTCAGTGCTCAGGGCTCCCCTTGAGCAGAGTTTCTCAGGACAGACCCGCCCTGTCCCGACCCTGCCAGAGCCCAGGGCTGGCCTGGATCATCTCCAGTGCTGGGCTCCCAGTTTGTCCCTGTTCCATGAGCAGACAGCCCCTGGCTCCAGCTGCAGCATCCTGCACCCATCCCGCATCCATCCCGCACCCATCCCGCATCCATCCTGCATCCATCCTGCACCCATCCTGCACCCATCCCGCATCCATCCTGCACCCATCCTGCACCCATCCTGCACCCATCCTGCATCCATCCTGCACCCATCCTGCATCCATCCTGCATCCATCCTGCATCCATCCTGCATCCATCCTGCATCCATCCTGCATCCATCCTGCATCCATCCTGCATCCATCCTGCATCCATCCTGCATCCATCCTGCATCCATCCTGCATCCATCCTGCATCCATCCTGCATCCATCCTGCATCCATCCTGCATCCATCCTGCATCCATCCTGCATCCATCCTGCATCCATCCTGCATCCATCCTGCATCCATCCTGCATCCATCCTGCATCCATCCTGCATCCATCCTGCATCCATCCTGCATCCATCCTGCATCCATCCTGCATCCATCCTGCATCCATCCTGCATCCATCCTGCATCCATCCTGCATCCATCCTGCATCCATCCTGCATCCATCCTGCATCCATCCTGCATCCATCCTGCATCCATCCTGCATCCATCCTGCATCCATCCTGCATCCATCCTGCATCCATCCTGCATCCATCCTGCATCCATCCTGCATCCATCCTGCATCCATCCTGCATCCATCCTGCATCCATCCTGCATCCATCCTGCATCCATCCTGCATCCATCCTGCATCCATCCTGCATCCATCCTGCATCCATCCTGCATCCATCCTGCATCCATCCTGCATCCATCCCGCACCCATCCTGCATCCATCCTGCATCCTGTCCACGTCCCTGCTGTCTGCAGGCTCTGCCCACGGGGCCAGACTTGTTAAGCCCGTCCTTAACAATCCTTTCACCTCCGGCCCGGGGCCTTCCCCCGGAGCAATCCCTGTTCCACACTCCCATTACCCAGCAGCTGCAGCTGGGCCTGCAGGAGCTGTTATTTCCTGTGCTGTTATTTCCATGGCCCCTCGGAGCTACAAGAGGATTGAAACCTCCTTTGTGTTCCCTGCCCAGATGTCACAGCCTCGGCTGGCACACGCGGGGCAGCTGTGACCTCCCTGCTCCCGGCTCTCCAGGGAAAGCAGAGGGGATTGCAAGGTCAGGGCTGGAATTGCTGAGTGCAGCCCACACTGGGAGAGCTGTTGCTGTGGGGGAATGGACAATTCATTCCCGAATCCTAAAGCTGCCGGAGCTGTCGGCAGGGAGTGGGAGGTGATTCCATAACATGGAGCTGCAGAGGGAGGGGTCAGAGAGGGAAGGGCAGGGCCCCTCCTCTGGGATACCCCTGGGAAACCTCTGGGATACCCCTGGGAAACCTCTGGGATACCCCAAGATATCTCTGCGACACCCCTGAGACATCTCTGGAACCCTCAAGGCTGACTGGGGCCCACAAAAACAGGAACAGAGGGGGATTGCAGCCCCTCCTCTGGAGCTCCCACCTGCCCAGGGGCTCACCCAGTGCCACAGGAATTGTGCAGGGAGGGGACCAGGTCCTGCTGCTGCTGCAAGAATTGCAGGAAAACGGAGTCAGCTTTGATCCTCTCCATGACACAAAGCAGGAACAGCCCCAGGGCTGCGAGGAGCAGAGGAGCAGCAGTGGAGGTGTCCCCAAAAGCCTCAGTCATTCCATCCCTGGAGGTTTTGTCCATCAGCTTTATCCATCCCTGCCTGCTGGAGCTCTGTGGTGGGACAGGACCTCCTGCTTTTCCTTCTCCTTCTGTCCTGAGCTCCTGCCCCTCAGCATTGTGCAGAGGTGACCTCAAACCTTCTGCAAGGTCCAGAAATGGAAAGAAAATCAATCTTTGCTCATATTTATTCCCACCTGAGGGTGGTTCTGTAATGTTTGGCCACTGCCCAGGGGAGAGGGAGCTGACTTATGGTGTTCTCAATCCTGTTAGCAACATGAAAGCCAGGGGGATAATCCCAGAATCCCAAATCAGTCTGAGCTGGAAGGGACCAGAAGGATCCTTGAGTCCAGCCCTTAAGGGAACAGCCCATGCTGGGATCTTGTGTTTGGCTTTGCCACATCTGGCTCATCTGCAGATCTTTATGGGGTTTTTCTTTCTTCCTGACTGAGCATTCGTCACATCCTTATTAAACAATCTCCTCATCCCGTGCTCCTCCCAAACTCCCATCTCTGGATGAAATCCCCACTTTGACCTATGCAAACAGCAGCTTTGCTCCTGCTCTTCACAACCAACATTTCTGCTTTCCACGAATCCTTTGGTGCCTCTGTTGCACCCCTCTCCCTTTCCCTCTCCCACTGTTCCATGTGGAGACACCCTGAGCCATGGAAATTCAGAGTTCAGGGGTTCTGTCCTGCTGAGGCCAACACAGAATTGCCCATTGTCACCCCCTGGTAGGACGAAAGAACGTCAGGGAATCCTGTCCCCCTGGGAAAGAGAAGGGTGTGGAACGGAGACATCCCAGAGCGGGATTCCATGTTTCCCTGCACGTGGCAGCAGGACAGCAGTGGGATCCAGCAGCATTTTCCAGGTATTTCCCTGGGTGTGCAGAGGTCCAGCACCTCCAGCCTGAGGGTCTCCAGGGGTGCTCAGAGCCACGTGTTGGACTTGATTTCCCAGATCCTTTCCCACCTAAATGATCCAAAGATTCTCTGTGTCACTGTAGTGTTGGTGTTCCAGAGCACCCTGAAAATTCCCACTTTGCCCCTCTGGAGACCGTTCCGTTGTTCTCAGGAGCTCTGCTCTCTCCCTGAAGGAGTCCTGGTGCAACTCCTGCCTGATGCTGGGACAAATAACTTCTCCCAAGAGGAACAACCTCTCCTGAGGGGCTTCCCCAGCCTTACCTTCCCAAATGGAATGAGGTTGGGGCCCTGGAGCACGGGGGGGAGTTCAGCTCCTCCTCAGCAGCCTCAATAAATTCAGTTTCCTGCCAAGGCACTGAGCTGAACCATTCCCATAAACATCCTGCACTTATGGATGAATAAATCCTGGATTAGGGATGACGGAGGGGAGGAAGGGCTCAGTGTGCAGGTGGGGCTGGGGTTGGGCACCTGGGAGAGCCAGGGTGGATCTCTGGAGAAGGAAACTCCCCCCGTGTTGCACTCCCTGTGCTACCAAGGACAAGGGAAGGAATAAAGGGAGCACAGGGAAGATCTTGGTGCCTTCACCTTTCAGCCCTCAGCGAATGGTGCAGGATAATACACAGGAAGTCCCAAAGAAATATTCCTTTTACCTCTTTTTCTCAGTTTGAGCTTAAAAATTCTGAGTTCGGCCCTCGGAGGAGCAGGGAAGAATCTGCAGCTGCATCTGGAGGCTTCCAGCAGGAATTGAGGCTGATCCTTCCCCTGCCTGAGTCAGGGCTTGCTCTGGCTGCATCCCAGTTACCAGGAGCCCAAACCTCCCTGATTTTATTCCACCACTTCCCAGGGCTGTGTCCAGCTCCTGTCCCTGGAGCTTCATCACCCATTCATTCCCATGGTTTTGCAGGGCTTTGATATGGCAGAGTGTCAGAGCTGCAGGAAAAACCGTGAGGGACACAGGACACGGGAATGGCCTTCAGCTGAAGGAGGGCAGGGATAGGTGGGATACTGGGAAGGAATTCCGGGCTGTGAGGGTGGGCAGGCCCGGGCACAGGGTGCCCAGAGCAGCTGTGGCTGCCCCTGCATCCCTGGCAGTGCCCAAGGCCAGGCTGGACGGGGCTGGGAGCACCTGGGACAGTGGGAGGGGTCCCTGCCCATGGCAGGGGTGGGGCTGGATGACCTTAAGGTCCCCTCAACCCAAACCAGTCTGGGATTCTGGAATTCTAAATTAAGCATCTCAGGCTCCACAAACTGGCTTCTCACCTGACCAATTCCATCCCCAGTTCCAGGCTGGAAACACTCCAGTGTGGAGCCATGGAGACACTGCATGCTGGGTAAAGGCAGTGGCAACTGGGATGTTAAAATCCTTTGTTAGAAGAGCTGGAGAATGGGCACCCAAAATGGATCTGTGTCCAGACAAAACAAATTCATTTGATGTGAGGACTGAACTTTACAGGAATTTCAGTGCCTTCTCCTCCCCATCCTGGGTGGAAAATGTTCCTGTCCTGCCTCCCAGGATACACAGAACACACTCCCACCCCTGTGGTTGATTTTTATGGAAGGAGATGTTTTATTTGGGGTTATGGATCCGGTGAAACAGCGGCTGCAGCCTCCCATGCTGGTTTTACAGGGAAAACCCATTTCTCCAGGCCTCTGGCCCTTGTCCCCTTTTCCCTGTGCCTGTGGGTTATGAATGTGTTCCCTGCATCTCAGAGGCACCTTGGAATCTCTATTTATTATTAATTTGTTTGCTTTTCTGGCTCTGATCCTTTGCAGGTCCTTTGACTCTCAGTGTTGGCAATAAAGGCCAACAGAATCCCTGAGCAATTCCTTTCCTCCTCCTCCTCGTCCTCCTCTCCCTCCCTTCCTGAGCCGTGTCCCCCCCTCCCTGCAGGCTCTGCTTCCCGGGGGTGCTTTGGGAGTTGCATTTTTTTAGGGATGAGAGAGATTGGAGGGAAAGCAGCAATTCTTCCTGGGAGCCTAGTGGAGAGTCCCTTCTCCCGGGTCATTCCTGGGAGGTCTTGGTGCTCCTTGGTCCGTTAGGAGCCCTCAGTTCCCTGTGGGATTCCATCCTGGATGTCCAGGGAACACTGCAAACCCACCCTGGCCCCCAAGCCCTGAAAGCCCTGGGTGTGGCAGGGCAGCGATTTAGTACAAAGAACCCCAAACCCGCTGGATTTTAGCAGATTGTGCTGCCCAGGTGAGCTCATGGGTGAAACTCAGAATGCCCCAAACAGGTCAATCCCATGGAAGAACCTCCAAAAGTTTCCCTTGCTCTCGGAGCCACGGCTGAACGGGCACTGCCCCAGCTGGGACAGGGGAAGCCACCAAACAGAGCCCAGGGCCTGGCAAGGTGAATGCCCTGACCTGAAGGTCCAGCAAGACAAACTGCAGGTGCCAGAGTGTCCCAAAGGGCTGGAGATGGTCCAGGCGCTGCCCGGGCGATGCCAGGTTTGGCTCCCTGGGGATGTGCCAGCTGCTCACAGGGCACATTTTGGGATGCCCGAGGGTGAGAACGGCCCTGGCAGAGCTCCAGACAGCTCAGATTCCTCAAGGGCAGGAGGGCAGGAGGAGAAAAAGGTGATTCCTGTGCCCTTTGTGTTGGAATTTCAGCCTCAGGAAAGGTTGGGTACAAGTGAATTCTTATTTAACCCTGCTCAGATGAGCTCTGCATCCAACAGCTGCAAATTGTGGCACTGCTGTGACCATTCCTGTGCCACCACCCAGCGGTGGGGCATCCCTTTCCCTTCTCTTGGCCTCACACCTCATCCTTTCCTCCTGGAGAGCTCCCCCAAAGAACATCTCAGAGAAAAACTGGGAATCAAGAGCACACAGAGACATTTCCCTGCAGTTCTGGCAGAGCCCTCCAGCCTCTCTCCTGCAAACCAGTTTGGGATAAACACCACTCAATGAAATCCCCATTAGGGATCTGACAGGCACTGAACAAACCAAACCCATTCTGCTTCCCTGCATGACTGAGAGAAGGAGGAGGAGGAGTGACCTCCCAGCTCGTTCCTTCTTGGAGATCTGAATGCACAGGAGGGGATTAAATCTTGTATTTACAAGGAGCTACATCTGCCTGGGCCACCTCTGCCTTGAACTCTGGTTTTAATTAGAGGGGTATTTTTAGCCCAGCCTCATGGCCTGGTGGATTCCCATCACAGACAGGAGCTGTGGAAGGCCCCATTCCAGGCTGTGTGGAAATGAGGACATCCAGGAGCTGTCAGCCCTGCTCCCTAATTAGCTCAGCGTGTGGAGACAGATTTATTATTTCTGGCTTGAGAATTGTACCCAGAGCCTCTGCCTGAGTCAAACACACCCCCACAGCCAGAGCACAGCACAGGCTGGGCACAGACACGGGCACAGAGCTCCAGGGGCTGCCAAATCCACACAGGAAAGGTGGGAATGAAGGGAAAGGGCTGGAACAGGGTTTGGAGTGGGGGTGTTGGGCGCGGTAAACATCGGAGCCATTCCTTGGGAAGGGAAGCTCCAAAACCTTCTCTGAGGTCACAAAAATCAGCTCCCAACCCAGCTGCAAGGGAAGCCCTGGGATCATGGAATGGGTTGGGTTCCATGACCCTGGAATCTCCATGGCCCAACCCCACCCTGGGTTTCATTGCAAAGGTCCTGGGACCTGACGTGATCCCAAGTGAGGAGCTTGGGGACAGCAAACCCTTGGAAAACTGATGCAGGGAACAGAGCAGGGACAAAGCCTGGTGTTCCTGCGCCCTGGAAGTGCCTCCCCTGGATCTGTTCATCCAGGGGCCACTGTCCAAGGGGAGCTTCTCCAGCCTGCCCTGGCCAAGGCAGTGCCAGGCAGGACCTGAACTTTCCTTGGCCACAGCCCCCCCAGCCTGTCCCTGCTCTGGGGATGAGCTCTGGAAGGGAATTTGAGCCCAGAGGGAACTGTGGATGCACAGGATCCTGTGGATGCTGGAGGGAGGAGGATGTGTGGACCAGGATGCCAGCCCTCCCCACCAGCACAGTTCAGGGAGCAGATCTGGGGTTTATTTACCCTTCATTTCTTCCTGAGCATCCCAACCACGCAGCTCTGGCAGCATCTCTGCACAAGAATCACATCCAGTGAGGTCTGGGAGACAGGAGGCTCATTGGGAGCTTCCTGAGGGATGTTTTGAGAAGCGGGAAGCAGCAGGAACCTCCTCCAGCCTCTCTTTGTGCTGCAGCATCAACAGGGGGGTTCATTTGCATTTTGTGATGGGATTTTCTGGGCTGCTCCTGGTGTTTTTTAACCCCACCGTTGCCCTGGAAGTGGTAAAATCCGAGTTTAGAGATGTTGTTTAGTGGGATTCAGGGGAAGGTTGGACCTGATGATGCTGGGGGTGTTTCCTGACCTTTAGGATCCCTCCAAAAGCAGAGCAGGGTTGATCCCAGCTGCCTCTGCTGAGGAAAGATGAATATTGCTGTTCTTATAACCTTTACTGGAGCAAGGCCACTCCTCACAGTGCAGGTGAGGGGTTTTGAAGCTGAACTTTGTGTCCCACTCCCTCACATTCCATTGGAACCCTCCTGGGAGATGCTGCGGAATTCTTGGCACAGCAAGTGCCCCAAGGTGCAGAACACACTGAGGATTTCAGGGGAAGAAACTCCTGCAGATGATCCATGTGGTGCCACTCCTGATGGGTTTATAACTCTCAGGAAAACCCTGGGGGGAACACAACTCCCTCGGAATTTGTTGCTGAGGCATCTCCACAAAAAAACCTTTCACTGGAGCACGAGGAGCTCTCCAGGGAGGTGCTCAGAGCCCGCAGTGCTGCACTCGAGTGGCCTTGGCCCTGAGCATCTGCAGGGACCAGGACAGTCCTGCTGCCACCAACACCCAGCCTGAGGGGACAGGGACATCCCTTCCACAACAAAGGGGGTTTCTTCCATGAGACACAAATCCAGCTCTGGGATAAGAGGAATTCTTGGGGCACTCCTGATCCTGAGTTCTCCCCAAGCAAGGGCCGTGGAAGAGCAGCAAAACCCCAAAATCAGGAGGAAAAAACCCAAACAAAAGTTCGAATGGCATCAGAAAGCATCCCATTTATCCCTTTGCCAAAGCCTCATCTTCCTTTTGTGTCCCTGCTTGGTCTATAAATAAATCAATATTATTTAAGCCTTGGGCACTCCATGGTTTTATATTTTATATGGTTTTTTATTTTATATTTATTAGAGATCAGAGCTGCCCCACAGTTCTTTGGTACCTCTGGCTTTACCTGGCTGTGCAGTTGTTTCTTCTGTGAGTCCCTGCACAGCCAGGACTCAGGACTGTCCCATTTCCAGGTGTCCTCAGTCCTGTGGGAAGGGTGGGATCCCAGCTGAGCCTTGGCTTCCATGGGCATTTTGAAGCACCCAGCAAATGCTTGGGGCAGATTCCAGGTACAAAGCCCCAGCCCTGAGAGGAGAGAGAGCAGAATTTGTCACCATTTCTCTGACACAGACGTTGCAAAGGGAGATGTGGGGTCCCTGGAACAGAAGTTTTGCAGGATGTGACAGATTCCAGCAGCGTTTTCAGTGAACTTCCCACCACACTTCATTGCAAATGCTCTGAAACACCTGGGGATGACCAAAGCAGGGTTGGAGCTCTGGGAAAACCCAGTATTTTGTCCAATTCAGAGTCAGCTTTAAAAAAAAAAAGGGAGGTGAAATGATTTTGAAATGATTTTGCAGTGGCTGCAAGGTCCTGGTTGGACTCAGACAAACCAGGTCCCTCCAGTATTTTCCCTAACATTTGAAAAGGCCAAAGCCCTTCAGGACAAGAGTGCAGACGTTTCCTTTGGGGTGTTGGGTGGGCTGGGGGTCCCTGGCTGCCCCAAAGGCCCCCGAGCCCTCTGTGACAGCTCAGGGCAAAGCCTTGACTCAGGGAAGGGTCTGGAGATTTTCTGGGGGACAAAAGCTCTGCCTGACACTGATTCGATAAAATCCTTCACCAAGGGAAAGCTCAGCCAAAGCTCAGAGCCAGCTGAGACACAAAAGGGGCAACAACCCAGCTGTAAACCCTCAGAGCCATGGAAAACAGGGATTCCATAAATCCTTCATCCAGGAATATTGCAAATAACAGCTAAAGAGGAATAGAAAAGCTTCTCACTGGAGACTTGGTGGATATTCCATCCCTGGGGATGCAGGTCCATTGGAGGATGGGGTTTTCTCCTGTTCTCACCTCAGGACCGCCTGGCTGAGCTGCTCTTCCAACATCATCCCAGAATCCCAGACTGGTTTGGGTTGGAAAGGACCTTAAAGCCCATCCAGTGCCACCCCTGCCATGGGCAGGGACACCTTCCACTGTCCCAGGGGCTCCCAGCCCCGTCCAGCCTGGCCTGGGACACTGCCAGGGCTGGGGCAGCCACAGCTTCTCTGGGAAATCCATTCCAGCCCCTCGCCACCCTCCCAGCCAGGAATTCCCCCCCAATATCTCATCTGTCCCTGCCCTCTGGCAGTGGGAAGCCATTCCCTGTGTGTCCTGACTCCCTGCCCTTATAAAAAGTCCCTCTCCAGGGACTTTCTGTGGCTGTTTCTGGGACATCAGCACCGAGCCTAAAACCCTGTGATTAAAAGCAAAACAACCCTGGTGTTAAATGAGTCTGGCCTACCTGATAATTAATTTAAGATTAATGGGAACAACTGAGTTAAAATTCGGTAACAATAATTAGCAAAGCAAATTACAATAAAAGAGAAGGCAACAGCTAAAAGTAATTATAGTGTACAGACATTAAATCCTGCACTGCCTGGAAAATAACCAGGCAACTCCCCCGTGTGCAGTGGGATAACTCAGTGCCTGGGGCTGAGGGGAGCAGCACAGCAACAGCAGCCTGGAGCTGCCTCTGGAATCCCTGATGGAGTCCTGGGGCTGGAGCAGCTCAGCTGGGATCCTGCTGGTGCTGTGAAACACAAACCTGGGCAGGGCTCACGTGCAGAGCTAAAAAAACAACAAGAGAATTTGATGGAAGCTGCCAAGTGAATGCTGGGGGTGCAAGGAATAAAAGGTTGGCTTTGGATCTTCATCCATCACTGTCTCTCCTCACCTCCCGTGAGTTATGGTGGGGTTGTGTTGGGATTTCACTCTGATTTCTGCCTGTCCCAGCTGAGCACAGCACAGCTCAGGTAAACACAGAGGATTTCCTGCCTCGGCTCTGCCTCTTTGCTCAGCGTTGGTTCTCAGGCCTTGGGTGTTTGTTAGAGGGGAAAAAACCCAGACAGTTATTGTTGTGCTAAGGAACCTCTGCTTTTCAATACTCACAACTGTGTCAGGAAGTTTCTCTCTGGCTGATTTTCATGTCAGTTTTTTACAAAGTTTTTCCAACAGCTCTCACGGGGATTGTGTCCAACATTTCACCTCTGTAAGGAGGTGACATCCTTATCCCAGTGTGAGCAGGGACAGGACAGGGGAACGGCTGGAGCTGTGCCAGGGCAGGGCCAGGCTGGAGATCAGGAAAGGTTCTTCCCCCAGAGGGTGCTGGGCACTGCCCAGGCTCCCCAGGGAATGGTCCCGGCCCCGAGGCTGCCAGAGCTCCAGGGGCCTTTGGACAGCGCTGCCAGGGGTGCCCAGGGTGGGGTTGTTGGGGGTCTGTGCAGGGACAGGGGCTGGGCTGGATGATCCTTGGGGGTCTCTCCCAGATCAGGATGTTCCATAATTGCATGTAGCAGAAAATGGAAGATGAGAGAATCACAGAACCCAGACTGGTTTGGGTGGGAAGGGACCTTAAATCTCATCCAGTCCCACCCTGCCATGGGCAGGGACACCTTCCACTGTCCCAGGCTGCTCCAAGCCCCATCCAACCTGGCCTTGGGCACTGCCAGGGATGGGGCAGCCACTGGAAACCTGTGCCAAGGTTGGCAAAAGATGCCCCTGAACCTGGGAAAAGGATTTGGGATCAACCAGGAGCAGCACAGGCCCCACCATGGATCAGGATGGTGCTGAGTGCCCGGGAAGTGAGGAATTTTCTGGGAATTACCTGACAGGGATGGTCCCAGCAGGTCCTTGGGACAGGAGGGGGCAGGAGCTGATTCCTCCCCTCCAGAGGGGATCATTGACTTCCAGGCTGAGGGGCCCCTGCTCCTGCTGTGTCCCCTCCGGATCAGTGCCGAGGTGTGGGACCAGGAGGGATGGATGGAGAGTTGGGATGAGCCCTCCCACAGCCAGTCCCTGCCAGCTGAGCTGTTCCAGGGATGTGTGACCCCTGAAATGTCACTGTCACCCCCCAAACCCCACCCGGGACCCTCAGCAAATGCTGGTCCCAGTCCCCAGCCCTGCACTGCTGAGCAGGATTAGGGACAGCTCCTTAAACTCCCTGCTGGTTTTAGCTTGGCAGACCCAGACCAGGGGCTTTGTGTGGCCTGATTTGCCAGATAATGTCAGATTTTGGTCAACCCAACAGAATGAAACTCACCCCATCCCATTGCAGAGCCCTGCCAGCACATCCCATCCCCGAGCACTTGGGCTGGAGCTGGGCAGGAGGAACTGCTGGGTCCTGGGAGCCCCAGATTTGCCTGGTCTCACCCCCTGACAAAGCACATCTGGCTCTGCACACACCTGCACATCTGCAGCCCTCTGCTCCTCATCCCATATTCAGAAGGAAAGACCCCCCAAAACGCTGTGCAGGCCCCCCCACCCAAAGGCACCAGGCTCTGCAGGCCTGGCCGTTGGAAAATGCTGCTGGAGCACAGGACTTGCCACAGCAAAAGTGAGATTTGGCAACAAAATCCCCGTCCCTGCCAACTGAGGATGTTTGGATTCAGCTTTTCCACTGAAAATGTCATTTATTCAACTAAAGTGGCTTGTAGGTAGCTGACAGCTCCCCCTCCCCAGCAGCTGCTGCAGGGACAGGAAAGGCAGCACTGGAACTCACAGTTGGTTCAGTGCCCCATTCCCCATTTTCAGAGTAGAAAGTTCCATCTGAAGTACGGAATTTCATCAGTATTATTTCATTTAAATGAACTCAGTGACTGCTCAGGAAGGAAAAAAAAAAAAGGTTAAATTTCAAACTGGAAACCAAACACAGCAATATGATCAAAATGTGGGGTTGGGGTTGATGGGAGCTGGGCTCAGCTGCCCCCTTAGCTGGGTTTTGGGTTCAGGTTTATCTCAAACACCCAGCTGGGTGAACTTCAGCAAATATCAGCACCCTGGGGGTGCCACAGGGATCAGGGCCCCTGCCCCGGAGCTTCAGCTGTGCCTGAGCTCCCCTGGCCCAGGGCGGCCTCCCCACTCCCAGCTCTGAGGGGCCTCCAGCAGCCCAGGGGATTTGAGGGCTTTCATTCTGTTCCAAGGACTGACCCTCAGGAGTTTCCTGCTCCACCCGCCCACGTGCCTGTGCTGGATCCCTCACCTGTGCAGGGAACACCCAGGAGGCAGCTGCAGCTGTAAAGGACTTTAAAGTTTTGAAGGAGTTTGCAGTTTTAAAGTCAGTCCTGAGTGGTTGTTATTCTCTGCCCGCAGTTTACAGTGAATTATTCAGTAATTACTCAGTGAATCACTGGTTTGTGGTGGCTGTTCCAGGGACCTACTCCCACTGCCATCACCATTCCTGCACCCCGAGGTGCTGCCCCTGGAGCTCTCCCCGTGCCAGCCACTCCAGGAGAGCCCAGACTCCCTTTGCTGGCTTTGGGAGGAGTTTCTGCTCTCTGTAAATAATTCCCTGCTAATTCTGCTCTGCCTGGCCAGTGCTGCTTGTACAGCCCTAGGAACAATGGGGAGTAAATCCTGATTTTAATAAGGCCAACAAATACTGAATTCAAGCTGTGAGCACTAAATTAGACCAATCTCTGCACAAGTGGAGCTGCTGTGCTGCAGAGGTTGCTCTGTCCCTGCCTCCCTTCAGCCCAGCACCGTTTTTACTGTGCCCACGTGGCCCTTGCTGGTGAATCTCCACTCTTTGCCCTGGAGTCCATCACGTCCTGTGGGCCTGAAATAAAGGGCTGAGCTACTCTAAAAGCCCAGGTCATGCTGAGGAAAGATGGGTTTGGAGAGAAATTCCTTGTCCTGAGCATCCCTGTTGCTCACTTTTGACCCAAATTGGTTTTTGCTGCGGGGGCCAGGCCAGCTCTGGGCACACCAAGGCAGGGCAGCACTTGCTGTTCATGGTGGCTGCTGCTTTTCCTGCCACAGGACACTTCTTCAAGTGCCAGGAGTACTTTATTCCTGCCAAGTGTTGCCAAGTGATAACCTAGGGGCCAGGGAGCTGTGCCAGGGCAGGGTCAGGCTGGAGATCAGGGAAGGTTCTTCCCCCAGAGGGTGCTGGGCACTGCCCAGGCTCCCCAGGGAATGGTCCCAGCCCCGAGGCTGCCAGAGCTCCAGGGGCCTTTGGACAGCGCTGCCAGGGGTGCCCAGGAGGGATTGTTGGGTGTCTGTGCAGGGCCAGGGCCTGGACTGGGTGATCCTGTGGGTCCCTTCCAGCTCAGGATGTTCTGTGATCCCATAACCCTCAGCTGAACCCCAGCTGCTCCATCTGCTGAGCTGGACATGGATACACAGGGATGCTCTGCCTGCATCCCCAGCTCCTGCTCTCTGCTGGGGCCTGGAGAAGCTGAAACCAAACAAATCTGGGAACAGGGGTGGCACCTGAGAGCCCAGTGAGCCCAGTGTGGGCTCTGTCTCTCCCACGGCCCTGGCTTTGCCCATCACTGGTGTGGCACAGCCCCTTGTGTCACCATTGCCCAGTTTCTGCTTTGTGGTGACTTCTGCCAACCCAAACCACCCTGGGGTTCTGTTTGCTCCAGCCAGGGCAGAGGCTACTCAGCTTTCACCTTTCCTTTCTTTCCTGTAAGGAAAGGCTGAGAGAATTGGGATTGTTCAGCCTGGAGGAGAGACATGGGGTGACCTAATCGTGGCCTTCCAGGACCTGAAGGGAACTTACAGGAAAGATGGGGAGAGACTTTACAAGGGCTGGAGGGACAGGACACAGGGAATGGCTTCCCACTGCCAGAGGGCAGGGTTGGATGGGATATTGGGAAGGAATTGTTCCCTGGGAGGGTGGGGAGGCCCTGGCACAGGGTGCCCAGAGAAGCTGTGGCTGCCCCAGCCCTGGCAGTGCCCAAGGCCAGGCTGGAGCAGCCTGGGACAGTGGGAGGTGTCCCTGCCCATGGCAGGAGGTGGACCAGGTTTTAAAAATCCCTTCCCAGCAAAGCCATTCTATGATTCTGTGATAAGGAGGAAGCTAAAGATGCTCCTCACAAGAGCAGGGAAATACTGCTGCCTCTGGAAGTGACCCAGAAACCCAAACCCTCAGCTGCTCCCTCCTCCTACATCTCTGAGCCCAGGGCACTGCTGGGGCGCCAGTCTGGGTGCCTGGGACTGGTTCTTAACACCCCACCCAGCCCCAGCACTCTTTATTAAATCCTAATTTTCCCCTCCGTGGCTCAGCCCCTTCCCAGGGAGCTCCATCGGCTGCAGCAGGGAAGGAATCCCGGGGAGGCGCCCCAGTGAGCCCCTCGGAGGGTCCAACCTCCTGCCCCGTCCCCAGGCAGTGCCGGTGCCAGTGCCGATCCAGCTGTGGGCCAGTGCCAGTGCCGAGCCAGCTGTGTGCCAGGGCCGTGCCAGCTGTGTGCCAGGGCCGTGCCAGCTGTGTGCCAGGGCCGTGCCAGCTGTGTGCCAGGGCCGTGCCAGCTGTGTGCCAGGGCCGTGCCAGCTGTGTGCCAGGGCCGTGCCAGCTGTGTGCCAGGGCCGTGCCAGCTGTGTGCCAGGGCCGTGCCAGCTGTGTGCCAGGGCCGTGCCAGCTGTGTGCCAGGGCCGTGCCAGCTGTGTGCCAGGGCCGTGCCAGCTGTGTGCCAGGGCCGTGCCAGCTGTGTGCCAGGGCCGTGCCAGCTGTGTGCCAGGGCCGTGCCAGCTGTGTGCCAGGGCCGTGCCAGCTGTGTGCCAGGGCCGTGCCAGCTGTGTGCCAGGGCCGTGCCAGCTGTGTGCCAGGGCCGTGCCAGCTGTGTGCCAGGGCCGTGCCAGCTGTGTGCCAGGGCCGTGCCAGCTGTGTGCCAGGGCCGTGCCACGCTGCCAGCTGTGTGACTGACCCGCGGATCGGGGCACTCAGCACTCCCTGTCACACCAGATGAAATATTCAGACGTTTGATCTTGCCCGTTTGATTTCCCGGTGCCAGAGCAGCCCCGCTTCCCTTTGTGGATTGGGAAATCCGAATCCAGCGCTGCTCCTCCGCAGGGTTTCTCCTGGAAGCAGCCGGAATGCAAATGGCACGCGGTGAGATAAGAGCCGCCGTTTGGGGACACTCGCAGCTCTTTGTTCAAGATGTTTAAACTACAAAGTACCTCGGAGTTAATGATTATTTATGACCAGGTGTCACACCTGCCTCGTGTACTGAGGGGCTCTATCCAAACACGGGGAAATCATCAGGCAAACAAGAGGCTGGAAGGGAAGGGAAGGGAATCTTGGATTCTGATCCACTGAAGCAGCAAAGCTGCTCCTGACAGCCCCGGCAGCGAGGGCATCCCTGGTGTCCCCGTTCAGCTGCAGGGAGCCCTGCACAGGCTGAGCAGGGCAGGGAAACACGGCGGGGGGGCATTTGTGGAGTTCTCATTGAGCTGAAACCCATCTGGGATTTGTGGGGTTCTCATTGAGCTGAGATCCATTTGCTTCCCAGCTGCCAGGTGGGAATGTGCAGGATGCAGGCAGGCCCTGTCTGCCCCGGCTGCAGATGGGCAGGAGGGGAAGGGGACACTGAGAGGAGCTGGGTGAAATCAGATGGAGACTCTGCCTTCCCAATCTGCTCCCTCTGACCAAACACCTCCCTGGGGCGGAGGGCAGGAGGGAGGTTGGGGAATAAATGCTGCTCCCCACAACCACTCTGTAATCCCGAGCAGCCCCTGGGCCCTGCCCAAGCCGGAGGTCCAACTTTGCTTTAACACCCTCGGCTGATTTATCACTCCCAGAACCCTGCTCTGGTTTTGAACCCTCCCTGCTCATTTCATTTCCCATTTCTGGGTGCACCCCACACTGGGGGTGCTCTGGGGGTACTGGTTTGTACTGGCCAGACAGGATGGTCCTGGCACAGGGGACGCTGGTGTCCAAATCCACCTTCTGGTGAGAAGCAAGGAGCAGTAACTCAAAATCCCAGTAACACTCCCTGGAGAGGCAAAGGGAGGATGAACTGAGCAGGACTGGCTGGAGCTCACTGAGGCCTTTCAGTACCTGAAGGGACTTATGAAAAACAGGGAAAAGTGACTTTTCCATGGGCAGAGAGTGAAAGGACAAGGAGGGATGAGTTTAGACTGAAGGAGGGGAGATTTAGGCTTGATATTAGGAAGGAATTCTTCCCTGTGGGGGTGGGGAAGGCCTGGGATGGATTTCCCAGAGAAACTGCAGCTGCCCCATCCCTGGAAGTGTCCAGGGCCAGGTTGGACGGGGCTTGGAGCAGCCTGGGACAGTGGGAGGTGTCCCTGCCCATGGCAGGGGTGGCACTGGGTGGGATTTAAGGTCCCTTCCCACCCAAACCAGGCTGGGATTCCATGATTTGCAACCCTGAGGAGCTGTGAGGTGCCCAAGGAATGGGAGTCCCTTAGCCCTGATTTCCAGCCCCAAAGCTGCACAAGACCTTGTGGAGAACAATTCCAGCTGTCCTGGGAGAAGCTTCCCAAGCCACTTTTCCCTTGGGCTGGCTCTGAGATCAATGTGTTGAGTTCTTCCTTCTGTTTCTCAGGTCAGCATCAGGTGTTCCCAGTTATCCCCCAGAAGCACAATGTTACTGCATCCGGAAAAGCAGAGGAGAATAAATTGAAATTACTGATTCTTTGTCCTGTGCAATTATTGTGGGAACAGCTCCCTGAGGACTGGGTGCATAATGGGATGTCAACAAACGTGAGGAAAGGAACTCCATTGTCAGGAAAACACCCACAGGGAGGGAGAAATTGAGGGATTTTAGTGTCCATGTGGAAATGTCTCATCCCACTCCCTTCCCATCCATCCCAGGGATGTGATACAGCCACGGTGTCACCATTTCCAAGGGATAAATGGGAATGGATGTGGATGCTGCACTGCTATTTAGGAGCAGCCATAGGGAAAATAAAGAGCCCTGCTTTGTGAGGAGGGATTGAGGAGGGGTTTTGGAGGGTGATCCATGAACTGGCAGATTCCCAGCTGCTGATTCCTCCTTATCTGGAGCCTCCTGACTCCCATCTCCTCTCGTGGCACCTCGGAATTGATGGTGCCAAAGCCAAGAAGGAAGATGGGAATGTGTTCATTCCCAGATTTTACAGCTGGTACAGGAACAGGGGAGCAAATCCTTCCTTTCATTCCCAGATTTTACAGCTGGTACCTGGGCAAAGGAGCAAATCCTTCCTTGGAACATCTTGTTCACAAGATTAAGGACAAAATTTAAAAAACCTCTGGGAAACTGTTAAAAATCCCAAATCCCTGCAGGAGGGGCTGCCCAAAAGGAGGGAGCAGAGATCAGGAAGGGTTTGATGGGAGCATTTCCAGTCAAGCTTTCCCAGTTCTCCAGGGAGCTTTTACACCTCCAGGGAAATTGTTTTAAAATATCAACTCATGAGAGGAAATAGCCTTGGGAAGGAAAAAACTTTGGAGAAAATCGTGGAGAATCATGCAGCCCATTAGCCACGGCCCAGGGAAGCCCCATGTGCTCACCCAGCCACATCCAGCAGCTGGAAAAGGGGGAGAGAGCGGGAGAGAGGAATTCTGAATATAAATGTATCCTATAGTTATGGGGAAAATAAGAGAGGAAGCAAAAAACACCAGGAAACCTCACCCTTGTTCCTCTTATGCCTGGAGCAAACCCACTTTTCCTTGGAGGGGGAAGAGAATGGATTCAAACATTCCCAGGAAGACTGAGGATATTCCTTCAGGGAACGTCTCCTCAGGGAAACGAATCCTGACAAATCTCTGTGTCAAGGCAGAGCCAGTCCATTGGTCCCTCCTGGAGGAACCTTTTCCTAAATCACTTTCATTTCTCCAGGGCTTTTTCCATCTAGGAGCTTCCTTGGTTTTGCCTTCCCATGGGATTCCATTAAAGAAAAAAGGAGGGATTTTAAATAATTTAAAAAAAAATTCCTTGTCAACCACCAGAGGAGCCAAACGTTGGAGAATACAGGGAAGCGTTAAAGGAAAAGGGCAGGGCTAGGTGGGATATTGGGAAGGAATTCCTGGCTGTGAGGGTGGGGAGGCCCTGGCACAGGGTGCCCAGAGCAGCTGTGGCTGCCCCTGGATCCCTGGCAGTGTCCAAGGCCAGGTTGGACGGGGCTGGGAGCACCTGGGACAGTGGGAGGTGTCCCTGCCCATGGCAGGGGTGGCACTGGGTGGGCTTTAAGGTCCCTCCAATGCAACCCATTCCAAGATTCCATGAAAAAGTCCTGGAATGGGAGAGGGAGCAGCTTCCAGTGGCTGGATCCTGGCCAAGACTGACCTAAGCCAGGTCCTTGCTGTTGTCCCCACCCATGGCTGGAACCCTGCTGCTGTGTCCAGGGACACTGAGGCACAGGGAGGTGGCATTTCCCATCCTTTCCCAATGTCCTTTCCTGTGTCCCAGGGCACATCCCCCAGGGGTTGAGCAGAGCCCTGTGAGCCCAGGGGGCTTTGGGAGGTGATCCTGAGTCTCCCCCAGGCTGGATGAACTGGGAATGGGAATCTCCCCCTGCTCCTCCGGGTGCCACTGCAGAATCACAGGATCACTAAAGCTGGAAACACCTCCAAGGTCATCAAGTCCGACCTTGGACTGATTCCCCATTCCCACTAAAAACTCATCCTTGGTTATAACCTTGGCCCCCAGCTCTGGATCCATGGGATGGGAGCCAGGAATGCCCCAGAGCTCCTCAGGAAAGCAGGAGTGGCTTTGCCAGAGGGCCCTGGAGGGATCCCAGACTTGTGGAATCTGTTGGGCTGGAAAAGCCCTCTGAGTGCACACCAGGTGCCATCCTGAGCCAGGCTGATCCTGGATCAAGAACAGCCTGCACAGGGAATTTTGGCCAGATGCAAACCCAGACACTTCCCTGGCTGGGACGTCTCAGCCCCTTTTCCCCTCCCTGTGCAGCACCAGTGGAACCCCAAGACTATCAAGGACCAATTCCTGTTCCTCATTCCTGGCAAAACAGCCTGAAACTGCCCTGAAATCCAAGAAAAACCCAAATTTTCTCCACCGGCAGCGGGAGAAGAATCCGGCCCAAAACATTCAAACTTTCCCAGTGTTGGTTGTTGTATTTTTTTACAAAAATCAATGTCATTGAAAATTATATAACTGCAAAAAAGCAGCTGAAAAACTTTGGGATGGAGCTTCTATTTTATCCAACCTTTTCTCCATTAATCTTCCCACACAACTGCTGTCACCCATTAGGCTGCCAGAGGAAAAGTCTCTGGATCCTTTCAGTGTGGCAGCTCAGCAGGTGGCACTTACCTGCCTCTCCTTCCAGCCCATCCTGCCCGGGATCCTTGTGGATACTCACCCTGTGCCAAGGGAAACTGGAATATCCAGGGAAATAGACCTTTAGCACCCACCCTGTGGTCTCTAATCCTGGAAATCCACAGAAAAAAGGTAAAAATTCCCAAATTCTCCTGCAGCAGCTGCTGGGGTGAAGGGAGTTCACAGCCACCTGGATCTCCACGGTGGGAATTGCCTGGATGAACCCGTGCTGGAATAGCTGGCAGCATTCCCACGGAATCTGAAAGGAACTGGAGCAGCTTTGGGGCTGTCAAATTTGATCCTTTGAAGTGATTTTTGACAGGAATTGAAGCTTTTTTTGCTGGTGAGGGGGAGTTTTTTTCCTGGTGCAGAGGGGCTGTTTCCTCTCGGGAAAGGAGCACTGAATTCTCCCGGATATCTGCAAAGTCTGGGAGCGTCCCGAGGGAGCAGGGCCAGGTCAGAGCTGTTTGTCAGAGTCCTGCTCTCCTTGTGCTTCCAGCCCCGTCCCTCAGGTGCTCCAGGGATTTTTATAATAATTGCATTTATTGATTTCCTCCAATGTGACCCCCGTGCTCGGCTGCAGCCTCTGGAGCGGGAGCAGGGAGGAGCTGGGCTTGGGATGTGCCACAGGGCCCTTCCCAAAGCCTGCCCGGGCACGGGGCCCTCCCCGACCCCAAAACACCCAGCTCCAGGTGACCTCCGTGCTGTCACCTCGGGAACCATCCCCATCCCCTGCTCCTCCAGCCCTGGAGTGTCCAAGGCCCGGCTGGATGGGCTTGGAGCACCCTGGGATGGTGGGAGGTGTCCCTGGGGCTGGAGCAAGATGGGCTGGAAGGTCCCTCCCAACCCAGCCCGTTCCATGATTCCCCCCACGGAGCCAGTTGCTCACAAACAAAGGGGCAGAAACCCCTAAATGGGAACATTTGCAGAAGCAAATTTCCCTGCAATTCCTTGTGCCACAAATCAGTCCCGGGAAACAGACTGGGGGGTGGGGAGGTTTCACTGGCAGCTTTGGGACTGATCCAGGGACCATTCCAGGGACCATTTTTGGTCCTTAGAATTTCAGCCAAAATCTCCATGGGGAGACTCCAAATTGGTCCAGGGAGTTCACAATTTGTTTTTCAGCAGATGCAGGGAATAAAGGAACTTCCAAATGTGGTCCTGGTGCTGTGGGATCAGAGGCTGATGTGGAGGTGACTCTTCCCTTTTATGCTTCAGGATTTGAAACTTGATTTTCCCACTTCCCTCCTGCTGCTGTAAAAACAGGGATGTGGCAGCCTCTGGGATGTGAAACAGCAGCAGCTTTGAGCAAAAAGAGCTTTTCCCCTCTATTCCACCTGGCTGCCAGGAGAGCCTTCGAATCCCTTGGAAAGAAAAGGAATAAATCTCAACTTAAGGAATCGCTCCCTGAACTTGGTTTGGAAGCCAGACTCCCTGGGAGAGAGAGAATTTTCCATCCTCTCCAGCAACCAAACACAGAGCAGTTTTCCTCTGGATTTGCCAGGTCCAGTGAATTTAACAGGAGGGAAAATGGTTCAGAAAGGGTGGAATTAGCAGGGAATTGTCCCTCTAGACATAGGAGGGGCCATGAAATATTCAGCAGAACCCTCCAAGGTGCCCCGGGGTGACCCTCGGGCTCCTGTGCTGGGCCCTGGGAAGCTCCAGGCTCCTGTTTTCCAGGTGCTGTTGCTTTCAGGAATATGGGATTTGGGGTTAGGGGAGGTGCAGAGGAACCTCCAGTCCCACTGTCACACTCCAGGATTATTCCCATGTGGTATCCAGAAGTATCCCCCCAAGAGAGGGAGGCTGGGAACTCCTTCCCACATTTCCCACTGTCCCAGCCCCCTGCCAGATCCAGAGGTGATGCCCAGTTCCCACAGAAAGGTGGAGGTGATGTCAAATCCCTTAGGAAGATGTAGATGAGGCCTAAGAATCCCATAGGAAGGAGTAGGAGGTGCCCAATCCCATATGGATCAGCTCACAGCCAGCCCAGGACCAGAGCCCAGAACCTCCCAGGTCTGAAGAGCAAGAGGAGCTCAGGAGGTTTTTCCCTTCCCGAGATGCCGCTGGCCCCAGGCCGGGACATCTCCTGCAGCCCCTCTGCTGCTCCCTCCCTGCAGGGACACACGGCAGCCAAACCAGCAGCAGCTTCCCCCAGCCAGGAGCCTCCCAGCAAATTCCAGCCCTCCAGGAACTGGGGAAAAAAGGAAAATAAATGGGAACAGAGAAGCTCCAAGTCTCTGAAGTTCAGAGGTTCAGGCAAAAAATTGAGTATTATCTGTTTATTATCAGCTTTTCTGAGAGATAGAAAATAGATAATATCCCAATCTTTTTTGTCCTCCTGAAGATGGAATCATTTCCCAGCCTCTGGATGTGTCCCCTGCACTCATTCAGGGCTCCTTTGTAAAGGTTCTTCCTTCCCTTTTCTCCTGGCTGTGCTTCCTCAGGCTGGATGGATCCAGGGTCACTGCAGCAAGGTCAGGGAATGGGAAGAAGTGCCCCGAAAGCTCAGGGATTGGTACCAGGCACCTCACCTGGCTGTGTCCCCTCATTGTCACAGGGGATGGAGGGCCAGGACACAGGGAATGGCTTCCCACTGCCAGAGGGCAGGGTTAGATGGGATATTGGGAAGGAATTGTTCCCTGGGAGGGTGGTGAGGCCCTGGCACAGGGTGCCCAGAGAAGCTGTGGCTGCCCCTGGATCCCTGGCAGTGCCCAAGGCCAGGCTGGACGGGGCTGGGAGCCCCTGGGACAGTGGGAGGTGTCCCTGCCCTTGGCAGGGGTGGCACTGGATGGGCCTTGAGGTCCCTTCCCAGCCAAACCATTCCAAGACTTGTTTATAACCCCCTGGACAGAACATTGGGTCCCCCAGTGATGGGGGAGGCTCCTGGGCAGCCCTGGCAGGGACCGGGGGCTCGGGGCCCCCAAACGCCCGGAGAGCACCGGGGCGGGAGCTGGGCTGCCCCGTTCCTGAGGGCAGCAAAGGAACTCGACCTGAAGAGGCCATGAGAACTTTGCTGTTTCATTTACTCCAAAGAATTCAAATTAGTCCTTGACAAATCCTGAGGTGTTTTCATTGGTTTCATTTCCTCCCCTCTTTTCTTCAGCAACGAAATGGGAAACAGGGAGAAAAAAGGAGATAATTGTGAGAGTGCCAGCTGAGAAGTTTAAAATAGATCCAAATCCTTCCTCTTCTCTACCTGCAGAAAGAAAACAAAAAAAGATGTATTTAAATATATATCTATGTAAACACATATTTATGGATTAGCATTTTTTCCTTTTAAGAAGGCTGGGAATAATGGCTCTGGCAGGAAATGCCAATTAATGAGACTCTGCTAATTAGAGGCCATGTGACAGCCCTGTCCTCTGTGGCACTGCCCAGGACCTCAAACTTACAGCTGATCCCAGCTGGTGTCAAACCCCTAGATCAGCCACGTCAGTGTCCCCTCCAAAACCTGGGATGAAGGAGGAGTGAATCCTTTGGGATGCGCAGGGATGGGGGACTCCCCCCTGTGCAGGGTCCCCACCCCAGCCCAGATCTGAAATGCTCCTCCTGAAATCTCCCTCATTAATCCTCAGCAGCCTCCTGTGCAATCCCAGAAAATCCCATTTCCTTTGCTTTCCCCATGCCGTGATTCCCACTGTAATCCCAAAGGAGCAGCAGCATCTTTGCTCACTTGGGCATTTGTTTGATCTCTCCCAGGTTTTTTAACTTTAAACACACACAGGGCCCTAAAAAGGAGATATCAAAAGTTTCCCCTTTTTTTTTTTTTTTTTTTTTTTTTTTTGGAGCTGGAAGCAGCGTTGTGAAATGCAAACAACTCCTCTGTGGCTGCTGGGGTGAAGCAGCAGAGGAAGAAATCCTGACATTATTTATGTGCTTTCCATATTTTGTTATGGATGGAGCATTTCACCTCCCTACACTGAAAACACTCAGCCCTGAACCACTGCAGGCCCCCCAAAATCCCTGTAACATCTGGAAGAGCAGGGCTGCACCTGGGAGGGTTCTGCTCCGAGAATCCTCAATTAATTGGGAGAATTTCCCAGCTGGAAGCCAAATCACTTATTTATTTTATTTGCACGGGAAATAGAACAAACCCAAAGACAACAAACTCCCCTTGGATGTTTTTGGGGGGTTCCCCAAAGCTGTGCTGGCCTGGGCTCACTGTGGGTGGGGTTGTCACATCCTGTGGGGTCTGGGCAGCAGGGATGGAATTGGGGCCGAGCAGTGGCTTCCATGGAAACCCCAATGTCCCAGAGGTTCCTGGCTCCTGGTGCTGGGGTGGCTCCTGCAGGAATTGTTCCCGCAAGGCTTGGGCAGGGCAGGGGATGGTTCTGGCAGGTTTGGGGTTTGCAGAACGTGATTTGGGCTCATTTTGCCCCGACCCCCTGGGCTGTGGGGTCAGCCCTGTCCCCAGGGGCTCGCTGGGTCCCAAAGCCCAGCCCAGCCCCGGCAGGGCTGTGCAGGATCCCTGCTGCAGCTGTGCCCAGCTGTGCCCAGCTGTGCTCCTGCCCTGCAGCTCCAGTGGCACCCAGAGGTGTTTCTGTGCAGGGCAGGGGGGGCCCTGCCCAGCCAAAGGGGCCTCTCGGTGTCTGCCCCTTGTTCTCCCTGCCCTGAGCTCCTGGGAGTCAAAAATCAACATTTTTGTTTTCCAGGGGCTCTGACAGCACACAAATCAACACTGGAAGACTGATCCAGGAATCCTGCAATGATTTGAGCTGGAAGGGACCTTCCAGCCCATCCGGTGCCCGCTGCCACGGGCAGGGACAACTTCCAGGACCCTGGGGTGCTCCGAGCCCCATCCTGCCCCATTTCATGCCAGCCCTGCAATTCCTCCTCCTGCTTTTAGTCCCCAAACCTCAGCAGAGCAGAGGATGTGAGCACGGCCCGGGACAGCGTCAGGGGCCCCAAAGCAGGGATGACTGTGCTGCCCACTGCCCCCGCAGGAACTGCTCGGGAGAGCTGAGCGAGGGAGCGGATCCCAGAACCGCCCCGGACACGGGAGGGCAGCGCGCCCAGGGCAGGGGGGCTGTCGGTCCCTGGGAGTCTGGGACAGAAGAGTTGGGGGCTGGACCCTCCCTGCCTTTGCTCCCTTCCAGGATGAATTAAACAGTGACAATGAAAGGGCCCAGCAGAACACAGTGTTATTATTTATTTTCCAAATATTTGTCTTTCTTTCACCTTTCAGGGCACACAGGTCATGTTTGGGGGGGGGGGG
>VZRZ01005886.1:200312-234608 GCA_013398175.1 Climacteris rufus
GCTCGGGGATGTGGAGGAGGAGCCTGGGCTGTGGGATGTGCAGGAGGAGCCTGGACTCTGGGATGTGCAGGAGGAGCCTGGGCTCTGGGATGTGCAGGAGGACCCCAGACCGTGGGATGTGCAGGAGGAGCCTGGACTCTGGGATGTGCAGGAGGAGCCTGGGCTCTGGGATGTGCAGGAAGACCCCAGACCGTGGGATGTGCAGGAGGACCCCAGACCGTGGGATGTGCTCCCCTGCACTGCTGCCCTGTTCCTCCCCCACCCCGCAGTGCTGCAGCACCGTGGAGCTGCACGAGGTCTCATAAAACCTGAACCTGCCCATGTTTAATGCATGACTCCCCCCCACTGCCTGGGTGAGAGAAAAAAAAGGAAAACCAGGCAATGTCCTGGCAAGACCAGTGACATTTCTATTTTTAAAGGCTGATTTCTAAATAGGGGCATTATTTCAGCCCTGTGTACGAGGGAGCAGGCCCTGGCCTCCAGCAGACCAAGCACTGCTGCTGCAACCCCCCCGTTTGGCTGTGCAGGTTTTCTCCTGACCCACTTTTTGGGGTGTGTTTGTGCTGAGCCCTGGCTGTGATGGCACTTGTTTTTTATGGGTTCCCAGAGTAACAGGGGTGGCAGGAATTGGGGTGTTTGCTAAGGGCTCGCTGGGCACTGCTGCTGCCTTGGGCAGGCCGGGCTGGTGGGTCATTGCTGTTTGATGTGCCACGAGTCAAGCCCTGCTTCAGGTGCCTTCCCAAAAGCCTTCCCTTCCCAGAATCCCAGAATTAACCAGGTTGGAAAAGACCTTTAAGGTCACCGAGCCCAAGCCCTGAGCTGACAGCCCCTTGTCACCAAGTGCCACATGCAGGCTTTCCCTGAACACCCCCGGGGACGGGGACCCTGCCAGCTCCTGCTGCTGCTTTCCTGCCCCTCCACCGAATTCCTGGCAATGCCCGGCTGCTCCTGAATTTCCAGGGAGGGAGGAGGAGGCCCCAGCTCTGGGCTGGTGCAGGGGCAGTACGAGGGACAGGGAGGGGACAAACGAAACGCCACTGCCCACCTGCTCTGCCCAGAGCCTCATTTCCTGCCGCCGGCAGCTCTCAGATCTCGCTGCAATTTCTCGGGCTGATTAAAATCACCCAGCAAGGGCTCGTCTGAGTCACAGAATTCCTACCTGGAGCAGCTGCTACATGCCAGGCTGCAGTGCCAGCCCTGCCCCAGCCCTGCCAGGGCTCCCGCTCCCCCTGCCCGGCAGGACCATTGGATCTTTGCTTCTCCCGCGGCTCCCCCAGTGTTGTCTTGCTTCTTGCAGTTGTGAATGTTTTTACTTTCTTGTAGTTAGTGTCTCATAGTTCTTTCTGTAAACATAGCTATGTTATTGTAACTGTATCTTATCTTTCACATTCCTTTCTCATAGACACAGAACTTTAATGGACATTTCCTTTGACCACTGTAATTAAGGAAGGAAGAACTAATTTCCTCCAATGAATAGTAATTTCCAAATGAATATAAAAAATAAAGAAGGCGGGTCTTGCCCCCTTCCTTCCTTCTCTCTGATCCTAGAAACAGGTGTCTCTAGCTCGTCCTTTCGTGTCAATACTGTGACACCCCCAGGGCTGCCCCGGACCCTTCCAGTCCTGGCGGCTGCAGGTGCGGGCTGGGGGGTTTGCCCTGGGGGCTGTGCCCTGGGGCAGCTGCTTCTGCGGGGCTCTGGGGCCGCCTCTGATCGCCTCCCCTCCCATCAGGGCAGCCCTGGGGTGTTCCCGGCCGGGCCCTGGGGAGCCCGGAGCGGGCAGGGCTGTGCTGGGCCCGGGCAGGAGTGGGCAGGGCTGTGCTGGGCCCGGGCAGGCCCCGGGGTCACCCGCAGCCGCTCTCTGGCTGCAGCCGGGGGATCCTTTCCGCCTGTAACTCCTGGTGGTTGTGGCCAGGGCTGGGCGCAGGAGTGCGGGCCAGGAGCAAAGGCAGGGACTGCACCANGGGCAGGGCTGTGCTGGGCCCTGGGGAGCCCGGAGCGGGCAGGGCTGTGCTGGGCCCGGGCAGGGCTGTGCTGGGGCCGGGCAGGGCTGTGCTGGGGCCGGGCAGGGCTGTGCTGGGGCCGGGCAGGAGCGGGCAGGGCTGTGCTGGGCCCTGGGGAGCCCGGAGCGGGCAGGGCTGTGCTGGGCCCGGGCAGGAGCGGGCAGGGCTGTGCTGGGCCCGGGCAGGCCCCGGGGTCACCCGCAGCCGCTCTCTGGCTGCAGCCGGGGGATCCTTTCCGCCTGTAACTCCTGGTGGTTGTGGCCAGGGCTGGGCGCAGGAGTGCGGGCCAGGAGCAAAGGCAGGGACTGCACCACACCCAGACTTTAATATTTATTATAGCTCAAAGCAAATAAATCTTCCAGAGGGAGATATTTGATAAGGAAATGGGAGAGGAGAAGCTCTGCTGAGGTCTGGGATGTGCCATGAGCTTTGGTGTTCGAGGAGCTTCAGATGGAAGCTCCATGGACTTATCCCTGATATCCCAGCTCTTGGAAGGGCTCCACATCCTGCCCCTAAATCAGTTTGGCCACTACTGAAGTAAAAATAGGAATAATAACAATAATCTTGGGTCTTTGTCAGTCCCAGCAGATGCCTGAAAATGTCCTGTGAGTTGTGCTGGCCATGGCAGTGCTGTCCAAACCTGCTGTTCCCAAGGAGCCACAGGGATAAAGGAAGGAATTCCTCCACTTACGTGGGGTTTCTTCTCCTCTTTGAACAAGACCTGGATTCACCTCCCTGGTTTCATCTCCTGGTTTCATCTCCTTGCCTGGGCTGGGTGTGGGTTCAGAGGGTCTCAGATACCCTTTGGAAAATTTAGATGTTTCCTGGTGTTTCTTTTCCACCTCTTCAGTGAGTTTTTACTGCCAGGTGGGGCCTGAGGGGGCTGGAAATGGGCTGGAATCACCCTACAAAATAAAAAACCCGCTGAAAGATCAGGAGCAAATCAATTCCCATCATTTCTGGCTCTCCTGGGAAGTCATTCCCATTTTGGGGTGTTGGTGGAGCAATGCAGGAGGCTCCCAGGGCCTGGAACAGAGTGAGCCAGAGCTCAGATTTTAGGATTTGGGGGGTTAAGCCAGGAGAAGCCCTTTCCCTGAAGGAATTTCCCCAATATCCAAGCTGAGCTCCATCAGAGCAGGGAAGACAAAGCTCCCGATGGGATTTGGCTTCACTGTTTAATTATCCAAAATACAAAGTATTTGGGACAATCCCTCACCACATGTGGGGACTTCAGGCTGCTGAAAACCTCTGGAATGGATGAATTGTGGGCACATGGATGGAGCTGTGGGAGCAGGCCCTGGCTCAGGTGCTGGGCTGGGCCAGGGAGCTCCAGGTGCCAGGGCTGTGTGGGAGCTGCTGGGTTTGCTGGGAGGGTCATTTCCTCCTGATGCTGCTGAACAACACCAAGAACCATCCCCACCTTTGATCTTTCAGGGCCTGTGTCCCAGCAGAGAGGCTGTTTGTGTGGGGTGGGATGCACTGATTTATTCCCATTTGCTCATGGATCCTGTGATCAGGAGCACTTAGAAGGGAGAGCAGGGCCAGGGCCAAGTGATTCAGTGAAGGAGGGGTTTGCTGGGGGTACCAGCGGGGCCTTCTCACCTCCCCACGTGCAGCAGAATTGATATTTAGGGGAAAAATGTTCAGGTGGAGGCTTTTGGAATGGGATGATGGGGCTGGATTGGACAATCCCTGTGTGAGGCTGAATAAAACCTGGGTGAGGCTGACGAGAACCAGCTTGGCAGTACTGGGAATAGGGAGTTCCACTCAGAGCTGTTCAGGAGATTAAATCCATCCCTAAATGAAATTGGGCAGTGTTTGGTGTTGGGGATCACACCAAGGCCTCAGTAACCACCCCAGACTTGTTCTGTCTCGGGATCATTTAGCACGTTCACGTTTTAGACGTGTCAGACATTTCTGAGAATCCCAGACTGGTTTGGGTTGGAAGGACCTTGAATCATCCAGTGGCACCCCAGGACACTGCCCCTGTCCCAGGTGGCTCCAAGCCCCGTCCAGCCCGGCCTGGGACCCCTGCAGGGCTGGGCTGGTGCCCGGGCTGGGCTCAGGGACCCTCCACGGGGGCTTTGGTTCCTGGTGCTCCTGGGGGATCCCAGGGAGCCCATTCCCAGCACAGAACTGGAGCAGGTTCCCTTCCCTCCCTCCCGTCCAGGGGGGTCCCAGCCTGTGCCTGGCCCGGGCACAGCCCCACCCAGACAGCTCTGTAGCCCTGGGGCTCTTTCCCCTCTGGGTGTCCCGAGCTGGGTCAGCCCAGGGCAGGGCTGGACCAGCCCCAGCTCCCATCCCCACCCAGCCCCTCCAAGGGCTCCAGCCCCCCTGGGCCGCCCTCAGAGCTCACAGGAGGTGCTTTCTCCCCACCTCAGGCTAAACCCAAGGATATTCTCCTTTCCTGTGCCTGGTTTGAGCTCAAACTCAGCCATTTTGGGGTGGAGCACAGAGAGATTTGAGATTTGGTGTTTGCACTGCAGGAGCTCTCCAGGTTTGGTCATCCTTGGCTTTGAGTTTGGCTTCTTGGTTTTGTTTAACTTTTCTTTGGCATGAAAACCGTCCTGACAAACTGGGGAGGGGCTTTTTGGGGTCACTGGGTGGTTTGTGGATTGCTCCTTGAAGGAAGGGAGGGCTGGACGTGCTTCCCCAGGCCAGGAGAGGTGCTGAGCAGGGACAGCCAGAGGTTAAATAATCACCTTTTTTATAAAAGTTGCTGTTTTTATGGACACTTCCTGGGTTTTATCCAAAGTTTTATTTAGAGCAGCGTGGGGACATCTCCAGTGACCTCCCAGTGCATTCCTGTGCCCCAGGATTTGTCTCCTGTCCCTCCACAGCTTTCCCTGGAGCTGATTCCAGTGGCTGATCCTGACTGTTGGGGCTTGGTGTTTTAAACTTGTGGAATACTGAAACTTTGAGGATGATTTTCCATCCTTTGGGAAGCTGCAATTTGTCTCTTTCCTGGAGCTGGGCAAAATCAAAATAAAATAAAACCTGAACCCCCCTCCTGAATGAGAATTCTGACCCTTTCCTCCCTCCCTGCTGCAGCTCCTGGCACCTGAGCCTGAGGATTTGGGGAGCAGAGGGTCAGGGAATGAACAATTTGATGATGTCTTTGAAAATTCTTCTGCAAAGAGCAAGGGAAGAGAGAAAGTCAAATCCCAGCCTTCCCCCAAAACACCCTCGTGGTGCCAAAATATTTTGCTTTTCTCCTCCAAGCTGAAGAGAAAGTGCCTCCCTTCCCTGCCAGGTTTTGTTGTTGGATTTTATTATTTAATGGTGAAACCAAGCAGATGAAATTCAGACCCACGGGGGCTGCATGGACTGGAGAGGAAATTGGGAATATTGAGGCCTTTTCAAAACATCTGAGAGGGTTTTGTGCTGTGACAGCACTGAAACCTTGAGAGCCCCAGGAAGTCACAGCTCCGAGGATGTTTTAATTAAAGATGCTGCCATTAGAGACAAATGATGTAAAAATCGTTGTTTTCTCCCTTGTTTTCCTAAAAAAGAAACATTTTCCTGGCAAATTCAGGCTCTGGTGCTCCCCGGAGACAGCACAAGGGTTTCACACTCAGGTTTTGGGCTCTCACCCAAACTTCCTTGTGCTTTTTAATTAATTAACCTTGATGACACCGCTGTGTCTGGGCTCGTTTTAAATGTGCAGTTTAAATGTGCAGTTTAAATGTGGAGTTTAAATGTGGGTTTTCAATATGGATTTTCAATGTGGATTTTCAGTGTGGATTTTAAATATGGATTTTCAATGTGGATTTTAAATATGGATTTTCAGTGTGGACAGCAGCAAGTTTGGGAAGGAGGGTGAAGTCCATCCTTGATTTCCCCTCCCTCTTCCATAGCTCAATTTGATTTCCCCCCCATTTTTCATTAAAAAAAGGAGTTTGTGGCAGAAAATGGGACTTTGCTTCAAAGCATGGGAGAGTGCTCAAAAGCAGGGATGTTCTTCCAAAGGAAAAGCAGGAATTGGAGCAGTTTGGGCAGAGGTTGCTGTTGTTTGTGTGAGTTATGGAGGTTTTGCTGCAGGAATTTCCATAAAGCTCCTCAGAAAGGAGCTGCTGGCCTGGGTGGCACCAAAACCCCTCCAGGATTTAAATCCAGCCCTGGGAATTTCATCACGTGCCTGGAATGGTCTGGGCATAGGGAAAGGTCTGGGAAACAAAGCAGCAGCACCAGGGGTGGGTTGGCATCAATACATGGAATAAATAAAGGTTTTAGGGAGCTGCAGGAGAACTGTTTTCCACAGGACTTTGGCGTGTGGCCTAGAAATACAGCAGGTAGATGTGGTTAAAACATTTCAGGTAAATATTAAAATATTGCAGGGAAATGGGGTTAATATATTTCAGGTAAATATTAAATATTGCGGGGAAATGTGGTTAAAATAGTGCAGGTAAATATTAAAATATTTCAGGTAAATACGAAAATATTGCAGGTAAATGAGGTTAAATTATTGCAGGTAAATACTGAAATATTGCAGGTAAATGTGGTTAAAATACTGCAGGTAAATATTAAAGTATTGCAGGTAAATGGGGCCAAAACCCCAAACCAAAGCCCAGCGTTGTGGCGCTTTGTGGTGTTGTTCAGCCGGACATCAGCCACGATCCTGGAGGTCTTTTCCAACCACCTCCAAGGCTGGGATTTCCCTGTGGCTGTTCCAGGATTCCCAGCCCAGCTCCCAGGTTGGGATGTTCAGCCCGCATTTCCCTGTGGCTGTTCCAGGATTCCCAGCCCAGCTCCAAGGTTGGGATTTCCCTGTGGCTGTTCCAGGATTCCCAGCCCAGCTCCCAGGTTGGGATTTCCCAACCCCATTTCCCTGTGGCTGTTCCAGGATTCCCAGCCCAGCTCCCAGGTTGGGATTTCCCAACCCCATTTCCCTGTGGCTGTTCCAGGATTCCCAGCCCAGCCCTGAAGGCAAAGCCGGGGTTTTGCTGGGCCCTGGCATGGTGGCAGCTGGGCTTTATCCATGGATGTCACTGGATCACTGGATTTGGAATGAAATCCACAGTGTCTGAGGCAGATCCAGCCACTGGAATGAGGGAATCCCTGGGAAGAGCCCTGGGACACAACAGCACCAAACCATTCAGGGAGACACGGAAGGAGCTGTTTCAGGTGGAAATCCTGGAGCCAGGAAGCTCCAGAGGGAAGCTCCGTCCTGCCAGGCTGGCTCAGGGTGGCTGTGTCCCAGCTGCTCCTCACACAGGGGTGACCTCGGCATTTCCGTGTTCAAACCCCGTCCCTGGAGCTGCTGCTGGGACTGGGGCGTTCCCTGAGGAATTCTCTGGGCTGGGTACAGGCCCTGTTGGGCTCAGTCGTAATGCCAAGTGGGATATGACAACTTGCCGTGCTTTTGGCCTCAGATTTTATAATCCAGCTGCCTGAGACCTTCCAACAGCCCTAAACCCCCACCCCCCCACCACAGTTTGGTGTTGCTCCTGGAGAACTTTAATCCAAGGAATATCTGGGTTTACACTTTCCCTGTGGGAATCCCAGCCAAACCCGGGATGTGATGCTCTGCTCCGGGCCAAAACACGTCCTCAGCATCCAACTGATTCCCTGAGAGCCTGGATATCCTGGGGGGTGGTGGTTCTGCTCCCAAAGCTCCTGATTTCCATCATCCTCCATGAGATGTTCCACCTTTGCCTCAGCAGAGAGAATTCTAGGAATAGTTTGAGTTGGGAGGGACCTCAAAGCCCATCCAGTGCCACCCCTGCCATGGGCAGGGACACCTCCCACTGTCCCAGGCTGCTCCAAGCCCCGTCCAGCCTGGCCTGGGACACTTCCAGGGATCCAGGGCCAGCCACAGCTTCTCTGGGAACTCTGTGCCAGGGCCTCCCCACCCTCAGTCAGGAAATTTTTATCCAAATTCTTATTGAGTTTCCATGAAAAAAACCCACTCTTTTCTCCTTGAGTCACCATCTCCTTGTATTTTGTCTAAACAATCAAAAAAAGTATGGAATTGGAGAAAATTCCTATCTGGAGCCTTTGATTTTAAATCAGGGATTGCCGGGATGCCCCCAAGTCGCAGTGGGACACGGTCCTGGTTGTGGAGCTGGAGCTGATGTTCTGTAGAGAAAGACGTGGAATGATTTTCCCTGTGTTTTCCTGTTGCTGATGTGCATCCCAGGCAGGATGGCTCTCCCAGGGGTTGCACAGGGATGGAGCTGGTATGTGGATCCAAGGAACAACTCCAGGGCAGGAGAGGGAGGATTTCACCTTCATTTGGATTTTGGGGTTGGGGGATCGTGGATGTGTGGGGGGAATGGGGAGCAGGGACCACCCTGAGGGTCCCTCCCTGTGCCTCTCCTCAAAGGAGAGCAAAGCTCCATGGAAAATCCCTGATTCTCAGTGCTGTTCCCAGCTCTGGAACGAGGACCTTGGCTATCTCCCTGCCTGGTGGGGCTGTGGGATCCACGGTTTTTGTAGAATAAGGGGAACACTGATCCTTCCTTCCCACCAGAAGTTCTCTGCTGTGGCCCGTGGTGTTCCCCTCCAGCTGCCCAGGATAGCTGCAATTCCCAGGAGAAAATTCCCTTACCCCAGGCACTCCCAGGATCTCCTCCTCGTGTTACCCACTCCCGGGGGGGGCTCTTCCTCTCCTGCTTTGTTTTGGTGGAGCTTTGATTCCTACCTCCCCAAATCCATTTTTCTTGACTTAGTCATGGAAAAATCTGTCACCTTTTTCCCCCACCTGCTCTCAGCTCCTTTTCTATCATCCCAGAGATCCATGACTCCAGCACTGGGAGTATTCCCACTCCACAGGCTCAGCCTGGTGCTTAATTAGCAAAACCAGCGGCAGTCAGAGCCTGTCTGCTCGGGGTGACCTCCCACCCCCATCCCAAAATCCAATTTATTCCCCATTTATGGCTGTGCCCTTTGGGGTGACGGAGGGCGGGCGAGTCCCACCTTTGTCCTCCCCGTGGGACATTGCCCAGCTCAGTGCCAGCCTCTGCTGCCACAACCAGGGAATGCGCAGGGGATGCTCCCAGGAACCAGCCCTGTGCCTGGAATCAACTCTTTTGGAGCTGGGTTTAACCGGGATCAGGTTTGGCTGCAATTCCCTGCAGGCTGTGATGTGACTTTGTATGGAGCACAAGGAAAAATCCATGGAAACCCTCACTCTGAGAGCTCTGGAGCAGCTGGGATGGATTAGACATTATTAAATGTTGTCTCTGGATGCTTGGCCAGCACCTTTTCCTGCTGGAAAAGCCATTAAAGCAGCCCCATTTCCCAGGAGAGCTTACCCTGCCCATCTCCCAGGAGCAGCTCTTGGAGAGCCTGGGAATGCTGACATGGGATGTTCCCCTCCCTGCCCTCGTGAATTCACAACTCGTGGCTCAGGAGTTGCATTTCCCAGTGGTTTCCTTGTTTTTAAACTGGAGATAAAACATAGGGATGGCTCCACACTGACCTGGATAAAGGAGGAGCCCTGCGACACCCTGGGGCAGCCTCGCTCCTTGTGGGGATTTTGCAGGGTGTGGTGACAACTCCAGATAATAATAATAATAACAACAATAATAATAATAATAAAAAATGATTTTTACCCCAGATTCTCTCCCCCTCCACAGCCAGTTCCCTGCTTTATTCTGATCCCAGTTTTGTGGTTCCTGCTGGGAGTGGGAGATGCCGTCAGGGTTCTGAGGGCCCCTCAGAGCATTGAGGCTCTTTGGGACATGGCTCTGGAACTGGAGCTTGAACCTTGTTCAGTGAGAATTCCAAGCCAAGTGTGGCCGTGGCAGCCCCAGAAGGGGAGCTTCACTCCCAGCTTAATGCACTTTATCCATCATTTTAAATTCCCATTTTTCCTGGCTAAGGCATCGAGTTCATCTGGGCAGGGGCTCAGGGAAAAACAAGGGAGCTGCTTCCCAAAGGCCCCCTGGTCCAGGGGATAATGCACATTTTGGGAGGTTTTTGGCATAAAACGTGGGGCTCCCCCAGAAAATCCAGGCTGTTCATCGTGGAAGGGGATTTAAAGTTCCTTGGGGGAGTTCTGTGCCTGTGCTGAGTCCATCCTGCAGTGTCCTTACAGCCCAACTCCCCGTTCCCAGGGAGTGTCAGGATCTTTGTCACTCCAAACTTCCCAGTTATTTCCAGTTTGGTTTTGTGTTTTGGGATGTGGGAGCTTTTCCTCACTGTTCCTGTGGCACCATTCCCTGTCTCAAGCCACCATCCCGTTCCCTTTCCCACCCCTGCAGCAGGACCTTGGAGCAGCCACCAGTCTTGAGTCCCATCCAACCTTCTCCACCCTCTCCTTTTCCTTCAGGGAGGAGAGGGATGGGTTTATTCCCTACAAACCTTGCCTGGCTGTTGGGGGCTGGCACCTCCCTGGATTCTGGTTGAGGGTGGGATGCAGGGGATGAGCAGCATCCCAAATGTCCCTGTGTGTGGGAACAGCTCTGGTCAGTGCTGAGAGTTGGGTTGTTTTTAGCATCCATCGAGGAGGGATTTGGGATTGGAGCTTTTGCCCAGTGGCAGAGGGGAATGGGATGCTCTGAGGAGTGGGAGCAGAAGGAGGTGGGTGCTCAGGGGGCTCAGGGGTCTGGTGGGGATTGAGTGACATCACCAGCATCCTGTGGGGAGTCTGGGGCAGAGAATGAACATGAATGAGAATTTTGGGGCTTTCAGGCTTGTGCTGGGATATTTTGGGGTGACATAAAAAGGGTTTTCCTCAGGGGAGGCTGAGGGGAAACTCAGCAGGGCTGCAGCTCCTCCCCAGGGGCAGCTCCAATCTCTGCTCTCTGTGACAGGGACAGGACCCAGGGAAGGGCTGGAGCTGTGCCAGGGCAGGCTCAGGCTGGAGATCAGGAAAGGTTCTTCCCCCAGAGGTGCTGGGCACTGCCCAGGCTCCCCAGGGAATGGTCCCGGCCCCGAGGCTGCCAGAGCTCCAGGGGCATTGGGACAGCACTGCCAGGGATGCCCAGGGTGGGGTTGTTGGGTGTCTGTGCAGTGCTTGGATCAATGATCCTGTGGGTTCCTCCCAGCTCAGGATATTCCAGGGTTCTGTTCTTCCCAAAGGCTGAAATTCTCCTCTTGGCCACTGCCTCAGCTGGGACGTGGCAACAGGGAAAAAAGTAAAAAGAAGCAAAACAGTGTGGGTGTTTTCTTCCCTAGTAGAACAGACACAGGACTGGAGTCTGGTTTTGAAATTAGTGCACTGAAATTTGGCCAGGGAAACATCCCTGTCCCAAAGGTTTGGGCTGGAAATCCCTGGTGAAGGCCCTGCTTGTGTGTGCCAGTGGGGACAGCGAGGAGGCTGCTCTGTCCCTGGGTTTGAGGCTGCTCTGGGGGTGTTCCATGGAAGCAGAGGTACTGCCTGACACCTTGGGTAGAAAAATCTCATCTGAGAAATGGGGAGAACAGGGAAAACTGGTCATCTCAGGCATGAATCCCAGCAGGACCACAAGGATCCATTTGTGCCTTGGCTGAGCAGGGTGAGAGGTCTGTGCGCTCAGCAGTGGGACAGCAGCTTTCCATGAGAATTTGGGAGTTTGAACTTGGAATTGCTCTCAAGATCTGCAAGGCAATCAGCTCCAGAGTCCTTTGGGAATCAGAGAATCATGGAATGGGTTGGGCTGGAAGGGATTTTAAAGTTCCTCTCATCCCACCCCTGCCATGGGCAGGGACACCTCCCACTGTCCCAGGCTGCTCCAAGCCCCGTCCAGCCTGGCCTTGGGCACTGCCAGGGATGGGGCAGCCAGAGCTGCTCTGGGCACCCTGTGCCAGGGCCTCCCCACCCTCCCAGCCAGGAATTCCTTCCCAATATCCAACCCTTGTGGCTCCCACAGTGGAGGTGTGGGCAGGACATGGAGCGTGGCTCCATCAGTCCCACCCTGGTACAGCACCAGGAATGGGATCCAGGCACAGGGATAGGAGCATTCCTGGGCTGCAAAGGGAGCCCCACATTCCTGCTGCTTCCTCAGGGAAGGTTTTAACATCCCCCAGGGATTTTTGTCAGTCTTTGGGTTCTTTTTTTTAAATAAAATCGGCAAAATCTGTTCAAAGCCAAGTGACGCTCCTGGGGAGGGAATGTCTGAGCAACAGGTTTGCCTTGGAGTTCGGGGAGACACTGAGACCCCTGAGAGGTTAATTGGGAGTCTTAACTTGGAGTTAATCCAGCTCTTAACTGGGGGTGATTCAGCCTATCCTGAGGTGCAGGAGGAAGAGAATTCTGTGTCCTTGCAGCATCTGTCGGACCTGGCAGCATTAAATGAGATTAATTGTTCTTGCTGATTAACTCCCATTGCTCTGTGAGATGTATAAAACACCTGGGAACCTTCTCCAGGGGGACTTCCGTGATTTTCCCCCTCCTAGTGCTTGTTTTTGGATAAAAGAATAGGTTTTTTATGGCCACGAAATACAGGGAGAACCCCCAGGCCAGTGGAGGAAACTTGAGCTGGTTCTTGGTCATAACAAAAGGAACCTTTGGATCCCATGGGTGCAGATCCCATGGATTTATCCGGGGATTAGGAAAAGGCTTCTTAAACCTGCAGGTCCTTAACCACAAATTGCTTTCCCTGGAATGAGCAGGATAAGGGAGCCCGGGCTGAGGAGCTGTTAATGCTGATGAGCCCGGGAATCCCCAGAGCTCAGAAATGTCCTGGAGATGGGAGTGTAACAGGGATGTGCAGGAGGAGCAGAGGGAAGGTGACAGGGGCACCACCCCAGGCTCTGCCGGGCACTGAGAGCTGCAGGGATTCAAATGGAATCTCAAATAAAATCTTGGGGACAGAAAGTCTTCAAAGTAAGGAGCTTTTTTAAATCTCTGAGGCTGGAGGCTGCCAGGGAACAATTCCTTCCCAATATCCCATCTGCCCCTGCCCTCTGGCAGTGGGAAGCCATTCCCTGTGTCCTGTCCCTCCAGCCCTTGTCCCCAGTCCCTCTCCAGCTCTCCTGGAGCCCCTTTAGGCCCTGGAAGGGGCTCTGAGCTCTCCCTGGAGCTTCTCCTCTCCAGGTGAGCACCCCCAGCTCTCCCAGCCTGGCTCCAGAGGGGCTCCAGCCCTTGGATCAGCTCCATCTGGACTCTCTCCACCCACTTGGTTTTTCTGCATAGGAATTGCACTTAAAATCCCATATTTTCCGTGGTGTCAGATGTCTCCAGAGTCCATTTGAGGGAATTTAGGGAATGGTTTGTCTCTTTGGATCAAAAGGAGCTCTCTGCCTTCCCTGCATGGGCAGGAGGTGGTCAAGAATGGGAATTGCATCCAAGAAATGCCTGGAAATTGAGAGAAGGAAAATCTTTACTCAGTGTTTATTCTGAGGGCTCAGGAGCCTTTTAGGGGCTGGTGTCAAATCAATGACAAAACAAAACCTTTCCCTTTGGGAATAGCTGGCTTTGACACCTGCAGGGCTGAATTTTGGGATCTGTAGAGCTACTCTTGCAAAGCCAGCCCTAAAATCAAACCAGGGAATGTTGTTAAGGGAGCCATGAGATCAACAATTCCAGGGATTGAGTGGAGGGCATGTCCTGAGGGTTCAGGAATTTTGTTCCTGGCTTTTCCATAGCAGGAATTTTCTCCTGGAGGAAGTTTTTCATTGCTTAGGAGGGCAGGATCTGATTCTTGCACAGGGATTTTGGGATCATGTTTGTTTGGATCATGGGATGCTCCAGCCTCTGGTGGCTCCTGAGCTTGGTCAGAGCCACTTTGGTGCCCCACTGGGACCTTGTACTGGGAGCTGTGGGGAACAACCCAGGGAAAGCTGGAAAATAAAAATATCTCCTTGTTTTGGGGCAGCTTCTCCCAATTGCACCTTATTCCCATCTCCTGCCTCTGCAGCAGCAGCTGGAGGCTATTCCAGGAGGGAGGGGGGTTCTGGTCCCAAGTTGGCCAGGGACAACATCCTCCTGGGAAAAGGAGAAGTCTCTTGGATGCCAAACTGCAGAGCTTGGATGGAGGATGGAGAGCTGGGTGCAGTTTGGATGGAGGATGGATAGTTGGGCTGAGGATTTGGCCCTTGGTGCCCTCAACCCTCATCCCAGCTCCAGGGCTGGAGCAGGAAGCACATTTTGGGGACCCCTATCCCCACAGGTTCTGCTGGAGATCCATATAAATATTTATAGACTTGGCAAGTTAATTAAAAAATGAATTTTCTACTTAAAACCTTTCCTGGGTCATGAAGATTTTCTGAGGTTGTTGTGAGGTTAAAGCACCACAGAGCCCTGGAACGGGCCCCAAAGGCTTCACCTTCCCCAGGGCTCAGCTCCAGCTTCCAGACCTGTGGCTTGAGGCTGCTCCAGAGGGACAGTCCAGAGCAAGCAAAGCTTTAATTCCACATTTTCTGACCTCCTCCACCTCGGGGCTGTTCCTGGTTCAGGCTGTGGGGTCTGTGGCTCACCTGCAGCAGCAGCAGGTGGGGCAGGGTTGGAATATTCCTATATCCAAATATTTGTTGAAGAAAAGAAACCAAACATCTGGGATGGGCTGGAAAACTGTGTTTGCCCAGGAAAACTTTGAGCCTTCCTTGAATGTGGAACATGCAATAAAAATGTAGGGAAAGAGCCCTTTGGTGGAAAATAAATGGATTTTAGTCCCTAGCAGACCCTGAAGAGATTCCTTGGAGGTCTCTGCCAAAGACATCCGAGTTTGGGGTTTAAGGAGGGATGAGGATGCGCTGCCCATTGCCTGTTCGGGTTGTTGGGATGAAGGATCTGCCTTTCCTGCTCCTGCCTTGCTGTGTTCCACACAGGATTTTACCCAGCTCGGTGTGGCTGTCCCAGGGCTTGTCCCTGCTGTCGGTGATGGAGCTGCATTGCCAGGCTGTGTCTGGGGGGTGGGAAGCAGGGGGAAAACCCGCTGGGATGGGATGGGGTCGGTCCCAGACATGGCTTTGGGCCACTGGTCCCCGTCAGCCCAGCAGCTCAGAGAACCTCACGGAACGGTCAGAGGGACCTTTAGGAACATCCATCCACCCCTGCCACTCTCTGAAGCTGCTGCAAGCCCCGTCCAGCCTGGGCATTTGCAGGGATGGGAGTGTGAGCCTGGAGCTGCTCCCAGCCCGTGAGGCAGTGCTGGCACAGATGGAGCGTGGAGAGCAGGAGAGCTCTGCCTCCTTCCCGGCGGGATTCAGCTCCCTCCATCTGGGGAACTCCCGCTGTCTGGGGCGCTGCGAGCACGGCAGGGATGGGATGTCCCTGCTCCTCTGTCTCCAGAACTTCCAGGCGCTCCCAGCAGCGAGTGCAGGAGTCCTCACATGATCCCATGGAGTCTCAGCCCTGCTGAGATCCCGGTTTACCTTCTCCCAGGCTCTGTTTTCCCAGGAGGTAACAAACGTGACGGCTCCTGTCCTGCTGCTCTACACATGTGCAGGGGAGTCCTGGAGAGGGGATGCTCCAGCCCAGGGAGTGGACATGAGTGCTGGGAATTCCTGTGGGGAACAGCTCTGGCTGCTGGAATTCCCTGCACTGGAGCACTGGGACATTGCTGAGAGGGCTCTGTGTAGCCAGTGGGTGGAAGGACAAAGTGTCTGCCTTGGGACAAGGGATGGAGGGACAGGACACAGGGAATGGCTTCCCACTGCCAGAGGGAGGGTTAGATGGGATATTGGGAAGGAATTGTTCCCTGGGAGGGGGGGGAGGCCCTGGCACAGGGTGCCCAGAGAAGCTGTGGCTGCCCCAGCCCTGGAAGTGTCCCAGGCCAGGCTGGACGGGGTTTGGAGCAGCCTGGGACAGTGGGAGGTGTCCCTGCCCATGGCAGGGGTGGCACTGGGTGAGTTTTAAGGTCCCTCCAACCCAAACCATTCAATAATTCTTTGCAGCATCTCCAGAGTTCCCTCTTCCAAATTCTGGAGCCATCACAAAGTTAAAAAGGTTTCTCAGTGCTTGAGCATCTCATTAAAATGCCTGGAAGTGCACTTTTATTATGGGAATATCTTTGACTTTGTGGGAATATCTTTTATATTGTGGGAATATATTTTTCAATGCACTGCAGAGGGAATGGAAGAACCTGGAAGGTGGATCCTGGAGTTCTTGCTGAGTTATTTCCTACAAATCCCTTGGTGTGCAAAGGGCACAGAGCCATCCCTGACCATGTGGCCATGGTCACTCCCAGTGACTGTGGTGGCCAGGCTGGCCCTGGGCTGGGTGGGGACAGGTTTGCCTTTCCCTCATCCTCAAATATTTCCCTCCAGGCAGGAGCTGTGGCACTCAGGCTTGTGAGCAGGGAAGCTCCCAGGGCTTGGGCCTCCCTGGCTGCAGAGAAGGGCAGCTTTCCATCCGTGTTTTCAGTGGATGTGGCTGTTTCCAGTGGCTGTTTCCAGTGGCTGTTTCCAGTGGATATTTTAGTGGATTTTTAGTGCTTCCCTCCCTGCCTGGGGATGAGGGAGCTGCTTTTCCTCCACGAGAGGCAGGAGCTGGAGTTGTCCCACTGGGAATATTTGGAGCTGTTTGTCCTTCCACGGGGCTGATGGCTCCTCCTGCACCAGCTCTGTGGAAGGGCTGGGATTTCCAGGGAATGGCCTCAGACCTCCAGAGTGGAAGTGGTTTTATAGCAGGGAGCAAATGGTCCTGGTGTGAGCTGGGGAGGATCCCAGTGCCCAGAGGGCTGTGGAGGGGCTGGAAGGAGCCTGGATGGCCAGGACAGCCCAGCTCCTGAGTGTTTCCCAATCCCTTTGGATTTGGGATGCTGCTGGATGGGTTTAAGACACATGGGAGTTGTGGAGATGCTCAATCCCTGTTTTCTGGAGAACTCCTTGGTGCAGGACATCCCTCTTCAGCTGGAAGGTTTGGGATTGACGTGGACATTCCCAGTCCAGGTGTTGTATCCCCCCTCTTTCCCAAGGCTCCAGGGCACCTGCAGGAGCCTCTCCACAAGGATGGGTTCTGGGGGGTCCATGGGCTCCTCTGGGACACTCAGGAGGAATTTTGGAATATTGGAGTGTTGTCAGTCCCAGAGCTGAGTATGGAGTTCAGCAGAGGTCACAGAGAGCAATTAATGCAGGGAATCAGTGGGGATGGGTTAGGAAGACAGATTGTAATTAATGTCCAAATGAATCCCGGCCTGGGAGCCATTCCTGGCACCTGCTCCAAGGCTCCGGGGCTGGGATGTGCCTTGGTGGCCTCAGAGCAGGGATGCAACCCCCCCCACCCTCCTTTTGCTCCTCTTCCCACTCCATCTGCTGCTTCCCCAGGGCGTCTCTCAGGAGCCTGTGGCCTTGTGCGACCTCGTGCAGCCCCAGGTGGTGCCACTGTGGTCACAGCCTGAGCTGTCCCAGGCCAGTGACCTCATTTCACCTCTTTGCACATTCCAAGAGGCCTCATGGTTGTGCTGGGGTCTGGATTTTATTGATTTTTATAAGATGAGAAACTTTGTGTTAAAAAGAAAGCAAACAAAAATCTCCCAATCCCAGTAAAGCCAGAGGATGCGTTCTGGGGGGATCCCTGACGGTGTCACCTGCTCACAGGTTGGACCCGATGGCCCTGGAGGTCTTTCCCAACCTCAATAATTCTGCAAAGAGAGCCTGGGGAATTGGTGTTCCTGGGTTAATCTGTGTTCTCCTGGGAGATGGGAATATCCAGATGTTATTCCCTGCAACCCATAAATTACAGTGAGCCCAGCTCCTGCCCTGCATCCCTTTGGGATTGGTGGAACCAGGGAGAGGGCAGCACTTCCCTTGGTTTATGGAACAGCGTCTCCTCAGCTATTTGGAACTTCTCCATTGGAATTTATCATTTGCTGCCGGAATATTGGGGCTGTATTTCCTGTTAAACACCCACTCAGCAGGGCTCAGTTGGAGGTGGAGGGGGATTTTTGTGGATTTGTGGCAGCTCTAAGGAGTCCTCCCCATTCCCACAAATCCTGGCACCAATGGGCCATTCCAAGGAGTGGCACAAATCAGGAGGAGATGGGAATAGCTCTTTGGGAATTAAAGGTGCAGCCAGGTGGATGCTCCTCTGTCAGTGCTGCCAGTTGAAGGGTGGGCTAATAGGGTGGGAATTGGGAGCCACTGGAAGATATTTAATGCCATCCCATAAAATAAACAGGTTAAGGAGGGAGTTGGTTGTGTCCAGTGGCAAAAGCTGGATTTGAAGGGAGAAATGGATATTTTGGGAGGGATGGAGGTGTTGGGAGCATTGTGTGCTCCTGAGCAGCTGTGGCAGTGGCAGGTCATTGGATTGGGGCTGCTGCTTTGGAAAAAGTCCCATTAATGCCAGGAACAGGACCAAGCTGTCCTCGGGTGGTGCCTGGGACCGGGATAAGTCAGGATGGGGAGGCAGCAGCCCGGCAGGGAGGTGGAGGGGCTGGGGCAGACACGGAGCTGCTGCAGGGAAACATCTCCTGCCTTCCCTGGCAGCTCCTCCTGACCAGGAAACATCTCCTGCCTTCCCTGGCAGCTCCTCCTGACCAGGAAACATCTCCTGCCTTCCCTGGCAGTGCTGCCTGACAAATCCCAGGGGAACCTGAGCCTTGGAAAACCCTCTGCTTGTAAACATGTCCCTGACAACTTCCCTGGCTCTGCTTCCCAGGGCTCCATCCCCACCCCTCTGCTCTGCTGGGAGGTTGAAGCTGACACCAGGAGCGAGGGATGAGGTTTTCCACGTCTGACATCCTGCTCTGCCACCTTTCTGACAACACAAACCAGGGATTTAAAGAGGAATCCATGGCTGCCCTTGGAGAGGGAGAAAATACCAAAATACCTCCTCTCTAGGGGTTTCCCCTCCTGGTTTTTGTTGATTTTTGGCAGAGTTTTGCTTTATGGTCACTTGAGGGGGACCCACCAAATCCTCTTTGGAATCCTTGGCTCTGGGATTTTTGCATTCCCCCGGTGTTTTTGTAGGACTGGGATGTGTATAACTGATGAAGAGGATGCCCTAAGGTTGATCTTGCATCCCCCTCTGCTGGGACTGGGATTTGATTCCTTCCTTCTGCCCTGTGTTGGGAAGGGACATTAAATCCTTTTTGCCCATTCCCATGAGTTCCCTCCTTACCAAGCTGCCCTTGGGTCAATCCCCTTGGAGAGAGATTCCCTTGGGGGGTCTGTCAGACCCCTGCAGGCATCCACTGGGATTTTCTTTCCATCATTCCATGTTAAAGAATGTCCCAGCATCTCCTGCCAGGGAGGACAGAAGGACCACTGGGATGCACCTGGATGGAGCCTGGGCTGGTGCAGTTCCTCCCACCTCCAGTGACACCAGGACAGGGCTCGATGCCACAGGAGAGCTGGGAGCCATGGGAATGGATCTCTGTGCAAAAACCTTGGGAATAAAGTCTTTTCTCCTCCTAAACAGGTTTTGCCCACCTTTTCATGGATGTTCTTGCCCAAATTCATCTCAGTTTTTCAGCTTCATGTTCCCCTTCTCCTGGACCCTTCCAGAAAATCACTTTGTTTTCCTTTTTCCTGTGTTGTCCCTGATTCCCTTGGATGTGGCTTGCTGGGAAACGCCTTTGTGTCCCACAGCTGGGGAGAAATGACTACACAGGATGTTAATTCCCTCTTTTTTCCATGGTTTTACCTCCATCTGACAACTCATTCCTGCCTTGCCAGCGAGCCCTCGCCGGCATCCTTGGCTGCATGTGGAAAAGTCATTTCCAGCCTTCAAATGAGTTGCTCTCCCCATCATTTTTCTCCCTATTGAAGGGATAATTTATCAGCAGAAAGGTTTTTTTGTGTGGATCCTGGCAGAAACTGGAATACCTTTTTCTCCATGACTCTGGGCAGGCCTCTGGAATATCAGTGTTGTTGGGCCTGATGTTTTTTCCCTCACAAACATTTCCTGTTTGACCTAGAATATTATTTAATTTCACTCATTCCACCTGCTTCCCTGACACTAGGATTAGTAGGGATATGTCACAGGCAGCAATATTTGGATATTTGTTTATCCATGGATGGCTTGGAGCTGTTGATGGTGATGGTGTCTGGTTTGTGCCTGGAATCTGTTTGAGAAACCCCTGGTCTGTGTTTAAATTTCCCAAAATACACATTTTCCCCTTTACTCACTTTCCCTTGGCTAAGGAAAAGCCCAGGAAATCACTCCATGGCAGTTTATGGTTGGACTCCATCATTTTTAAGGCCTTTTCCAACCTAAATGACTCCATCAAAATCCTATTCCATAGATTTAGAATTAAATCTTTAGAATTAAATCTTTGTGTCTGAGTGGGGACGTTCCGAGGAGCTGTCAAAGGCCCCGTGCTCCATCAAAGGGAACAAATAGGAATTTTTATGGACCATTCTCAGGGTCCATGTCTGGAGTTTTGTTTCTGGGCCTTGCTATTGGAAGTGAAAGCATTTCTCAGAGTCAGGAGTGGTGTTTTCCCTCAGCGACACAAACTGAGGTTAAATCATCCTGCTCTGCTCACATTCACTGTCTCAGTGGATCCCAGCCCTTCCCAACAGCTCCACCTTTTATTCCGACGATCTGACAATCTTCTGAGTCCTTCCTTGGCATCAGGGAGCCTGAAAACAAGAGGAAACTGGGAAAAAATGGTGTTTTCCCAAGTAATTGCTCACGGCAAAGGTGAGAGGGGGACGAACATCCTCAGGAGGAAATGAGGGAACAGGAGAGGGACAGGACACAGGGAATGGCTTCCCACTGCCAGAGGGAGGGTCAGATGGGATATTGGGAAGGAATTGTTCCCTGGAGGGTGGGGAGGCCCTGGCACAGGGTGCCCAGAGAAGCTGTGGCTGCCCCTGGATCCCTGGCAGTGCCCAAGGCCAGGCTGGATGGGGCTGGGACAGTGGGAGGTGTCCCTGCCCATGGCAGGGGTGGGGCTGGATGGGCTTTAAGGTCCAAATCCAAACCATTCCATGATTCCATTGATCCTGTAACAGCACAGCCCCGTTAACCTGAGTTGGAATGAATGCATGTGGATGTTTGAACTTGGAAGTATTTTTAAATTCTTTTAGGAATAATTTTTTATATCTTCTTTGGGAAAGATGGGAATCCTTGTGGCTGAGGGTCCCAAGAGAGAGATCCCATGGTTGTCCTTTCCCAGTCCCCATGAGGTCTCTGGCTGTGATCGTGGTCCCAGCTGAGCCTGGGCCCTGTCATGTCCCATCCTTTTCTATGGGTAAACACATCCTAACGGGAGCTTTTACAGGGAATTTTTACAGCTGTATAAAAAGCCCCATAAAATTGCCTGGATTTATTTGCCTAAAGGCTGTGCCGAGCACAGCAGCTCTGAATCCTCATTCCCCGGGCTGCTGTTCCCATTCCAGCCTTGTTTCCTCCTGATTTTCTCCAGTGCAGCTTTTTCTCCTTGTTGGATTTGAAACTCCCCTCATTAGGAATTTTTAACTTCTGCCTTCAAAGCCTATCTGGGAAAACCCAGCCACGGGGCTGCTTCCAGAGGCTGTTGTTGTTCAGCTTCTCTTTCCGGCTTGAGTGGTTTAATAGGTCAGTCAAGTATTAAAATGGGATTTTTCATTTGGATATAAAACCTTTTTTAAAGGGGGTATTTTTTTTCCCTGACAAACACTTCCTCTTTGACCTCGAATATTATTTAATTTCTCTCATTCCACCTGCTTCCCTGATGCTGGGATTAGTAGGGATATGTCAATATTTGAGGGAAATAAATTGCTGCTGACTCCAGCTTCTGTTTGGTTTTCTGACTCATCTTGGGGTCAAATGAGCTCAGCAAATGTGGGAGAGATTGCTGAGAGCTGCTCCAGGCTGGCTCGCTGTGCTCTGAGTTCTCATCACTGGGGTTTGCTGGGTGTTCCTGGTTTCCAAACTGGGCTTCTGTGGTCTTTATCCCAAGAAGGAGTTTGGATATCCCTGGGCTGTCAGTGCAGGGTGGAGGGGGATTTGTTGTGGTTGAACCCTTGGGTGTTTTCCCAGCTGGGGGAAGGCTGAGCGTGAGCTGAGCCCCAGCCCCAGGTGTCACCACGGTCAGAGATGTCACATCTCTGCTGCCCCACCAGGAGCCACCCCACTGGGAAATCTGTGTTCTCCACTGGAAAATTCGTGTTCCCCCTCTTGGAAACCCATGTCCATCCCACTTGGAAACCTGTGTCCCCCACTGGAAAACCTCACTGGGAGCCCCATGTCCCCCCCACTGGGGCACCGATGTCCTCCCTGCTTTGCAGAGCTGGTCCTGGCCTGAAAGTTCCGCCTGGGCTTTGCCCACAATTTCTTTCAGGAACCAGCCCAAACCGAGACTAAAGAAGAGCAAAAATGGTGGAGTAATTCTTCCCTCATTCCCCAACAGTTTTTAACTCTTCCTATTTTTCAAGGAGTGGCCGAGTGAGGAATTAAGGGGCTATTGGATTTTTTGTGTTGGGAGAGCACAGACAGCATTCCCATGGTGGGGGTGGACTGAGATTCCACCCAAAGCCAGGGAATTGTGTGATTTTTTAGCAGGAGCTCAAGCCCAGCTTGTGTTTGTCAGAGATTTGACATGGAACGACTCCAGTGAGCAGCTTTCCCTCTAAACAGCTTCCCCTTCCTCTCTTCCCTGTTTTATTTTCTGTCAGGAGAACACAATGATTAAACAAACGATTAAACCTGGACGGACTGATGTGGATATTTATGTGGATATTTATGTGGTTATTTATGTTGATATTTATGTGGATGTTTCCCCCTGACCTGCAGCCCCTGGCTGTTTCCCATCCCTCTGCTGGTTGGGAATGGGTGTTGATTCTGTGGGAAATATTCCATCATTCCTCTCTTCTCTCCCCACAGGTGTTTACAAAATATGGGAAATGCTACATGTTTAACTCAGGAGAGGAAGGGCGGCCTCTTCTCACCACGGTGAAGGGGGGCACAGGGAATGGCCTGGAAATCATGCTGGACATCCAGCAGGACGAGTATCTGCCAATCTGGGGAGAAACAGGTAAGAGCTTCCTTTTCCTTGGGTGATTTCTTTGGAAAAACCATCCTACCCCATCCCATCCTTCCCAGGCAGTGCCTGAAGCAGCTCTGAGAGCAAGAGGAGCTCGGTCAGTCCAGGAGGTGTCATTTTTCTTCCCGAGTTTTGTGGAGGCCACTTGGGACCAGCATTTCAGGGACTGCTGGACTTGGGTGTCTCAGCACCAAGGGTTGGGATGCCAGACAGGAATGTCACTGCCTGTGCTGGGACAAGGGTGACAGGAGTGTGGTGACTCCTGCAGATGCTCCAGCACATCCCTCTGCCCTGGAAAGGTATTCTTGGGATGCTGGGTTCAAAGTGGGCCTCCAGCTGCTCTCTGTGTTTTCCTTCTCCTTGAAATTTGGGAATATTTGTTGTGTTTGCTGGGTTAGTGCTGCCTGAGTGGGTCAAGGCCTGGGTTCCTTGGATGTGAAGCATTTGGGATGGATGGAATCCATGCAGGAATGAACCCAATGGTGGTGAGCACCTCCTGAGGAGCTGGAGCACTGCAGCCTTTGGAACAGGATGTGCTGACCAGGGAAGCTGGAGCTGTCCTGGAGGTCTCATGGATTGGGATGGCAGCACTGGGAGTGGATGTGGAGTTGCTGGGAACACTGGTGACATTTTCTTTAATAAACCTGCTGCAGAAACGATGGGCAGGAGGGGTGGGGAACAGGAGGACAGTGGCACCAGGGCCACCTGGTCACAAACACCCTTATCAGTCCCCAGCAGAGTTGGCCACAGTTTTCTTGAAGCCGAGGTGACATTTGAAACAAAGCATCCAAAAAAAAGGTTGGAAAAATTGCCAGGAGCCCTGTTTGTGTGGCAGAGCTCTGTGGGGAGACTTCATCAGGATGAGTTGTGGTTATTTTGGGAATCAGGGAAGGGAGAGGAGGAAATGTCACTTCAGGTCTCACTGTGGCTCTGTTGTCCCCTCAAGCACCTCTCAAACTCCTGCTCAGCACCAAGGAGGGGATTTGGCTGCTTTCGTTCCAAATTCCATTTTCTTTGTGTGATGTTTGACTCTTCCAAGCACATCCCTGTGGTCCCATCAATCATTCCGAACTGCACAGGCATTACAGGAGCTTTGCCTCCCAGATTTTAGCTCGTGCTCAAGATCAGTCTGATCTGGCCCAGGTGAGGGGGAGGATTTTTTAGGAATCATTTGGAGAATTGATTTGTAGTCTTGTCCTTTTAAAGGCAAAACCGGCTCACAATGTGGGGTGGGAACACGAGGAGCATCTTCTCCTTCAGAGCTTTGTCTCCCACAGGGAGATCCACCACAGGGAGATGAAGCTGCCCTGGGAGAGCTCCTGGGGACAGGAAACCACCCCAGGCAGGGCTTGGGGACATCACAGACAGGGACAGACACTGAGTTCTGTGTGTTCAACCCCCCTGGGGTCTCATATCATGGAATCTCAGAATGATTTGGGCTGGAAGGGACCTTAAAGCCCATCCAGTGCCACCCCTGCCATGGGCAGGGACACCTCCCACTGTCCCAGGCTGCTCCAAGCCCCGTCCAGCCTGGCCTTGGACACTCCCAGGGATCCAGGGGCAGCCACAGCTTCTCTGGGCACCCTGTGCCAGGGCCTCCCCACCCTCCCAGGGAACAATTCCTTCCCAATATCCCATCTGACCCTGCCCTCTGGCACTGGGAAGCCATTCCCTGTGTCCTGGCCCTCCAGCCCTTGTCCCAACTCCCTCTCCAGCACTGGAAAGGACTCTAAGGTCTTCCTGGACCTTTCTCCTCTCCAGCTGAACACCCCCAGCTCTCCCAGCCTTTCCTCAAAGGACAGGGCCCTTCCGAGGTTCTCCACGGAGACACAAACTTGGTGTCCCACCATTCCCACTCCAGGCAGCATTTTTGGAGCTTCCCCTTGGAGAATCTCTAGGAGGAACCATCTGGGAACCATCCTTTCTTTGGAGCTGGGCTTTTCCATCCCTGTGATTCTGGGACAAGGGCATCAGCCTCAGGGGGGTAAATCAGGAGCTCGTTGCACAGGGAGGAAAAAGAAGGAGTGATAAATAAATGCTATAAAAACTGGGAGGGGAAAAGGTGAGGGAGGAGGAGGAGGATGAGTCAGGCCTTGTTCCGGCTGCCTGGTGGGGAATCCAGGCAGGAGAACCCCGAGAGGTGGGAGGAGGTTTCCAGTCTGGTCCCTCCACATCCACTGGGGAGGTGGGATGGATGGCAGCTCTGCTCACTCCTTTAAACAACTTCCAGGCCCTAAATGTGCCAAAAGTGCAGGAAACCTGTCCTGGCTGTGCACCTTTAACCTGAGGGAGGAAAACCAGCCCCAAGTGTTCATTTTTGTCAAAAATTGTGGGGATTTTTGTGTCTTTGGAGTTCAGACTTTTGAGCACCTGTGGAAGGCACAAGGAATCCCTGTGGTGTTCAGCATGTGCCCCAGGACCTTCCTACTGTTAATCCCATCCATATTTAACCTAAATTTAAACTCAGCTCAACATTAGAGGCACAGGGAAAGTCTCATGTCCCTGGACCTGGGTTATATTGGACTTTCATGACCCTGGCCCTGGGTTGATGTTCTGGGTTTGGCATTGTTATTAAGGTCTCTATTTATACATTAAATTTTATAGGATTTAAGGAACAGCTCCATAATTGATAATGATTTGGTTAAAGGGTGTAGGAGAAGCTCCTGGACTCATTCCAAAGAGACTTGGCTGTGTTCTCACAGGCCCAGGTGGGGCTGGTGCTCGACTTTGGAGCTGGTAGAACATCGATCCCGACCTTCCAACAGGAGACTTCTCCTCTCCCACATCCCCTCAGCACCTCAGACAAGCTGTCCTCGATCTTCTGGAGCTCCCCAGACACCACCAGAATCCCAAATATGAACTCTGGTGGTTAAGAGTGGCTGTTGCCATGGCAACACTTAGCTTTTTTCCGAGGTGAGGGAAGGCGTTGATTATTTCTAAATATTTGCATAATAATGTGAATGTGTTTGGAATTAAATCCCCTCAGCTGCTGCCACGGGGATGGCACCAACTGGGCTCTCCAAGGGAAAGCTCTGCCAGGGGCATGGAGCTCTTAGGGAATTCGAGCCCCAGAGGTGGACATGGGATGGGATCTTGGTGTTCCAGAGCCAAGGAATGTGGGCATGGGGAGATCCATGGGATGGCAGGAGTTGAGTTTTTCCTTCCCACTGAGTTCACATCTCCATTGTTACTGAGAGGGTGGCACAGGTGCCCAGGGAAACTGGATCCATATCCCTGGAAGTGTCCAAGGCCAGGTGGGACTGGGCTTGGAGCAACCTGGGATAATGGAAGGTGTTGAGGTTGGAGCTGGATGAGCTTTAAGGTCCCTTCCCACCCAAACCATTCCATAAATCCATGATTAAGCCTAAACTGCCCCATTTCTTCTTTACCTTTAACTTGGGATATGTTACAGATTCCTTTTGCAGCTCTGCTTTCCCAGGAGCCCTCCTGGACCCACAGCTGCTTCTTTAGCTCCCTCTGGGACAAATTAGTTTTGTGTGGATGAGTTTCATGGACTCTTTTCTCCCATTTCCAACTTTCTCTCAAACCTGTTCCTTTCCCAGCTGGTTGTCCCATGTTAACCGAGTTCCCAGAGCTGCCTGGAGCTGCTGTCCCAGGCATGGGGTTCCATCACCACAGGGAAGTTTCCCATGGAGAAATCCACGTTTCCCTGGCCCGTGGTGGTGCCTTGGCTCATGTTTCCCACAGGGGTCTGTCCCAGAGGAAACACCCACCCAAGAACTCTCCAGTTCTCTGTTTTTCCATCCCATCCATGACCAGGACATCCCGTGGGACCTTTCCTCACTCATCCCAGATCCCAGGCTGGCTGTGGATCCCACCCCAGATCCCAGCTTGACTATGGATCCCTTGGCTCCACAGGGATGATTATGATCAATTCCAAATTCTGACAGCAGCTCCCAATCCCGTGTTTGATCCCGTGGCTCCTTTGATTTTTCCTCTGGATTTGGAGCTGCTGCAAACCCACATCCTCCTTCCCAGCCCTGCATGGAAATACTTGGGATGTGGATCCCAGAATCCTCCTTTTGCTGCCTCAGGAGCTCAGCTTGGTTTTTGAAGCTGTTCCTTGCAATGCAAATAAGGAGGGAAGAATGAAAATACTGGTTTGAGCTCAGGATGAGGCTGGAAGTCACAAAAAGGCATTTAATTATCCCTGAGTGGGCAAACAAAAGGAAGCTTGTTGTCATTTTAGGGAGTCCTTTCCTGAGGATCCATTAATATCTTGGGAATTTGAGATGTTTGTCTAACAAATTGCTTGTAATAGGAAAATAGTCCTTTGGCTTAGTTGTGTCCATGTGCAAATCCAATATTTGGGGAATTTTGGGAGAGCTGGAGAGCACAGCCTGCTCCAATGTGGATTTCCAAGGAAAATGGATTTTGGCTGTGTTGGATGTCACAGTATCAGGGGCCTTGTCACCCTTGGGTGTGCAAAAATATTGTGTCAGGAATGTCAGAATCGTGAGGTCTGTGGGAAAAAACTGAGGATGGAAAGGAAAAAAGACAGAATCTCCATCTTTGGGATTTTGAACTTCCAGGATTGATATTTTCTTATGTTTCCCTTTAACCATGAGCAGCCTGGATGAGAAAAGAGTTGGGGAAAGAATTCCTGGCTGCAGTCTCCACATCACCTTTGTGCTGTAGAAAAAACCCGGAGTAAACCTGATACATTCCAGACATGAACCTGGAGGTGTCCAAGGCCAGGTTGAATGGGCTTGGAGCAACCTGGGATAGAGGAAGGTGGGAAGGAAGTCCCTGCCCATGGGACTGTGTGGTTTTAAATCCCTTGCAATCCAGACTGTTTGGGGATTCTGTGATATTCCAAGTGGTAATCATGATGCAAACGACCAAACAATCTCAGAATCCTATGAAATGGAAGAAAATAATACCAGAAAAACTCTTTGCAATGGGCAAACAGCAACCCACAGACTGGGAAAAGCTGTGGTCCGTCCTACATGTGGCACAGATTATCCCAAGTTTCCCATTCCTGCATCTTTGTCTCACAGGATGAGGTGCCAGGGGCTGCTGGGGGTGTTTGATTTTTGGCACTTGATGGGCAAAGAGGCAGAAATTAATCAATTACAGTAAAAAAATCCCTAATTTATAGCAGTGACTGTTTGATTGGAAAGGGAATCCTGGTTAATTGTCCTGGAGTGGCCCAAGGAATTTTGGCAGAGGGAGATCCCCAACCCCTTTCCTTCACACCCAACCCATTTAAACCTAAAATCATCAATTTTGGGGTTGGAAGGGACCTTAAAGCTCATCCCATTCCACCCCTGCCCTGGCAGGGACATCTCCCACTGTCCCAGGTGCTCCCAGCCCTGTCCAGCCTGGCCTTGGGCACTGCCAGGGATCCAGGGGCAGCCACAGCTTCTCTGGGAATTCCATCCCAGCCCTTCCCCACCCTCCCAGGGAACAATTCCTTCCCAACATCCCATCCAATCCTGCCCTCTGGCAGTGGGAAGCCATTCCCTGTGTCCTGTCCCTCCAGCCCTTGTCCCCAGTCCCTCTCCAGCTCTCCTGGAGCCCCTTCAGGCCCTGGAAGGGACTCTGAGGTCTCCCTGGAGCTTCTCCTCAGTGGAACTGTCACAGAATTTTGTTCAATCAAAGGATGTAAACACACATCAAACCAGGAAAATCCTTTCAGGGGCATGGATGTTTCAAAAGCCTTCCTTCAAAAAGATAATTAAAGCCCCAACTCCAGGGAAATGTTCATTTAAGGGGAAAATAAGGAATCCGAATTTGCCCTGGCTTTGGGATTCTGGCAAGACACAGATAAGGCACCAAAAATCAGCGGCTGAACTTTACAAAGCATGGAAATTAAATCTGCATTTCCAGCTTTCCTTGGAGCCTTTGTTGCTGTCAAATGCCCACAGCTGAAATAGGAGCCCTCAAAGCTGCAGGAGTACATGGGGATAGGTGGGAAAGCATGGGAAAAACCTTGGAATCTGGTGTGGCAGCACGGGGACCAAGTCTGGGGGCTGTGCCCTGTCCCAGCAGCTCCACAGGTGTCTGCAAACATTGGGGTTTTATTCTTGCTTTTTCTGAGCGCTGGGAGCGGGTCTCTAAGCCTCTGGTAGGGTTTTGGGATGCTCTGGCTTCCCTTGGGAATAATCCAGGTCATTCCCAGCCTCTCTGACCTGATCCTTCCCTGGGAGGCTCCGTTTCCCTCCAGGAAGAGCTCAGAGCATTTTAATCCATCCCAGGGAGGCACCAGGAGACCTCGGGGCTGGGAAGAGCTTTGGAGATAAAAGTCTTGTGGAAGTGCTAATTAAATGTAATTGCATTAATCTCCCTGGCGCAGGGATCAGCCTCTTGCTCCCACTTTGTCCATTTGGTGCTTGAGACCTCCCGGGTGCTTCCCGAGGGCAATTCCTGCATTCCCTGGGCTGAGGAGGGTGTGGGGAGGGGTTTCCCTGCTGGAGATGCTCTGGAAGTGTTTTAATTGTGCTGAGCAACAGCAGGACCTGAGAGTGTTCTCTTAAAAACATCAGTGCTTGGGCCAGGGCTGGGGGAGAAAAGAGTCTGCTCTGGAGGAGTAAATAATTTGCTCTGGAGGAATAAATAATCTGCTCTGGAGGAGCAAAAAATCTGTTCTGGAGTAATAAATAATCTGCTCTAAAGGAATAAATAATCTGCTCCAGGATATTAAATAATCTGCTCTGGAGGAACAAATAAATTGCCCTGCAGGAAAAAAGAATCTGCTCTGGAAGAGCAGAACATTTGCTCTGAATATTAAATAATCTGCTCTGAAGGAATAAATAATCTGCTCTGAAAGAGCAAATAAACAGCTCTGAAAGAGCAAAGAATCTGTTCTGGAGGAGCAAAGAATCTCCTCTGGAAGAATTAATGATCAGCTCTGAAGGGATGAGTAGTCTCTATTTCCTGAGCTCAAACGTCTTTCCAGAGGCAGCTCAGGAGTTTGTGAAGGAAAAGGAGAATCCCAGTGCCCGGGCAATGCTGAGGAGTCGCTTCTGCAGCTCTTGGTGCTCATTCCTTTCTTCATCTCATTTCACCACCAAATTTCCATTGCTGGGGCTCCTTCCTGGTTTGTTGGCAGGATAAACAGCCAGTGACCCGTGCTGGGATCTCTGGGTGGGCACCCTTGGGTCTGTGCTGTGGCTCCTTGCTCCAAGGAATCCCAGGTGGAAAAGAGCCCCTGGAGCAGCTCCTGGGGCCTGGAGAGTGGGGAAAGGCTGTCCCAGCTGAACAGAAGAGCACAGGGAATAAAGAAAGGTTGTGATTAATTAGGATGAATTATCCAGCTTTTCTGGAGGCTGAAAGGAGGGCAGGGAGGAGTCAGAGCTGCTCCTGTCAGCCCTGGAGCCCCAGAGCGTTTCTACCTTGGCTTTAGGGGGTCCGGGATGGTCAGGTGTGAGGAGGAGAGATGGAAAAGGAGAAAAAAGATGGAAAGATGGAAAAGAAGGAAAAAGCTGGAGAGTTGCAGGGTCTTTGTGAGCTCTGTTGATGCTGCTGCATCTCCAGCTGTGGCCACCCAAGGTCTTCTCCTGCTGGGATTCCCTGGAGGAGTTGAGGTCTGGTTTAGAGGGGATGAAGGGGAAAAAATGAATCTCCAGATGTGGGAAGGACCAGGCTGGGGGAAAAGAGGGACAACCCATGGTGGGCAGGTGGAGGATGATGGATTTGGGTGTGGGGAGGGCACTCTGTGAATCCCTGGATGGATTCACCCCCTTTTCCTCCTGTTACCCCATCGTGGACTGAGGGAAGCTCATCCTCCCCGGGGCTGTAGGGACAGTTGGTGACAGTCCCTTGGAGGGGCTGTGGTGCAGCCCCGGGCTGGCAGGGTGGCTTTGGTGGCCTCCCCAGGGCTCCTGCAGCCCCAGCCGTGGGGACAGGTCCCCTGGCACCCTTGGGGACGGTGGCAGGAGCCACAGCTCACCTGTGCTGCATCTTGGCCTTTGCCCTCCAGGACACATTCCCAGCCTTTCCCCTGCTTTGGCCCAGCAGGTCGTGCCAGGTCCTGGCTGTGGCAGGGCTGGGGACTGTCCTGAGCTGTGACAGCCACGAGGCAGCAACACCTGGGCTGGTTTGGAGCAGGGTCAGCAGTCCCTGGGCACAAATTCTGCCGCCTCCAGTGCTCCCAGGGAAACCCGGGAGCTTTGGGAAAAGGGCTGTGCTGTGCGGGGTGGATCAGCTGGAATGGTTTTGTTGTGGTTTTGCTTTTCCACTGCTGCTATTTAAGGAGGAGAGGGAAGTGCCATCTGTGGGGTTTGGCCGAGTGACAGAGGATCCCACGAGGAGGAGTTGCTGGGATGTTTTGGAGTGGGAGCAGTGGAGAAGGGAAGGGGTTTATGGATGGAAAAACCCTTTCCTGCCTGTGGAAGGTCAGGGGGAGGAAGGGAAGATGGGGGTGATTGAAGGGGAGATGAGAGGGGGTTTTGATGTTAAAAATCCCAAAATGTGCCTGGCAGGGAAGGCAGAATTCCTGGTCTTCCTGAGGAAAGGCCAAAGATGTCTTGAAATCACAGGGTCATGGAATTGTTCAGGTTGGAAAAGCCCTCTGAGACTGAGTCCACCCATCCCCCAGCACTGCCAAGGCCACCCCTGACCCCTGTCCCCAAGTGCCACATCCACACGGATTTTAAATCCCTGCAGGGGTGGGGACTCCACCCCTGGGCAGCTGTGCCATGGCTGGGCAATCCCTTCCAGGCAGGACTTTTCCCAGGATCCAACCCAAACCTCCCCTGGCACAGCCTGAGGCCGTTTCCTCTGACATGGAATTCATGGAGGTGCCTGGAGACAAAAAGGGCTCTGAGCCAGCTCAACTATTCCGTGGGGTCTGCTCACCTGGGATCCAGGCCAGGGATCACTTGGGATTCTCACTTCCAGGGACGGATCCCATTTTCCCCCAGTTCTGTCCACATCCAACACACTCCCCAAGCCCATTTATTCTGTGCCCAGAGTCTGGACCCAGTCCTGGTGCTGGTCCCAGTGGGGGAGCAGAGGGTCCCCCCAGTTTGCTCCTCCATCCCCCACAGTGTTTCCCTGGGGGCCTTTCTCCATCCTTTCTCCAACCTCTTCCTCCAAATGGAAAATCCCTCTCATTCCAGGCCAGGCTGGAGCAGGTCCATCGTGCAGCCACCTCCCAGGGGATGTCAGAGCTCATCCTAGGGGAAAATGGCCCAAAAAAACAAAAAATGGCAAAACCCCTTTTATTCCAGTGCTGTCCTGATTGAGGTGCATTTCTCCTGCTCCAAGCTCTTCTCTGGGTTGTTCCCAAGGGGAAAATTGACACCTTTTCCCATTCCCCAGCAGTTTGTTGCACTCCATCCCAGGAGCAGGAAGGATTCCTCTCACGGGGATCTCTTCAGAGCAGCTCTTTACTGCTGTCCCAGCAGATACAGCGTTGCTTGTGGGATGTTCCCATAAATATTCCAACTATAATCCCAATGACTAAACATTTTCCCTGTGGTCCAAGTTCACATTGGACTCGGGAAAGCTGGAAAATCATCACAAAGGAGCACTGGGATTCCTGGTTCCTGCAGCCACAGGAGCAGGGCTGGGCTGGGCCAGGAGGGACCAAGGGTTGGGGCTGGCTTTGTCCTTTTCCTGCCCCAGGGGGATGCTGACCTGCAGGATCCCGGGATTGTCACCTCAGGATGTTCCCACGGCCACAGGCACCCTCTGGGCTGGGAACTGAGGGTTCCAGAGGCCAAATCTTTCCTGGGGGTCAGAGCTGGGATCTGTAAATGTAACCAGGCAGATCTCTGGGGCCAGGTGGGACTTGGGAGAGGTTGGAGGAAGTTTTGGGATCTTTATTCCTCTCTTCATTCCAGCTGGAGCTGGAATCTGTGGAATTTTACTCACACACACCTTGTGCAGAGCTGGACATGGACAGGGCTGTGGTGGGGTTGGAGATGTTCCTGCTCCTTTCCCAGGGGCTGGACCAGATGAGCTTTAAAGGTCCTCTCCATCCCAAATCCCTCTGGGATTCCATGGCCTTTAAAGGTCCCCTCCATCCCAAACCCCTCTGGAATTCCATGGATCCATAACCCTGTGGTCTGTTCCCCTCCTGGCTCCCAGATTTTCCCTTCCTGGGTGAAAAGCAGGAGCACAGGGATGCCCCAGGACCACGGGGGACCTCAGCCCTCCTGGAAGGAGCTGTGGGGCTCTTGCTGAGCTTTGCTGCCAAAATGCCTTTGGGATTGGGAAGGTCAGAACTTGGCTCCAGGTGGGATCCAGCCTGGCCATGGCACTTCCTCCGTGGTGTTGTCATCTCCAGACCTTCTGATTCCCAAATTAAACTTGATCACCCTCACCTTATGGAATCAGGGAATCCCAGAATGGTTTGGGTTGGAGGGACCTTAAAGCCCACCCAGCCCCACCCCTGCCATGGGCAGGGACACCTCCCACTGTCCCAGGTGCTCCCAGCCCCGTCCAACCTGGCCTTGGGCACTGCCAGGGATGGGGCAGCCACAGCTTCCCTGGATGACCTGTTCCAATCTGGATTATTCATTTTCCACCACTGCTTTTCCTGCTGGTGGAAATGCTCTGCTCCCGTCTGGTGTTTGCCTGGGAATATTTATAGAGGATTGGGAGCCTTCCCCTTGCCAGACACAATCCAAGCTGTGCTGGACTCCTCCCAAATCCCGGGTTTCCCGCTCCTCTTCCCATCCCAGCCACTCCTGGGGTGCTGCTTTCCCTGTCCCCATGGATCCCACTCTGATCCATGGACCAGAGCTGGGGGTGGCATTTCCACCTCCAAGGCCCCTGGAGTCCCCTCCCTTTGGGTGTTGGCACCTGGGAAGGTGGATCTGGGAGAGGAACAGGATGAAATCTGGACTGGAGCCCAATCCCACCCTCCCTGACTCCTTCAAAGGGATTTTTCATCTAAATAAGTGGAGCAGCCTCAAACGAGGGGTGGACAATCCCTGTGGTGACCACTGGGACTTGATGGTCAGCTCTGTGGTGGCCAAAAGATGAGGAGTGAACATTCCCTTGTTTTGTCGCATGGAAAATCCATGAGGGCTCAGCTCTGCCTCATGCTCAGCCCTGGATTTCACCTCCTGCTCTTTTCTCCCATTCCTTGCAAAAACTTCCCATCTCAGCCCCACCATTTCCTGCCCGAAATTCCCAGGCTGGCACTGGGGGCTGTTTTGGTCTCATTTCCCTCACTCCAGCCAAATTCCAGCAGGCTGAGCTGGATGGAGTTTTCCCAGGTTGTTTTTCTCAGAGGGAAATCTTGATCCTCCTGCTGCCCCCCCTCCCCACTCCCAGAGCTGCAGCTCAGTGCAAATATTTTCGTATTTTGATTTTTGTCTCTATAGGATCCTCCGTAGGGGATGTGGGGCGTGGCAGGAGGGGACAGGGCTGGGGGGCACACGACACCAGGGGACAAAGGCAGGGAGGTGCTGCAGTGCTTTGGGATGCAGGTGGGACACAGAGAGGGAAAGGCCTTTCCTGGAGAAGCTCCAGGGAAACCTCAGAGCCCTTCCAGAGCCCAAAGGGGCTCCAGGAGAGCTGGAGAGGGACT
>VZRZ01005886.1:234667-259550 GCA_013398175.1 Climacteris rufus
TGGAATTCCCAGAGAAGCTGTGGCTGCCCCATCCCTGTCAGTGCCCAAGGCCAGGTTGGACAGGGCTGGGAGCAGCCTGGGACAGTGGGAGGTGTCCCTGCCCATGGCAGGGTCTCTTCCTACCCAAACCATTCCATGACTTCCCTTTCATCCATGGGACCCTTGGACATCCCAGTCCCATCCATCCATCCATCTGTCCATCCACCCACCCAGAAGGGGCAGCAGCAGTTCCAGGACCCCTCCCCTCCCAGGACCCCTTCTGGGAGTTGTTCTTCCCTCTGACTCCTCCACCAGCCAGAATGAGCAGCAGCTTCTCCCTGTTAAATTTTTCAGGATGTTCTGGGGAAAGCAGCAAAGCTCCTGGAGGGGGAAGGGCTGGGCAGGAGCTGCTTCTGTGCCTTTCAAAGCTGTTTTCCCTTATTTTGATTTATTTGGGATCGTCCCTGTCCCTGGGGGCAGCAGCTGAAGGAAAGCTGGCAGATGGGTGACACCCCCGGCTCTGGATGCTGGGAACATCCCTCCCCTCCGCAGGGAATCTCTCCTCCTCCCTCACTCTCTATTCCTGGCAGCAGCTCCCAGGGATGCAGGAGGTACTGAGGTTTTTGTCTCTCCTCCCTCCCATGGTCAACCTTGCCTGCCACACGTGATTCCCAAAGGATGCTGAGCTGGGAGGGGGATTTTTATTCCTTCCCCAGCGTGAAGAGATCATGGAAGCAGCACCCCAGGAGTATCCCAACCTGCCCTGGGATGATCCCACCAGGAGAGTAGGCTATGAGAACTTTTCCTTCTTTTTAATGATCAAAATTGAGCTTAATAGGTGATGAGCAAGGAGCTGGAATATTGATTTCCTGGCTCCTGGTCATCCAGCAAAGCCTCTCCTAGCCCTGGGCTGGAATCCTGGCACTTGCTCCTGGCCCTGGATTATGTAAGGAGCTTTTTAATAATATCCATGGAGCCATATGGCCCCAGCTTTGGGATGCAAATGCAATATGTTCCCTAAAAATAGCACAACGACTCCATGTGGTTGTTTCAACACCTCCTGCTCCTCGGGAGGGATGGAGCTGTGCTGGGAGAGCGTGGAACAGAGGGAGCACGGAAAAACCTCCTCTCCAGGCTGGTCCTTGGTGCTGGAGGAGCTCTGGGGTCCCAGCTCCTGCCCCTTCCCTCACCATGACCCGGGGATTGAGTGGAACAAACCCAAATAAATCCATAGTGGGAGATTTAAGTCAGGAATTGCTGTAGGGGGGCTTTGGGTCCCAGCCCAGGGCAGGTGGAAGCTGGGGTTTATCCTGGATATTGATCCCAGTTTATGCTGGAGGAATCCCAGAACCATGGAATGGTTTGGCTTGGAAGGGACTTTAAAGCCATCCCATGGGCAGGGACACCTCCCACTATCCCAGGTTGTCCCAGCCCCGTCCAGCCTGCCTTGGACACAGTGGTGGAATTCCAGAGGTGCCAGGTGGAAACATTGGCTCTGTGCCCTCATCCCTTGGGATCAGACAGCAGTGACTCCTTTCCTTCTTTTCCAGCCTTTGCTCCATCTCCTGCCCTTCCCAAATCCCCTCCCAGTCTCCCTCTTTTGCTGGAAAAAGGCGTTTTTCCTTTTCTCTCCTCCCTGTCATTCCCTTCTCCCTGAAGGAAATGCAAATGACAGCTCAGGTGTCGTTGTGCGGTGACAGCTGGGATGAGAGCACCCGGTCCCTGCCAAGGCCTGACCCCCCTTTCCATGGGGAAATTTCCCCAATATCCAACCTGAGCCTCCCCTGGCCCAGCCTGAGGCCGTTCCCTCTGCTCCTGTCCCTGTTCCCTGGGAGCAGAGCCCGACCCCCCTGGCTGCCCCTCCTGGCAGGAGCTGTGCAGAGCCAGCAGGGCCCCCTGAGCCTCCTTTGCTCCAGGCTGGATTTATTCCCTCAATCCCAGCAGGGCCGGGCTCACACAGGCTCTGCACGGCCCCGCCGGGACTTCATTCCCGCTGGGATCCACCGGGAGCAGCAGCTTCTTCCCGGGTGGATGCGGCAGGCACCTCACTGTGATCCATGGGGAACCTCCCTGTCCCTGAGCGCTCCCAGAGCAACAACACCGCCAGGACAGCCCTGGAGACAGAGGGTTTCCCTGGAAAAGCTGTGTGGCCTCAGCTGGAATCAACCCTGTGACTCCAGCTCCACCCCACCCCGGTGCCCGGCAGCTTCCAGCAAAACCCCGGTTCCGTGGAAATCGGAGCACACACAGGGCAGCCAGGCTGGTTCGACTGGTTCCTTCACAACTCCACGTTTCTCCACGGTGGCCTTACAGCTCCTGCTTCCTTAGAGCCACGTTTCCATGGCGATTGGATTTTTTTTTTTTTTTAATCTATAAATCATTGTCAAGGAATAATGTGAGCGTTTCTTCAAGATTCCTGCTGGGATATGGAGGGGTTGGAGGAGCAGGAGATTCCCTGGAAGCACAGGGCACATCCTGGGATCCAGTGCTGGGATGAGCCCCCTGTGCTCAGCAGGGGCTCGGGGTGACCTGAGGACACAAATCCAGGTCCCACGTGCTTCCCGGAGTGAGAGGGATGAGGGAGGGACCTCAGGACTCTCTGGGTTGGTGGGAGCAGGGAGCACACCCAGAGCAGCCCAGGGTGCTTGACCTCAGTGCTGGGAATTCCAGCTCTTCCAGGGGTCACACGGGAGGTGGGGAAGCCCCAGGGTTACAGATCCCTGGAATCCCAGAAGGGTTTGGGATGGAAGGGACCTGCAAAGGACCTTAAGTTCCCCGTGCAAGGAGCAGGAACGTCTCCAACCCCATCAGAGCCTGTCCCTGTTCAGCTCTGCCAAGGTGTGGGAGGGATGAGGAAGGGACCTCGGGAATCTCTGGGTTGGTGGGAGCAGGGAGCACTCCCAGAGCAGCCCGGGGGATTCCAGCTCCTCCCGGGGTCACGCAGGAGGGGGGGAGCCCTGGCTCGTGGTTTCCATGGTGATCCTGATGCCTTAGGATTTCAGCTTTTATATTTTTCATATGTTTGGAGTCTTGTAGCCTTTTATTGCATAACTCCAACCCCATCGAGATCCTCAGCTGGCATTCTTCCTGGCCCTGTTAGACAAAACATCCCTGAGACGCTGCTCTGCCCGGGAGCCAAGGACATTTCACTGTCCCACGCTCATGAAGTACAAACAGGAGTGAGCTGGGGGGGCCAGACCCGGGGTGCAAATGACTTCATTACCTGGACCTCTAATTGGGAGATTGGGGTCAGTATGCAAATCTGCCAGATTTATAGAAATGTCCCGGTCCTGCATCACGTGTGCATTTGGGGGTGCATTTTGTGTTGCTGTGAAGGGCCAGCTAAAGGACCCTCATTAAACCATGATGGCTTCATCCCCCTAATCTGTGGGGCTTCTGATTCTCAGGTGTCCCTGTAAAGGCAGCAGTACCAAGCAAAGGATGCTGGAAAAGCTTGGGATGAACCTCAGCATCCCACAGCAGCCCCTGGGCGTGTCTGTGCTGCCACAGCAGCCCCTGCTCCAGCTCCTTCCTTCCCAGGGACCCCTGGGCCCAGCCTGCCCGCCAGGGATGCACAGGGATGAACATCTGGGCTCCTGGTGCAGCCCCTGCCTCTGCGGAGAGCCCCCTCCCTGTGCCCCTCGGAGGGGTTTGGTGGCACTCGGGGCTGGGGAAGAGCCCCACTGACACTTCCAGCTGAAGGAATTCTTTGGGATGTTGTTCCCATTTTACAGGAGGGAAACTGAGGCCAAGGACGGGGAAACTCTGGGAGAATCCAAACCTTTTCCAGCTCTGTTCCCTCTGCCCAGCAGAAGATTTATGGGAATTCACTGAGGAATTCCCATCTGCCTTGCTCAGAGGAAGCTGCTCTGGCCTTCTCCAAGCAGGAATATCATCCAGGGAGCTGCTGGCTGGGGATGAGAGCTCCAGAGCTGGAACACCAACTGCAACCAGGAACAGCCTGGCTGTGTCCTCGTCTCCCAGGAAATGAGTGCCAAGCACAGCCCCAGCTGCCGATCCCCAGGGAGCAGTGGATGTGTTTGGACAGGATAGGGCAGGGGGAGAGGGAAGCTCCCTGCTCTGGGCAGCACTTGGGATTTCAATTGCAGCTTCCTGCGTTTTCATGGATGAGCTTGGTCCCAGGCGAGCTCTGTGCAGGTTTTTTGAGGGATGCTCTTCCCAAAAACGCCACGGAAAGGCAACACCAGGAATAGAAAGCTGAGCTTTCCTCTGCAGCCGACTGGAAGCAGATGCTGAATTAATCCCCGATTTAATTAAAGCTACTTTAATCCTTCAGTGAAAAGAGCAGCTTAGGATTTGTCAGGAGACACCGTCCTGTGTACATTAATGTGTGTTAATTTATTTTAAAATGCAGTTGTCGAGGAGTTTTTGATTATTCCCAACCCAGGATGGGCTAAAAACTGAATTTCCAGGCTCTGAGAGTGGGGTGGAGCTGAATGAAGTGGTCCCAACATCATCAAATGAGACTAAAACTGTGAGACGCCAAATCCCAAGGGATTGGGATTGATATTTAGTTTCTCTGAGCCAATCCGAAGGGTTTCAGGGTTATTTTTCACCACATTGAAGGGCGATTCCAAAAAACAGGCTCAGGATTCATTGGGAGGGTCCGTCCTGGGTGCAGGAATGGATTTAATGTACTGAAAAATGCAGTTGTTGAGGGGTTTTTTATTATTCCCAACCCAGGATGAGCTAAAAACTGAATTTCCAGGCTCTCAGAGTGGGGCTGGAGATGATTGAAGTGGTCCCAACACCACAAAATGAGGTTAAAAACAAAGGTACAGCCCAAAGCCCACAGGATTGGGATTGTTTTCTCTGAGCCAATCCCAGAGATTTTAAGGTTATTTTCAGGGCTATTTTCCCCCACATTGAGGGGTGATTCCAAAAAATGGGCTGAAGGAAGAGCAGTAGCTCAGCCCCAGTGGCTCCTGGAGGAGCTGCCAGAAAAAAAAAACCATCCCAAATGATGTTAAAATTGGAAAAATTTGTAAAAAAAATTTTGTCAAATTGTAAAAAATTACTAGGATCATGGCTGGGCTGTGACTCTGGGGCATTCACAGCCCTCGGGGCTCCTCCCCAGTCTCAGGGTTTGCCCCTGAGCCCTTTGGGCTTTGCTGGGCCCCGGGACTTTCATTTAGAAGGTAAAAGCACCCAAACCCAGACTTCTTGTGCTTCTGGGCCCTTCCTTTTCCCACAGTTCCAGGAAATGCTTCACCCCCACTAAAGCTCCCCAGCCCCAGCTTGGGAACATTTGGGATGCAGTTGAAGAGCTCTGGCCCAGGCCTATCCCATCCAAGCTGGGTTTTTAATTTCCCTCTCGTAGTGGCAAACAGCAATTTTGTAAGGAATGGATTTTTTTAGGAGAAGTGTCAATTTTTCCAAGCCCATTTGCTGTTTATGGCTTCATCCTCGTGCAGGAAAAACAATGGAAGCTGCCTGGGTTTGGCAGCTCCTCTAAAATAATCCTGTTTATTTTGTTCTCTTTTTATCACCACTGATGGAATTTATAACTGTGGGTTTTAATCCCAAAGTTGCTTCCATGCTGTGCAAAATGCCTTTCCCTCCCTTTCCATGGGTACCACTGGCTCCATGCCAAGATTTTCTATTTAAAATTCCAAACCCTCTTGCAGGCTGGATCTTGATCTGGACATAGAGGGATTTACCCCTGGATGGGCCTGGACACAGCCCCTGGTCATGGGAAATCCGTGGAATTAGAGCAGCAGACCCAGGGCAGGTGCAGGAATGGGCAGAGCAATTGGGGATGGGAAATACTTGGACAAAAAAATTCCTGTTTCCCAACAGATTAAACTAAAGAGAATCTTTTTCATCCTGAGGAATTCCTGAGGGAAGCAGCTGGAATCTCCTCTGGAGTGCTGGGAGGGCATCAGCACCAGGCAAAGCAGCAGGGATGGGGGGATCAGCAGGAATGGGAAGAGCAGGGTGGGGATGGGAGCTGGAGGAGCTGGAGGTGCTTGGGAAGGCTTTGAGCCCAGCCTGTTCTGGGCCTTGGGCAGTGGTGCAGATCCCGGGCTTCTGTGGGGCTGTGGAGCTGGGATGGGGCTGGATTGGGACGTTCTGCATCACCAGGGGGATTTGGGGAGGGCTGGCAGGACCCTCAGGACAGGGGTGTTTGGGAGAGGCAGCAGCCAGGAGGGGTTGGCAGGGAGGAGACCCCCAGTGGGACCCTCCTGGGTGGGCACAGACAGGGGTTGAGCAGAGGGAGAGCTGGGAAGTGCCAACATCCATCCTTTTCAGTGGAAAAGAGGGACTGACCTCGGGTCAGTCCGGGTACATTTGGGATGTGGAGAACTCCCATCACCCAGAGCTCCGAGGTGTCTGAGCCAAAGGCTCTTGCAGCTTGGAGCAGCTCTCAAACCCAGGAGCTCCTTGGAATTAGCACATTTTGGATGTTATTTCATGACCTCCGTTCCCAAGTGGCCTCAGGCTGTGCCAGGGATGGGACAGCAGAGGGACATCCATGAATCCCCAGCACTGGAGAGCTCATGGAGAGTGGGGATGGCTCTGTTTGGGGAAGGAGGAGTTCGTTTGTTTTGGTGATGTGGCAATGTCACCAAAGTGTTCTGTGACCAAATTCCAGCAGGAAGGGGGATGTCCCCTTGTGCTTCCCCTTCCTTGGAAGTTCAGACCAGGCTGGAGTTGCTGTTGAAGGGAAGAGGAGCTGGGGATGCTCCTGGTGCCGGGGGGTGGTGATCTGGGATGAGGCCCTCGTGTGCTCTGCTCCCAGCAAATGCTGCTCCTGGCTGTCCCTCCCCAGTTCCCAGAAATGTGACCATCCACTGGGGCATTCCAGCTGTTCCTGAGCTCCTTAACCTCCCCCTTCTCTTCCAGAGGAGACGACGTTCGAGGCTGGAGTCAAAGTGCAGATCCACAGCCAGTCCGAGCCTCCCTTTGTCCAGGAGCTGGGATTTGGGGTGGCCCCTGGATTCCAGACCTTTGTGGCCACCCAGGAGCAAAGGGTAAGTCCCAAATTCCATGTCCAGCCCAGGATCCCTCCCAGAGGTTGTTCCTACAGAGTGATGCCCTTGAGATGCATCTTCATTAACAGCTGGGTTTTTATGTCTTGCTTCAGATTCCTTGGGATGAGGGCAGCTTTTCCAGGTTATTTCCATGCATTCCCACAGTCCTTGTCATTTCAGCTCCAGGAGGGATTTCACCCCTGGGAACTTCCCTGCTTTGCTCTTCCATAGTTGTAGTTGAGCTGTGGCAGCTCCGTGTGTTGGGCACTGTCCAACCCACAGGGTTTTCCCAGAAAAAACACATTTCAAGGATATAAATGAGGCAGGAGAGAGTGTCCTGATGCAGAGCAGTATGAATCCTTCAGGAAACACCAAAATATCCATGTGATTTATGGCAAACTGTGCTGGGATGCTCGGGAACCAGTGCCCTCCCTGAATCCCAACACTGACACATCCTCATGGATTGGGCATTAACCCAAATCCTTCTCAGACACATGGAAAAAGCCAATGGAATAATTTTTCCCCTCAGCTGGGCAGGGCTGGGCAGAAGTGGGCAGGGATGGACAAAGCTGGACAAGGCTGGACAGGGCTGGGCAGGGATGGACAGGGATGGACAGGGATGGACAAGCTTAGGGGGCCTCTTACGTCAAGTGTGTCCCTTTTTTCACGGGTTTTGCCAGAGTTTTGCTGCTGGGAGAGGGGAGGACTCATTCCTGCCTGGGAACAGAGGGTCTCTTAACTGGTTTAAAATCATCTGAGGGCTCCAAAGCCTTTTCCCAGGAGAGCTGGAAGGATCCCCAGCATTGAGCTCCCTTGGCATTGCTCCCACTCCAATGCTCCTCTCCAGAAAGTCATTTTTAACCTAATTACAGCATCAACAACCTCCTCTAATTAATTACCCCTTCTGGGCTTCCCCCACCTTCCCAATGTGCAGCTTTTATCCAAATCCCTGATTTAGTCTGGGTTTTCCCTACTAAATCTCTCCAGCTGGGGCAGGCACGTGCTGCTCCTTCAATAAACCAGAATCAAAGGTGAAAAAGCTCCATGAAAATCCCCCAGGGGACTGAGCCCAGGCAGTTACTGGGGTCCTAAAGCCTGAGTTTTACACCCTGAGACATAAAAGAAATTATCCTGCAGCTGGGAAAGAACAGAAATAGAGATAAAGGGGAGGTTGTTTCCCAGCTCAGAGTGCAGCCTCTGTGAGTTAAAAACTCATTTTCCAGGGATAAAATTCAGTGTGGGATTGGGCACCCTGGGCTTGGTGGGAGGGTGGGAGCTGTGGATCCCCTGTGAGACAGAATTTGGGTTGCAGGCTGGGTCAGAGGCTCTGGAATTATTCCCTGTGGCCCTGGGAATCCATCCCTTCTTTCCCCACGGTCTCTGGAAATCAGAGCATTTCCTGGGCTTTGCTCCCTGCTTTCCTGCCTTCCCAGGGGTGCAGCTGCCCAGCACCAGCGAGGATTTGCATCTTGGGACCAGGGGGATAAATCCTGGCTCTTTACACCCAGAGCTTTCCAAAATCCCCCTGTCCAAAGGCAGCTCTGGCTCCGTGGTTGGAATCTCATCAAATCTCCTTCAAAATGAGCTCCCAGGCTGGAAAAAAAAAAGGAACCAAATCAGCTTTTCTCCTCCTCCTGCAGTGGCTGAGCCCCAGGGTTCCTGCAGAGTGACATTTTGAAGGTGCATTTCCCAGTTTGGGAGCAGTTGGTGCAGTGACAGCATCGGGAGCATCCTGAGAGGGACCTGGCAGTGTCTGGGTTAGAAATGCTGAGTCAGCAACAAAAAAATCCTGCAAAGGCAATTCCAGCAGGAGGCTTGTCCATAAAATGTGGTGCTTGGGTTAAAGAGGCCAAGCTGCTCCTTTGCTGCGGAGTTGTTGCCGAGGGGGAGATGTTTTCTGACTGAGAAAATTGGGATTGTTCAGCCTGGAGGAGACACCAGGGGTGACCTAATTGTGGCCTTCCAGGACCTGAGGGGCTGCAGGAGAGATGGAGAGGGATTATTTACAAGGGCCTGGAGGGCCAGGACACAGGGAATGGCTTCCCAGTGCCAGAGGGCAGGGTCAGATGGGATATTGGGAAGGAATTGTTCCCTGGGAGGGTGGGGAGGCCCTGGCACAGGGTGCCCAGAGAAGCTGTGGCTGCCCCTGGATCCCTGGCAGTGTCCAAGGCCAGGCTGGACGGGGCTTGGAGCAGCCTGGGACAGTGGGAGGTGTCCCTGCCATGGCAGGGGTGGCACTGGGTGAGACTTAAGGTCCTTTCCAACCCAAACCATTCCAGGATTCCATAAAATCTCAGAATGAAGGGATCCCCTGAAGTTCAGGGGGAGCCAGGACTGAGCTCCCTAAGGAAAGCAGAAGGCAGCAAATGAGGGATAATTGCAATTAAAACAGGAGGGTCTTGGTGGAGGAGGGTGGAGAATCCTCCCTGGATCCCCCTCCACGTCCAAGTGCAGAGGGAAAGGAGCTGGAGTGGTTTCCATGCCAGTGGGAGCCCAGAGCTGCTGCTTTGGGGCTTTCACCCCACTTCCCATGGGATGGACCCTCCCTGGTCCCGTCTCAGCCGTCCCTGTGCTGCCTCCCAGCCTGGGCTGCTCCAGGAGCGTTTCCATGGCACTGCCAGAGCAGATGAATGAGGTTTGTGTGCTCATGAATGGGAGCTGGGCAGGAGCTGGCACAGGGCAGGATCCATCACCCTCCACATGGATCCCAGGGGCGAGCAGGACCCCTTGGAATAGGGAAATGCCCTTCAGCTCCCACTGCTCCTGGCTTTGGGTGGATCCACTTCCATTTTTTCTCTTTCCTGGTGCTTTTGGGTGAGCCTGGTGTTGGAATGTCTCTCGTCAGACCTTGGGAAGCTTCAATATCCCCCCTTTCCCTGCACCAGAGGCACCAAGGCAGGGATGGACACACCAAAATCCAAATTTTTGAGGGACAATCCCATGGAGAAAGAGAAATTCTTCCTATCTTCCTTTCCCTTTTCCTGGCTGGTTTTTCCAGCACCTCAGCATCACCCAAACCTCTCCCATCAGGGATGGGATCAGACTTCCCAAGGCTGCTCCCTGGCACAGCACATTCAGGGAAGATGGAAGGCACCTGGAAAATGGCAGTTCCTTCCATAGGGATGGAAGAAGCTCCAGTGAAGGCCCAGGTTCAGAGCTGGGGCAGCAGTGCTCAGTAGGGCCCTGCAGACTCATCCCCTCCAAAGGCAAAGAGCAGCAGGAACTGCAGAGCCAGAGGCAGGAAAACGGGATTTGAGTCTGGCAGTGATGCCTGGGAAACCCTGATTTCCTCTCTGGGGGAGGCTGCAGGGTTTGGAAATGAGGAGCAATTAAATAACACTTCCCATGTTTGAGGGTGTGATCTTGCAGGGGATGCAGTGCCAGGACACAGGGAATGGCTTCCCAGTGCCAGAGGGCAGGGTCAGATGGGATATTGGGAAGGAATTGTTCCCTGTGAGGGTGGGCAGGCCCTGGCACAGGGTGCCCAGAGAAGCTGTGGCTGCCCCTGGATTCCTGGCAGTGCCCAAGGCCAGGCTGGACGGGGCTGGGAGCACCTGGGACAGTGGGAGGTGTCCCTGCCCATGTCACTGGACCCTTAAGGTCCCTTCCCACCCAGACCATTCCATAATTCCATGACTTTTTGTTTCCTAACCCTTGCTCAGAGCATCTTCTCCCACCCATGGTCTGACACCTCCTCCTGGAAAAACATTGACCCTCTGATTCCTTTGTTTCCCTCAATCCCACAAACTCTCTCAGCTGATTTCCTCCAGTTTATCCTTAAATTCTGAATTAATTCAACAAGGAGAAGCCAGTGGCCAACCCCATCAAACCTTCATTACACAGGAATGGTTCAAAGGAGGAGGTGGAAGAAAACTTTGGATTTGTAGGGCAGTGCAGGGGTTTTGGTTGGAAAACGGGGCTGGGAGGGAATCAGGGTAAAAGGATGCAAAGGAAGATGGGTTTGGAGGGAAGGGATGGAGATGAGCCAGGGCCAGGAGGAGGCAGAAGTTGGGAAGGGCTCATCAGGGAGGTCGGGAAGAAGCATCAGAGATGGGGATGAGGGAATGGTTTGGCTGCTCCTGCTCCCCCTGTGTCCTGTGGAAAAGAAGATTTTATAAAAAGGTTGAAAACTGAGGACGGGAAAACTTCAAAGTCCAATTCCCAGCAATTCCCAAACAGGGCACCTCTGGCAGAGCTTGGGAATTGTGTCCAAGCAAAGCAGGCAGGGCTGGGTGGGAGGGGGAATGGCTCAGCTGCCGAGGGAGTGAGCAGGAGGGAGAGGGCAGTGGGGAATCCCCATCCCTGAGGGATTTCAGGCTGTGGGGATGTGACACCATGGGCCAGTGGTGGCCTTGGGGGAACAGCTGGACTCGATCCCAGAGGGTTTTTCCAGTCTCTCTGATTCCATAATTCCATGGCACTGTGAATTGAAGGCTGAGTTTGCACCTGAGACACAGGCCCAGTGCACTTAGGGGAGAGCAGGATTGGGGGCAGACCTGGGATGAGGCTCAGGAGGGGCTGCCCTGGATGTTGTGGGGATCTCCAGGAGGTTTTAGTGTTGCTCTTCCTGTTTGATTTGCAAAGAAGGATCCTGGAGCTCCAAAATCCCGTTTTTCCCTGGTGCCTCCAGCCCCTGGGGACTCGTGGGCTCTGTAACATCCCCGGGCTCTGCTCTGAGCTCGCAGGGGCTGGAAGGGTTAAACTCATCCCTTAAAACCGATTCTTCAGGAAGGGAGCAAATGGGAAGGAACAGCCAGGATGGGAAAAGGAGCTGGAGATGCAAACAATTCCAGCATCATTAACTGGGAGCTGGGACCAGCCAGCTGTGGGGGCTCTGGGTTTCACAGCGTTTCACAGGAGTGAAATGCTGCCTGGGATGGAAATTCCATGGAGCTGCTGCTGTTTGAGGTCTCATTAAGGAATGGGAGGGTCTGGTTCTGGTTTCATTGGGAACAAAGACAACAGAGCCCAGGGGGTTTGGGATGCTCAGGGAGGGGCTGGATCCCTCCTGGGGATCGCTGGAGTTTGGTGGCATCAGCCACATGTAGGGAGGCAGGAGAGGGGCTGGGCAGGAGCCAGATCCATCCCAGAGCCAGCAGGAATGGGGCAGGGAAAGGTTCTTCCCCCAGAGGGTGCTGGGCACTGCCCAGGCTCCCCAGGGAATGGTCCCAGCCCCGAGGCTGCCAGAGCTCCAGGGGCGTTGGGACAGCGCTGCCAGGGGTGCCCAGGGGGGATTGTTGGGGGTCTGTGCAGGGCTGGAGCTGCACTCAATCCTTGTGGATCACTCCCAACTCAGGATATTCCATGAAACTGCCCCGACCTCGTGCTGAGAACATCTCCACCACATTTCCCTGTCAGATAAATTTAAACACTCAGGAAAAACAGGGATGGCACTCAAATTAATGTCAGGAATGACCTCTGTGGCTGCGGGCAGCTGCTGGCAGCTCCTGGGAGGGTCCGTGCCAGGAGCAGAGTGGAAGGGCAGGAACGTGGCCAGGAAAAGGCTGTGGCAAGGAGCTGATCCCCCCTGTCCCTGGAATCTCTTCCCTCCACATTTCCCAAGCTCACCCCCTCTCTGCCCTGTGTCCTGGACAAGCAGGATCCATTCTGCTTCCAAGGAGTCAAATCCATTTGTTCCTTTCCCTTTTGGCTGCTGCCAGCTGGGGACTGACGGTGGTAATCCCTGAGAAAGCCAGGATCAGGAGGGTTGGAAAAGCGTTTAATTCATTAATTAATTATTAACGAGTGCAAAAGTGCCAGGACAGGAGTTTGTCACCCTCAATTAGAGGTTGGAGCTGGATTTCTCCGGGCAGGAGCAGGAGGACGAGCCCTTGGAATGCTGCCATGGAGCACAATTCCTGCAGGATCTGAGGGCAGGAATGTCCCTGCTGCCTCCTCCCCGCTTTTCCTGCTGCTTTGATGTGGTGTTTCCATCCTCTGGAGGCAGCAGGGCAGGGTGGAGGGAGCAGCTCCACATCCTGGGGCTGCCCCAGCACCAGATCCCTCCCACCAACCCCAAATTGGGATCATCTGGAAGAAAGGAAAGGGATTCCCTGAGGAGGAGGAGCATCTGTGGAGGGGCTGCAGGGGCAGCAATCAAACCCAATTAACGTCTGTCCCATTAATTCTTTCCATGGCTGAGGGCTGGGATTGCTCCCTCCATCCTGCTCCTGGTTCCTGGTTCCTTGGTGTGCCTTTCCCAGCATTCCAGCAGCTCCAGTCCCATGGAGGGCAGGACATGCAGGTGCCAGATGTCTGAAATGAGTTCAGGAAGCTCAGTGGGATCAGGGCCTTTGGATGGAAAGGTTTTTCCTGAGGTTTCAGCCCCAATTTGGTGAGGAAGGAAATAATGGGAGCTCTTAGGGATGGATTCCCCATGGATTTAACCCCAGGGACTCCTGTGCCAAGCTGGAAGAGGCAGCTGGGAGCAGGGATTGGGCTGGGCTGGGGGGCTGGAGGGAAGAAATCTGGGATCCTGCTCCATTCCACTTCCAGGCAGGAATCCCTGCGGAAGAGCTCGGCCCCTTGGTTTGAGGGTTTCACTCCAAGGTGTGACATTCCAGGGGTAAAACCCTTCCGGGGCTGGGTGGTGTCATCTTAGAGGGGATGGAGGGACAGGACACAGGGAATGGCTCCCAGTGCCAGAGGGCAGGGTCAGATGGGATATGGGGAAGGAATTGTTCCCTGGGAGGGTGGGCAGGCCCTGGCACAGGGTGCCCAGAGGAGCTGTGGCTGCCCCATCCCTGGCAGTGCCCAAGGCCAGGCTGGACGGGGCTGGGAGCACCTGGGACAGTGGGAGATGTCCCTGCCCATGGCAGGGGTGGAATGGGATGAGCTTTAAGGTCCCTTCCAACCCCAAAAAGTGATGATTTTAGGTTTAAATGGGTTGGGTGTGAAGGAAAGGGGTTGGGGATCTCCCTCTGCCAAAATTCCTTGGGCCACTCCAGGACAATTAACCAGGATTCTCTTTCCAATCAAACAGTCCCTGCTATAAATTAGGGATTTTTTTACTGTATTTGATTAATTTCTGCCTCTTTGCCCATCAAGGGCAATAAATCAAACACCCCAAGCAGCCCCTGGTGCCTCATCCTGTGAGACAAGGCCAGGTTGGATGGGGCTTGGAGCACCCTGGGACAGTGGGAGGTGTCCCTGCCCATGGCAGGCGTTGGAATGAGGTGGTTTTTAAGGTCTCTCCAACCCAAACCATTGCAGGATTCTGTGAAATACCAGCAATTCCGAGAGTGGGGAGGGACAGGTCCTGGCACGTGGCAGGGGGGATTTGTTGCAGCCTTTCCTGAGTGTTTGGGAAGCCAGAGAAAAGGGAAATTCATGGAATCCCAGAATATCCCGAGGTGGGAGGGACCCACAGGGATCAAGTCCAACCCCTGGCCCGGCACAGACACCCCAGGAACCACGGGTGAATGGATTGCACACTTTGGGGGGTCGGGACTCTGTGTGTGCCAGCAGCAAATCCCTGAGGAATTCCCAGTCTGGGATCGGTTGGTGGTTGTGGTCCCAGCTCCCAAACTGACCTAACCCTGTTAATGAATTTCCATTGATTAGAGATTAATTAATCACCCAGCCCAGGGCATTCCCTGGAAGTGGTGTCAGGTCCCGTGGCTGGAATCCAGCCCTGGCAGAGGGAAACAGCTGCACATCTGATCCCAAACCCCTCGTTTGCTGACCCCAAACCCCTCACTGCTGACCCCAAACCCCTCGTTTGCTGACCCCAAACCCCTCGTTTGCTGACCCCAGACCCCTCGTTTGCTGATCCCAAACCCCTCGTTTGCTGATCCCAAACCCCTCGTTTGCTGATCCCAAACCCCTCACTGCTGACCCCAAACCCCTCACTGCTGATCCCAAACCCCCCGTTGCTGATCCCAGCACTGACACCGGGAGTGATGTTTAAAGGGTTTAAAGGATTTGTGTGAGGCTGTGCCTGGGAAGGAGCTGATCCCATCTGAGCCCCCCAGGATTTGTTCTCCTTCCTCACCCAAGGAGCACCGTCTGGGCCCTCTTGGTGCCACCTGGGACCCGGTGGTGGCATCTGGGGCTCTGTTGTGTCACCAAAGCAAAGCGAATGACAAAAGAGCCCCAAAGCTCCTGGCTGTTGTCACGAACACGCTCAGGGGGTTTCCCTCGTTTGCTGACTCTCAGGTCCATCTCATTCCCAGCCTGGTTTCCTGGAGGATGCAGAATTGCTGGGAATTGGTTCGGTTTTCCTTTAAAGCTCCAGCTGGTCCCTACAGATGGGATCCTGGGATAGGATGGGATCCTGCACCTCCTGCTGCATCCCCACGCCTGGCAGGGGATGTGCTCCTCTGCCCAACAGGGATGGGGGTGTGGCATTCCCAGCTCTTCTGGCTATTGTTTCTCCAAGCAGCTTGAGCTTGGATTGAGGATTTTGGGAATGCCAGAGCCCACAGAATCATGGAATAAGAGCTCCAAGATAATCAAGTCCAATCTTGGTGCAATCCCCCCCTTCCCTCTAAATCGTTTCTCAGAGCGCCACATCCAGGGCTGGTTTTTGGACACTTCCAGGGGTGGTGATTCCAGCACTGCCCTGGGCAGCCCCTTCCAATGCCTGGCACAGCCCTGGAAGAGTCCAAGGCCAGGCTGGACAGTGCTTGGAGCACCTGGGATAGTGGGATGTGTCCCTGCCATGGCAGGGGTGGCACTGGATGGTCCTTAAGGTCCCTTCCAACCCAATTCATTCCTTGATTCCCTGCTCAGCCTGTTGGCAACAGCAGCCACTGGGAACCAGGACAGTGCCCATAAAGGAAAAGTGTCCCTGTGCCACAGCTGATGTCCCTCACCCCCCTGTCCCCCAGCTGACCCTGTCCCTGTCCCCCAGCTGGCCCTGTCCCTGTCCCCCAGCTGGCCCTGTCCCACAGCTGTCCCTGTCCCCCAGCTGGCCCTGTCCCACAGCTGTCCCTGTCCCCCAGCTGTCCCTGTCCCACAGCTGTCCCTGTCCCCCAGCTGGCCCTGTCCCACAGCTGTCCCTGTCCCCCAGCTGTCCCTGTCCCACAGCTGTCCCTGTCCCCCAGCTGGCCCTGTCCCACAGCTGTCCCTGTCCCCCAGCTGTCCCTGTCCCCCAGCTGACGCTGTCCCTGTCCCCCAGCTGACCCTGTCCCTGTCCCCCAGCTGACCCTGTCCCTGTCCCACAGCTGACGTACCTGCCCCCGCCGTGGGGCGAGTGCCGCTCCCCAGAGCTGGGCCTGGATTTCTTCCCCGTGTACAGCATCACTGCCTGCAGGATCGACTGTGAGACGCGCTACATCGTGGAGAACTGCAACTGCAGGATGGTGCACATGCCAGGTCAGGGCACTGCTGGGCATAGGCTGGAGGGACTGGGGAGCACCTGAGGGAAGAAGGGTGCTGATGGACACTGGGAAAATGTTGGATAGGAGGCAGCAGTGCCCTGGAGCCAGAGGGGACATCCCTGTCCTGGGGGGCACCAGGGACACCAGATGGGGAGGGAGGGGATTGTCCCACTCTGCTCAGCACTGGGGTTGCCTCAGCTCAAGTCCTGGGGCAGCTTTGGGCAGCACAGTGTAGGAAAGACATGAAAGTGTTGGAGAGGGTCCAAAGGAGGGACACGAGGGTGGGGAAGGGTCTGGAGGAGCCACCTGAGGTTGTGTCACAGTGAGCTTTAGGCTGGAGATCAGGGCAAGGCTCTTCCCCCAGAGGGTGCTGGGCACTGCCCAGGCTCCCCAGGGAATGGTCCCGGCCCCGAGGCTGCCAGAGCTCCAGGGGGGTTTGGACAGCGCTGCCAGGGGTGCCCAGGGTGGGGTTGTTGGGGGTCTGTGCAGGGACAGGGGCTGGACTGGATGATCCTTGGGGGTCCCTCCCAGCTCAGGATATTCCATGATTCCCTGTGAAACAGTGGCAAAACACAGAAGAGAGACCTGGGTCTGATGAAGTTTGGAAAAGACCTCTGGGATCACCAAGTCCAACCTTACTCAGCCCCAGTGACAGCCCTGAGTGCTGTTTCCAGCAGCTCCCCAGGAAAAGGCCTCCGTGGCAGGCAGAGGTGGGAGCAGGCAGGGTCACTTGGCTGAAGGGAGGCCCTTGGTCCCTGTGAGAGCCTGGTGGTCCCTGTGTGATGGATTTGTCCTTTCCCTGTAGGGGACGCTCCCTTCTGCACCCCAGAGCAGTACAAGGAATGTGCAGAGCCTGCACTCGGTGAGTACCAGGAGACACCCCTGCATCCAGGGGACTTCCAGCAGCCTGGATCCTCCTGGCTGGCAGGAACAGCCTGGAGATGGGTTTGGGTTAGACCCAGCTGGTTGGGAAGGGCTGGATGCACCCTGGGATGGAGCTTCCTCTGGTTCTGCATCAGCACAGAAACCCTCGGGATCATGGGAACCCCAGGAGCACCTCTGGGGCTGTGTTTGGGATGGAGGGACCCATTCCAAGCCTGGTTGTAGGATCCATGGGATCTCACCCTGGCCCTTCTCTGGCAGGAACCATCTCTGCTCCAGCCCTGCTCCCTGGCCCTGTCTGGGAGGCATAACCTCTGTTCCACATTCCTGCTCCATGTCTCTGATCCCTGGGATCTGATCCCAGACCCCTCTCTGGGAGGAACAACCTCTGCTCCAACCCTGCTCCCTGGCCCTGATTGTGAGATCTCACCCTGATCCACGTCCCTGCTCCATGGGATCTGATCCCAGACCCCTCTCTGGGAGGAACAACCTCTGCTCCGTGTCCCTGCTCCATGGGATCTGATCCCAAGCCCCTCTGCAGGTCTGCTGGCGGAGAAGGACAGCAATTACTGCATCTGCAGGACCCCCTGCAACCTCACCAGGTACAACAAGGAGCTCTCCATGGTCAAGATCCCCAGCAAGACCTCAGCCAAGTACCTGGAGAAGAAGTTCAACAAGTCAGAAAAATACATCTCGTGAGTGCTGTGGGACCTGATTCCTTTGGGTTTTGGGGGGAAATATCTGGAAAGCCCCTTTGGGTAAAACCAGCCCTGGCCAGTGCATCACCAACCTCCAGGGAGGAGCAGAGTGAAAGCCTGGAGAGATGAGGTGGAGGTTGTTTTCTCCTCAGCAGAAGAGTTTTCAGACAACCTGAGTTCTTCCCTAGGATTGTCCTCATGAGAATCCTCCGTTCCCAGCAAAAAAAAGTGCAAAGATTCCCAGTCCTGCTGGCGCTGTTGGAGATACAAGCTCCAGCCTGAGGTTCTGAGGCAACCACAGCCTTGGAGCTCTCCCAGCCCTGGGCACACGATTGCCATGGGTGGGAAGTGAGAGTTATTCCCTGGTATTCCAAATCCTTTGGACTCTGCTTCATAGAATCACAGAATCATGGAATGGGTTGGGATGGAAGGGACCTTAAAGCCCCTCCAGCCCCACCCCTGCCATGGGCAGGGACACCTCCCACTGTCCCAGGCTGCTCCAAGTCCCATCCAGCCTGGCCTTGGACACTGCCAGGGATCCAGGGGCAGCCACAGCTGCTCTGGGCACCCTGTGCCAGCCCCTTCCCAGCCTCACATCAGGAATTATTATCCAAGGAAAGAGTTCCCCACAGAGTGAGATCCAAGATCCTGAGAGAACCTGGGGAAGCATTTTCCAGCTTCTCTAGAGGCTCCCAGAGCCCTCAGAGTGCCCTGTGCTCCTGCTCTGCACCAGGCCCAAGTTCTGTGGGTGATGAGGACCCCAGAGAGAGGAACAGTCGGGACAAAAAGGGAATAAAGCCCCAAAATCCCATTTTTCCCTTCTCCCAAAGCCCTGAGCTGCTGGTGGCTGCTGGGCTGATGCTTTTCCTGCTTCCACAGAGAGAATATTCTTGTGCTGGACATTTTTTTTGAAGCACTCAACTATGAGACCATTGAGCAGAAGAAAGCCTATGAGGTGGCAGCCTTACTGGGTAAGGGGGGACTGGGACCAGTTTGGGGCCTGTGGGACAACAGAGGGAGGCTGGGAGGGGGCACAGCCTTGAAAACCCCAGCAGGGTCCATCTCCCACCTCCCTTCCACCACCAAGGCATCCCAGGAATGTTCCCAAGGATACTCCGTGTGTCCATGGAAGGTTCTGTTGAGTTGCTCCATTCCTGCCTGCTCACAGAACCCCGTTATTAGGAGATTTTTGGGGTGCTGGGTGGGTGCTGGGTGCTCTCTGTGGTGCAGGTTGTGGAGGAGGACAACCCAAAACCATTCACCCATCACCTCTTCCCTGCTCCAAATCCCCCCTTTCCAGCCAGGCCTGAGCTCTTGGCATTTGGGTGCTTCAGGGAGGCACTGGAGGAGGCCCATGGAAGGTTCTGCTGAGTTGCTCCATCCCTGCCTGCTCCCAGCACCCCATTATTTGGGATTTGAGGCTGGGTGGGTGCTGGGTGCTCCCTGTGGTGCCCCCCTGTGTGGAGGAGGACATCCCAAAGCCTCTTCTCTGCTCCAAATCCACCTTTTCCAGCCAGGAGACCTTGGGGCTCAGCCCCAAACCAGGTCCAGCTTTGGGGTTTCCAGCTGCAGATTTGGGGGTGGGGTTGGGTTTGGGGTGGGGGTGACCCCACACCCAGCCCTGCAACCCCCCTGAGCCACCCCGAATCCCTCTGGGATGCTGGCACTGCTCAGCACCTTGGAAAGCTGGAGTTTGGTCACCCCCTGGGAGGGACATGAGGGAGGCAGCGTCCCCATGGGTGTCCCCACCTCACCCTCCATGAGCCCTTCTGCACCTGCTGGGGCTTCTCCAGGAATTCCAGGGAGCAAGAGGAGGCTGCTGGAGCCTCTCTGAGCCAAACCTCGCTTGCACCCTCATGGGACCCTCATTCCCAGGGCTCTGGAGTTTTGGGACGAGCCTCGTCCCAGAATCTTTTTCCCTTTTCCTGCTGGTGGCTCAAAGCTCATGGTGATTCCCCGTGGTGTAAATCCAGAACATCCCCTGGGATCATTCTGGGTTCTCACTTTGCCCCTTTTTCCCTCTTTCCCCTCTCTGTGTCTCACGGACACCCCCAGGAAAGGCCCCTTCCCCCCACCCATGAGTGCCTTTGCTCTGGGGGTGACACAGTCAATCCGGGGGTGTTTTCCAGCAAAATCCATGGGATTTGCCTTCCCAGAGCACCACATCCCAGTTATCTTCCCAGCAGATTCCTGGGAATGTCCTCTCCCCATGGTTCCTCCTCCAGCCCTTCCCCACCCTGGGACACTCAAGCAGAAGGCTGGAGGTGCTTCCCAAAAAAACCAGGGCATCTCCTTCCCTCTTTTTGGCAGCTTAGGGGTTTTTCTCAGCTCCAGGGACATTAATTCTTCCCCAGCACCTTTCCCAGGCTGGGAACGGGGCACTGGGATTCCTGGGATGCCAACCTGCAGCACTGCAGCCTCATCAGCAGGAAGAACATTTTGGTGGCCAAGCCCATTCCCAGGATGCTGCCGATGGCACTGGGGCTGCTGCTGTTCCTGGGGGGAATTTTTCCCCCTTTTTTGGGATGGCAGCTCCCAGGGCACGGCCCCACAGGTGCTGGGGGACCTCGAGCAGGTGTTGTCCCCTGTGCAGGTGACATTGGCGGCCAGATGGGGCTGTTCATCGGGGCCAGCATCCTCACCATCCTCGAGCTCTTCGATTACCTGTACGAGGTAAGGCCTTCCCTGCCCCTCATCCCGGGATCTGCCACTCCTGATCCAGGCTGGACCCTCCCCACTGTGCCCACACGGATTATTAATTTAATTAACGCTGTTATTAGTGCTCTGCAGTGGTGCTGGGTGGGGTGGGGAGATCCCATGCCAGGGGATTTCTCCATGGATTCTCCATGGACCCAGAACCTGGCCCAGCTTCCCTGGGCACCTCTGCTAATGAGCTTTGCTCCTCTCTGGGACTAATTAAGCATTAATTGAGCAGGGAGGTGGGGCCAGAGGAGTCCCTTCACCCTGGCCCATCCTGTGGCTGTGACAGGGACCTGCTGTCCCCTGCTGTCCCCATCTCCTCCTGGGGCTCCTCCCAGCATCCCACCCTTCCCTATTCCCATAAAAACACCTTTAATTGGCTCCAAAGTCCCAGCCCAGTGAGAGCAGCAGCCAGGCCAGGCCTGGGTGGGAAATTCCCATTCCCTGTTTGCTGCAGCCCTGGAGCAGGAGCTGTTTGGGAAGAGCAGAGCCAGGCTGGAGTGCATCCCATGGCTCCACAAGGGCTGGGAAAAGGAAAGTGCCATCCCTTTTTCATGGGAATGGTTGCCAAGAGCAGCGTGGGGGGGCCCTGCTCTCCCTCCTCCTGCACCCAGCCCCAGAGGTGCATCCCTGGTGTGGAGTGAATCCCTTTTTCCCACAGCAAATTCTCCCAGGGAATGCTGATGTGGTGTCTCAGTGTCTCCCAGGGGATTTTGGCTTTCCCAGCCCATGACCTCGGTGCTCCCAGTGCTGTCACAGCCCCTCTGTGACCCCTTCCCATCCCCTTCCTCTTCCCAAATTCCAGCTGCAATCCACCCCCTGCTGCCACTGGGACTTTTCCCACCCCATTTTTCCCTGCAAACCAACCCTTCCTGGAGCACCCTCCCCACCAGTGACTGGTTTTCCTTCCCAGTCCCATCCTCCTGTCCCCAAAGGCTCAGTGCTGGGGCTCCTGATCCCTCTTTGGAAAAGGAGGAACTGGGGCAGGGAAGGGGCTGCAGGTGGGGGCAGCTGCTGGGGAACAACTGGATTGCTCCAGGAGGCCCAAATATTCCATTACCTGTCCTGGTTTAGAGCAGGAAGGAATGAGTTTGTCACAAAATCCGGGAATCCTGGAATGGTTTGGGTGGGAGGGACCTTAAATCCCATCCAGCCCCACCCCTGCCATGGCAGGGACACCTCCCACTGTCCCAGGTGCTCCCAGCCCCGTCCAGCCTGGCCTTGGACACTGCCAGGGATCCAGGGGCAGCCACAGCTTCTCTGGGCACCCTGTGCCAGGGCCTCCCCACCCTCCCAGGGAGGAATTTCATCCCAATATCCCTCTGAACCTTCTGTCTGCCAGTTTAAGGCCATCCAAGGAGGACAAATTCCTCTGGAGTCAGGCAATCCTCAGTAAATTTGGTGCATCCAAGCCCATGGGGTTTTATCCTTTTCCTGGGAAAGCTTTTCCTGCTAACTCAGCTCATTTTCTGTTCCCTGGGGATTTCAGAGCACCCAAAAATCCAGCATTTTCAACCTGCCTCACCCAGGTCTCCCACAGCCCTATCTCATGATGGGAACAGGGATTTCTGTTCCCATGGGATGTCAGAGTCACCCATGGCTGTGGATTTAATGTCCCCAGTGAGGCTGGGGACATGTCCCAGTCCAGGGGGTGCACAGAGGGGTCAGACCCCACAGCCTCTGCTCTGAGCTCACTTAAAAACCTCTCCTTTGATTCTTCTTTGGGATGCTGACTTTATATTTTTATATTTTCAGACAATTCATCCCTTCCCCACCCCCGATCCCTCCTGGGCAGCTCCCAGCATTGGTGGCATTAATCAGGAATAAAATATACGGAAAATTCCAGGCCTAAAGCAAACAAAAGCTGTGCCTGAATTTATGGCTCAGCCTGAATGCCCAAATATTTCATTAAATTCGCCTCTTCCTGGATTTCTTGGGGATTTTTCCAAAGTAGGTCTTAAAAAACCTCACAAATTTGGGTTTTTCTTCTCAGTTTTCCTCCTTTATTTGACATTTGCTTATAAAATTTGTCAAATGGGTTCTTCTTGCTGTTATTTTTATTTTTTAAGTCTTGGTTGGACTTAAAATTCATTTTGTCTCCTCGGAGAGGTCCCCAGGGATGGCCCAGCAGATGAATCTTCATGATCCCACATATTTAATCCCCACCAACCAGGGGGAAAGAAATAAAATATCTTAAAAATTCCTAAAAATCAATAGAGTTGTTCAGGGTTTCACCAAGTGGGGGTTCAGCACCTCAAAAACTTGAGTTTTCAGCCAAAAGATTTGGAGATTCTGAGATTGGCAGCAGCCAGATACAGTTCTGTTCGGTGCATTGGCCAAATCTGGGTGAAGTGTTGGGCCTAAAGATGCTTTTTTGGCCTCATTTGCTGAGCTCCATCCTGCTTGTGGTCCCAAATTCCCAGCACACATCCCTGCACCAGCCAGGATCCACCTGCCTTCCCCAAGAAATGACCCAGTTTTTCAGGATTTCAGCTTTTTTCTTCTTGTTTTTATGTCTTTTTCCCCTGTGGAAATTTCCCAGAGAAACTCTCACTTTTCAGCCTTTCTGGGATTTCCCTGGAAGCCAAATCCTTCTGAGCAGCAGCGAAATCAGGGGGATGTGAAGGGAAATGGAGCTCACAGAGCTGAGAGCTTTCACTGAGCACCAAAGTGTTACAAAAATGGAGTTTTGGGGGATTTTCTTCCGTGTAGCAGAATCATGGAATGGTTTGGGTTCTATGGGGCCTTCAGGATCATCCAGCCCCACCCCTGCCATGGCAGGGACACCTCCCACTATCCCAGGCTGCTCCAAGCCCCGTCCAACCTGGCCTTGGACATTTCCAGGGATGGGGCAGCCACAGCTTCTCCAGGAATTCCATCCCAGCCCCTCTCCACCCTCCCAGGGAACAATTCCTTCCCAATATCCCATCCAACCCTGCCCTCTGGCACTGGGAAGCCATTCCCTGTGCACTGTCTCTCCATCCCTTATCCCCAGTCCCTCTCCAGCTCTCCCGGAGCCCCTTTAGGCCCTGGCAGGGGCTCTGAGCTCTCCCTGGAGCTTCTCCTGTCCAGGTGAGCCCCCCCAGCTCTCCCAGCCTGGCTCCAGCCCTCCTGTCTCCTCCCTGTCCTTTGGGATGCACCCAGAGCCACCACATGGATGGGGATGCTCCGTGTCCCGCTGCCCTCCCCAGATTAACCCCAACTCCCTCTTTTGCAGCTGATCAAGGAGAAGCTGTTGGACCTTCTAGGAAAGGAGGAAGAGGACGGGAGCCATGACGAGAACGTGGTAAGGGGAGGAGGGGAGATTCCCTCGGGGCTCTGCAGCTCTGCCCGAGCATCTCTGTGGCTGTGGGAGCCTCCAGCAGCCCCGGGATCACCCATTCCCTGCTCTCCATCCCCAGAGCTCCTGTGAGCCCGTGCCAAACCACTCGGAGAGCATCAGCCACACTGTGACCGTGCCCCTGCAGGCCACGCTGGGGACGCTGGAGGAAATCGCCTGCTGACCCCCCCACCACAGTGCCCACTCACACGGAAGGAAAACTGCACAGGAAAACAGGGACCCAGCTCAGGTTTGCACCGGGGGAAAAAAAAAAAAAAAANGTTTGGCCCGGGGAAAAAAAAAAAAAAAAAAAAAGATGGAAAAAAAAAGAATGGAAAAAAATGATTTAAAAAAAAATGTTAAAAAATAAAAAAAAAAAAAAAAGGAAGAAACTCGCTATGCATTAAAATAACATAAAATATTATAAAAATATAAATTCTAAATATACTCTGCCAAAACTGAGAGGCGCCTTGGACTCGACTCCTGTGGTCCTTTCCTCTTGGGGGGGTTTGGCTCCTTCAGGATGGGAAGCAGCTCCTTTTGTTTGGACCTGTCCAAAACCCCGAGCAGCAGCAGCAGCAGCAGCAAACCCCAAAGGAAGCATCCCAAAAATCCAGAGCACTGCATGCCAGGGCTTTTTGTGGCACCAGGATCTCCGATGTGTCTTTACCAGCTCTGTTCCTCTTTGCAGTCCCTGGGTTTCACTGGCAGAAGGAGCATCCCTGAACTCACCATTCCCAACGGCGTAGGCTGAAATTTAGAATAAAAGAGAACAAAAAGTCGCAGCTCTCGGATTCTTCTTCCGTTCGTGTCCTTCGGGTGAGGCCGGGGAGGGTCCCGAGCGCCGCCCAAGGAGCATCCCTGGAGAGGGGCCCGAGGGCTCCTGCGGATCATCCCCGTCCTGCTCCGCCCGCAGCGCCTGGAGAGCCCGGAGCGGCGCTGCCCGGGGCCGCCTTCTTCGCATTTCGTTCTCTTTATTTTTTTTTT
>VZRZ01005886.1:259585-306719 GCA_013398175.1 Climacteris rufus
TGAATTTTTAAAACTTTCTTCTTTTCCCGTGAATGGATTCTGTGCTTTCTCCTCGTTCTCATGACTGATATTAAAGCTGGTCTTGTGGAAATGGCCAGGCTGTGTCATTCCTGCCTTGCCCTCATCCCGAGGGGAGCCCCCGGCACGGGGGGAGGGCAGATCCCAGGAAAAGCCCATCCCGGGAGCTTCCCAGGGCCGTTCTCACCCTTTATCTCTCCTTTTCCCTCCACCACATCCTCACACAGCTCCTGCTGGGCGGGGAGTGGTGCCGCGGCCGTGCTCAGCTGCATCCCTGTCTGCTCCGGGGTGGGGATCTCCGGGATTCGCTGCCATCTCCGGGATGTGGTGGGATCTCTGTGCTCCGTATCTCACCTGATCTCTGCATTAGGGTCGCCTCTTGGACTCTTGTTTATTACAAATGGAACTGGCTCCAAATGCTGCTGCTTTTCCCCCCAAAACAGGGAAGGAAGTTCCTGGAGCTCCAATTGCCGGATTTGTGGGCGGGAGGGGCGGCAGCAGGATGGGACCGGGGGGTGTTTGCACCTCTGCTGACCCCTGGTTCAGCGGCCACAGACTGTCCCCAGTGTGGTGGCCACAACGGGAAGGGTCACAGATGGACTGGGAACAGCTCCCAGTGCTCCCAGTGCTCCCAGTGCTCCCAGTGCTCATAGAATCACAGACTATCCTGAGCTGGAAGGGACCCACAGGATCACCCAGTCACGCTCCTGGCCCTGCACAGACACCCCAACAACCCCACCCTGTGCACCCCTGAGAGTGCTGTCCAAACAATCCTTGGATCTGTGTTTGTGTGGCCTCTGAAGGGTTAAGAAGTGACTCCAGGACACTGCCATGCACATAAATTCCTCCAGCTGGTCATTTATGAATTCTCCATTGGAAAAGTTTGGGAGAGTCACAGGAATTCTGGTGAAGCTGGGTGAGGTGGGGCCCCACAGGGACACCCAGGTGTGCTCTGAGGAGTTCTGCTGATCCCAGATTTTCAGAAAGCCTTTTGAAGGGGGTTTGCAGCAGGGTGACCCTGTGATGGTTCCATGCCCCACAGCAGAGGCTGCAGAGCTCACTCTGTGCTCTGTTTCGTTATCTCCCAGGGCCTGGACCCTGGCCTTGTGCTCATTATCCACGGGACACCCCAGAGCCGTCCATTCCTGGGAAAAGGGCTCAGCCAGGCCTGGCCACAAAGCTGGGGCACTGCCAGGCCCTGTCCCCCTGCCAGCCTGCTCCTGGAGTCCCTCTGGGGTGGGCACCGGGGCCAGGCCTGGCTGGGGTGACACAGTGACCCTTCCCGGGCCCTCTGCTGCGGCTGTCACAGCTGGGGACCAGTCTGGGCTTCCAGTGCAAGCTGGGCCACCCCTGATGGCTGGGGGGTCACCCCATGGCCATGGGGACATTTGTGCTGCATTTCCTCGTGCTGGAGCAGCAGGACTGTCCCCACCCGGGTTTGGGTGGCAGTGCCAAGGCAATTTGGGACTTCACAGTGTCCAGGCCCCTCCAAACGCCAAAGGAGCTCACAGACAGAGCGAGGGGAGCGGGGACGAGGGAGAGGCTGCCCAGGATGCTCCTCCTGTCATGGAACTGGTGCCACTGGAGAGCTGAGGCTGCAGGAGATGCCACCAAACTGTGTCCAGATCTCAGCTCCTGGGCTTAAATTCATGGAGGAGCCCTTTCCTGAAAGAGGAAGGGAGAGTTGGAGAAATGGGATTGGTTTGGGACTGGTTTGGGATTGGTTTGGGATTGCTCAGCCTGGAGAAGAGAAGCTTTGGGGTGACCTAATTGTGGCCTTCCAGTGCCTGAAGGAGCTGCAGGAAAGATGGAGAGAGACTGTTTCCAAGGGCTGGAGGGACAAAACAAGGGGGAATGGCTTCCCACTGCCAGAGGGCAGGGTCAGATGGGATATTGGGATGAAATTCCTCCCTGGGAGGGTGGGCAGGCCCTGGCACAGGGTGCCCAGAGAAGCTGTGGCTGCCCCTGGATCCCTGGCAGTGCCCAAGGCCAGGCTGGACAGGGCTTGGAGCAGCCTGGGACAGTGGGAGGTGTCCCTGCCCATGGCAGGGCAGCAAAGGTCCCAGAAGGGAAGAGCTCAAAGCTTCTTTGAGCTGTTGGTATCAAAGCTCAGGTGAACCCTGCACAAGCTGGGCTTGTGCCTGACTGTCCCACTGTCAGATATCCACAAGCCTCTGTCTTCCCAAGGGATTCAGAGCGAGAGCTTGGACTGGAGTCACCCCCCAGCTGTTTCTCTGTTCGATGTGTTTGACTGGCAGGGTGGTTTGAGAAACAAAAGTCCTTATTTCAGTCTCTTGTCAGATGGAAAGTGGCATCTCCGTGACTGGCAGGGAATCACCAATTGCCACAGGCCAGGAGCTGTTTCTCTGTCAAGGAGTTGGTGTGACAATTGCTCAGTGTCACCTCTGGCTGTCTCACCTGTCAGCTGCAAAGCCCAAATCCTGCTGGAAGAAAGGGAATGTTCCCCCACACCCTGGGGGTGGCCCAGGACCCTCCTGCCCACTCCCAACTCCAATACGAGCACTGATAAACAGCACAGGTCTTAGGGGCTGCTCTGCTCAGTGCCTGTCCCCTTACTGGGCATGGCAGAGGCCAAACCTCGAACCTGGGCACAGCTTTGGGCACCTCCCAGTGAGACCTGGAGGGGCTGGAGGTGTCCAGGGCAGGGAACGGGGCTGGAAGGGGCTGGAGCCCCAGGAGGGGCTGAGGGAGCTGGGGGGGCTCAGCCTGGAGCAAAGGAGGCTCAGGGGGCCCTGCTGGCTCTGCACAGCTCCTGCCAGGAGGGGCAGCCAGGGGGGTCGGGCTCTGCTCCCAGGGAACAGGGACAGGAGCAGAGGGAACGGCCTCAGGCTGGGCCAGGGGAGGCTCAGGTTGGATATTGGGGAAATTTCCCCATGGAAAGGGGGGTCAGGCCTTGGCAGGGGCTGCCCAGGGCAGGGGGGAGTCCCCATCCCTGGAGGGATTGAAAGCCCTGGGGATGTGGCACTTGGGGACAGGGCCAGGGGTGGCCTGAGCAGCGCTGGGTTATTTTGTCACCTCCTGCTGCTGCCTTGCTGGTGCCCCTCGGTGACAAAAGTCCCGTCCTGAGGCCACAAAAGCTCTTTGCAACCCTTCCCTGCCCCCAGTGTCCTCACAGCCCCCCAGAGGGACCAAACTCCTGGCACAGAAACCCCAGGGGCTTTCTCCCTTGAAGATGTCCAAAAATGAGGTTGGAATTCTGCAGGAATTGATTTGGTTTCAGAGCTGCTGAAGGAGAAAAGCCAACATGAACCAAAACAAAAATATAAAGTGAAAATAAAACCCAATTCCACCTCCTGATCCTCTCACATCCCCTTTTCTGGCATCACAGGGATCAAATGTTCCCATCTTGGAGTACTGCATCCAGTGAGGAGAAACTCATTAAGAAGGTTCGTCATCCCATGAGGACTTGGACCCTTTGGTGCTGTGACCTCCACACAGGAGCTCCTTGTCCGGCCATTTTTCCATGTTCTGCATTCCCAGAGCAGTGAAACCTACCCAAATCCTGAGGTTACCTCCAACATGATGAGAATTTTCCCTAAAAAAAGCAATAATCCAAATTTGGGTGTTGTTTTCCCTTGCTGTTCCTCCCACATCCCAGGAGGGAAAGGTGACATTCCCTTCACAGCTCCAAAGGCTCGGGAGGACGCCTGGAAAGGTGCAAAGAAAACTGAGATTCTCCCCCAAATCCTCTGCTCCCACCCACCCGCAGGGAGAGGAGCTCAGGGATGCTCCAGGGGTTGGCAGAACAATCCCACCAGGTTGAAAACCTGAGGCATGGAATGCTGGAGGATGTTCCTCAATCCCAAAATCACCTCCTGTCCTCACTCCCAGCAGGATCAGCCGGCAGAGCCTGGGCTGGGCTGGGATGGAGCCATGGAAAAACAGGAATTGGAGCTGTGATGTCATTTTTTAAGGATGCAAAGCCTGATTTTGATCTCCTCTCCAGAGAAAACCCCTCAGAGACCTCCTTGTCAGCACATTTGTAGGCTCACCATCACCCCCAGCAGCTTCCAAATCCATGGGCCACTTCCAGGGAAATTTGGCAGTGGGATCCCAGGAATAATTCAGCTCTGGGTGTTCTGTGTCACCACTGGAGCAGAGGAGGGGGAACCAAGCTCGGAGCTCTGCTGGGATGGAGATGGGAACAGCCTGAGCATCAGGAGGATGTGGAGATGCTGGGATGAGTCCAGAGGAGGCCAGGAAAACATTCCAAGGGCTGGAGCCCCTCTGGAGCCAGGCTGGGAGAGCTGGGGGTGCTCACCTGGAGAGGAGAAGCTCCAGGGAGATCTCAGAGCCCCTTCCAGGGCCTAAAGGGGCTCCAGGAGAGCTGGAGAGGGACCTGGGATAAGGGCTGGAGGGACAGGACACAGGGAATGGCTTCCCACTGCCAGAGGGCAGGGTTGGCTGGGATATTGGGCAGGAATTGTTCTCTGGGAGGGTGGGGAGGCCCCAGAACAGAAGAGAAGCTCTGAGGGGGTCTCAGTGGGATCCTGGGGTGGAATCCAGCTCTGAAGGGTCTCAGAGGGGTCCTTGCCTTCCCTTCTGTTCCATTCCCTTCCAATCTCTTCCCTTCCCACTTTGGAGAAGTTTTACCCCATTTCCACCATCACCCATCCTTTGGGATGCTCCCATTTCTTCTCTCTGCCAGCACAGTTTTTAAACACCTGCCAAAACCCTCAGGGATTTCCAGGATACAGAAATTCCCTCTGTCCATCACACACAGGAAGCTGACGTTTTCCTCCTGTTCATTTTTGTCACAGGAATTTATTTCTCACACGGTTTTGCTTGTAAAAAATCCTCATCCCTTTTGATCCCAATTCCACCCACCCAGTCCAATCCAGCTCCTCTCTCATCTCTGTAATTTCCTCTTCTGTTCCCTCCCTGCTGCTCTGACAACATCAAAGGGCCTCTTCCCATCACTGCCACACTCCTGCTTCCTCCTGGAATGTCACTTTCGTTAACTTGTGCTTCCAGAGTCCTCTTGGACTCTACATCAGGAGGAATTCACTTCAAACCCCACAGGGAAGCTGCTCCTCATGGAGGATCCTTGGGAGCCTGGGACACCAAATATGCATGTTATGATTCCCTGGAGAGGGTTTTTATCAGGAAATCATGGAATGGTTTGGGTTGGAAGGACCTTAAAGCTCATTCAGTTCCATCCCTTGGACACTTCCAGGGATGGGGCAGACACAGCTTCTCTGGGCACCCTGTGCCAGGGCCTCCCCACCCTCCCAGGGAACAATTCCTTCCCAATATCCCATCCAACCCTGCCCTCTGGCAGTAGGAAGCCATTCCCTGTGTCCTGTCCCTCCATTCTCTGTCTCAAGTCCCTCTCCAGCTCTCCTGGAGCCCCTTTAGGCCCTGGAAGGGGCTCTGAGGTCTCTCTGGAGCTTCTCCTGTCCAGGTGAGCACCCCCAGCTCTCCCAGCCTGGCTCCAGAGGGGCTCCAGCCCTTGGAATGTTTTCCTGGCCTCCTCTGGCCTCCTCTGGACACTGAAGTCCATCCATGTGGGATGTGTTTGCTTCCAGAGGCATGAGACACCCTGGAATTCTGCTCTCTGTGCATTAGAGAGCCCAAGGGCCCAGGGGCAGCTGGTGCAGGTCCCAAAGCAGGTGCATGGAGATGCCGAGGGTTTCCCAGCGCGTGGATGGGATCGTGGGCAGAGAGCCGGCCCAAGGGCACTGCCACAGAGCAGCTGGGGCTGGACAGGCCTGGAGCAGCCTGGGATAGGCGGCCCTGCCCAGGGAGCTGGATGGGCTGTAAGGCCTTTCCAGCCCAAAGCATTCCCGGATTCCAGCTGTGAGCTGAGCCAGCACCCCCAGCTCCTTCCTGGAGCGGATCCTGCAGGGAGGGCCCCACACAGGGGACGTTTCTGAGCTGCAGTCAGGGCGGGCGTGGGCAGGTCCTGCACAGATGGCAGGTCCTGGCAGGGGGTGACAATGCCCAGCTCTGTCCATTTCCGCTCTCCTGCCAGGACCTGCCAGGTCGTGATGCTTTCCTGGCACAAAATCCTGCTGCACATGGCTTTAACCCACCCAGTTCCCTCCAGGCTCCGTTTTCCAGTGTTCCACAGCCTCATTCCTGCCCTAAAGTGCTGCTTTTCCCACATTAACATTCCAGGCAGCAGCTGCAGCACATTCTGCATCCCATAACCCCCGGGTTTATCCCACATTAAATAAACACCTGGATTCTGGGAAACACAAACGGCCACTTGTCCCATGAAGGCACATCCATTTCTTTATCATTCCTCCCTGGGGACACTTCCTCAAAGATCCCCGTCCTCCTCTCCACAGCTCTGCCTCCCAGGCAATTAATTCCAGAGGTGGGAAGTGCATCCCTGTGTTCCCTCAGGTTGTTTTAGCTCCCGTTCCCATCTCCTGGAATCCCTGGGAAGCCTTTCCCAGGCTGTTTCAGGGTGAGGGGACACTGGTGATGTTCCAGCTCCTGGTTTTTCCCCAGGTCCCAGCACTCTGGGAGGAGATGGGACCTTCCTTACACAAATTCCCAATGTCTGGAATTACAGCCTCTGGTCCGAGACTCATCCAGGCCTTTCCCATCAGTGGAAGGAAGGGAAAAGAACATTCTGTAAGACAGTTCATCCTCTGTCCTGTCTGCAATGGGAAATTTCACCATGGAATTTTTCTTCTTCCAAGCTCCAGAAATATCTTGGGATATTTCTAGAAGATAGATATTTCTAGAAGATATCTCTGGGAAGATTAAGGTGGAATTGAGCCCTGAGGAAGCTGGGCTTGGGGAAGGTGTCCTGGAAATAGCTGAGCTGGAAGGTTCTTCCCAACCCAAACCAGGCTGTGATTCCATGAAATTTAAGCCTTTACTGGGCTCACACTGGTCCAGTTTGAGGAAACGCATCACAACTGATAACAGCAAACTGATCTTTCCATCAGGAATCCAAGGAAAACATGGATGTCACACCAGAAGAGTTTCCAGACAAACCTTCAGCCCATAAAGATAAACAAGATCTGCATCCAGATAAAGTCGGAGTGGAAATATTTCCCAACGTTTCCCTAATGAGGTGTTTAATTATCCATGGGAAGTGCTGCCTTCCCCACACTGGCTCCTCATGGGCCAGGTGGGATGGAATCCCCGGAACACCTGAGTGCAAAATGCCGTTATTGCCTTGGACCAGCTGTAATTCCTGCTGGAAAATTTGCCTTGCCCTGAAGATAAAAAATGCTCAATTCCCTCTTCCTGAGCCAACACCCAGAAGGAAATGAAAAAAGAGAGGGAGCAGCACAGGGAGATCCATCAGGGACAGGAGATCCATCAGGGACAGGGAGATCCATCAGGGACAGGAGATCCATCAGGGACAGGGAGATCCATCAGGGACAGGGAGATCCATCAGGGACAGGAGATCCATCAGCTCCCATCGGAGCTGCTCCCACCTGGGTGGAGCTCAGGGCATGGAATTCTCCCAGCCCTGCTCCTGCTCCAGGCTCTGCCGTGGCTGATGTGACTATTCCTGCCAAATCCTGCAAAATTCTGAGGGAATTCCACCTCCTGTGGGAATAACATTGAGGAGAAGCCATCAGGGAGAAGTCCTGGAAGATCAAGGCCTGGCAGAGCCACTGGTGGGAGAGCAGGAGAGCTGGGGGTGACAGTGTCACCCCCGTGGGGACGCTGAATGTCACCCCGGAGCCTCTGCATGGAGCCATCCCATCCAATCCAGCTGAGCTCATCCGAGAGCTGCAGCCCCTGGGTTAGGACTGGAGCAGGGGGATCCAGGCAGGTCTCGGGGAACATGAGAGGTTCCCACTCCTCCAGCGGTGGGAAAAGGGCAGAGGGAATATTCAGACACTTCATGTGTGGGTGGAATTTGGGAAAGCTGGAAACTGCAGGAATTCTGGGTTTGGGATGTGGCGGAGAGCAAGACACAGCAGGGCTGTGCAGGAGGGGGCTGAGGCTCGATGTCTTCTCCTGCCGGATTTGGTGGAGGAAAACAAACCCTCTGCCTGCCAAGGCTCACCACATCCAGCTGTGAATTCCCAAGGATGATTGGGAGCCTTTGTTGGTGCTGAATAAAGGGAAACTCAGGATCCTGCTCAGAGACCCCAGTGCTCCTCTGGCCTCTGAAGTGAGCTGAGGGCTCTGGCGGGACCCAAACCAAGGCCAGGAAGCATCAAAGGTGTCCCCAGGGTTGGTGACTTCAGCAGGGCTGGGGACAGTGTAATGGGGGCAGGGTCCCAGAGTCCCACTCTGGGCCCTGAGCCTGATTTTATCCCAAAAAAGGGATTCCTCAAGGACTCTGGGGGTGCTGAAGGCAACACTCAAGGCTCTCCATCCCAACAGGGAATCCATCAGAGCAAGGATGGGCTTAGACTCTCATCCCTCAATCCCAGTTCTCTGCAGCCCCCTTGGAGATCCCTCGAAGAACCTGGTCCTCACAAAGCTCTCCCAGCAGCTCAGGTGGCTCAGCAGCAGAGATTTTTTGGGTTTTCTCTCCAAACTGTGTAGCTGAGGGGGCAGGAGAAGGTGGGACGAGGAGGAACAGCCACAACCACTTTGGCTCCAGGGCTGTCCCAGATCCATCCCTGTCCTTGACAAATTCCCCAGACTCTGCTCTGCTTCTCCAACTCCCACTCCAAAATAAACTCCTGGAACTTGGCAGGTTTTGCTCATAAACTCAGTGTTCAATTTGCATCTGGAATTTTATTTTCCTTTTCCCACTTTTCAAGGCTGCATCTGAGCTGCCCCATGGAGAGCAAACAGGACAGGCACCAGTCATGCCCAGCCAAGCAGCTCTGCCAAACCTCAGCTTCCAAAACATCCAAATCCTGATGGAAAAAATGACAAAATTATGAATTCCTCATTCCAAAAGTCACCATGGGAGATGAAAATGTCGTGGACAAGGCGGGGAAATCTGGAGTGGGACTGATCAGGGGGGTTTGGCTGAGCAGGAGCTCAGGAAATCCATCCTTGACCACAAAGCCATCAAACTAAGCTGGAATTGCCATCCAAAGGGATAATCCCCCTTGCAGCTCCACAGGGCAGGGAGCATTGTATCATCCCTGCTGGGCAGCAAGGCCTCGGGACAATGAGGAATATCCCATAGGAAGGTCATGAGAATGCTTCAGGAGGAAAAGCAGGAGCAGAACCAGCCCTGAGAAGCTTCCAGATTGCAGTTTCTGAAGTGCAACTGCGTTTTTGGGGAAAGAGAGAGCTCAGCTTTGCATGGAGAAGGTTGGAGCCCAGGCCAGAGCACATTCCCTGGATGTGCACCCCTGACCAGCCTCCACCACTGTTTCACCACAAGGGCCAGGAAAACACCCAGGAAATGCTCTTGGAGTCACCTCTGCTCGCTCAAGGTCACCCAACCACCAGCCCAGGGTACTCACCCCCACCTGTCCCTACTCCTCCTTCCTTCCCAGCGCCATCCCACGGGATGCTTCCAGCACCAGCACTTCATCATTCCCGGGAATCACCAGCTGTAAAGGACATTTCCATGGTCCATTCTCCCTGCTCTGCCCCCCGGGGCCTGCAGCAAGGACAGCAATTGGAGGCAATTAAACTGCAACTTTTAGCTGGAAGATTGTCCTTGGTTTGTGTTGGTTTGGGCGGGAAGAGCCCAATCCCAACCCCATCCCCACGGAATTCTTGTGATGATGCTTCTCCCGTGCCTTGGTGGTTTCTGAAGGTTTCATTGCCTTCTCCACCCCACAGTGGCTGATGGTCCAAGAGCTCAGGGAATTTCTTGTTGATGGTCCAAGAGCTCAGGGAGTTTCTGGGAGCTGCAGTCGTTGTTTGTTTGGATGTGTCTGAACACATCAACATTAACGTGCATCACCTTAGACTCAACCTTTATCTCTCAAAAGCTTTTCCCTCCCCTCCTCCGTGTGTTTCCCAGCCTCTCCATTGTTACTCCAGGCACAGGAATATTCCTCAGCCTCCTTAAGAGAATCATCCTGGCACTCTGCAGGGTTCCTGCTCTGCCCAAGCCCAGGAGCAGCGAGGTGACTCTGGAACACACGCAGAGTGTTGGACCAGGACAATCCAGTGTTCCATCCAGAAAAACTGTGGAGCAGGGTTGGAATAGGAGATCAGGCTGAGCCCAGCTGCGTTCCAGGAAGGATCAGCGTTGGAACCCTCAGGGACATCCCAGTGATTGTCCTGGAGCTCTGGAGTGAGACGTGCTGTGGGACCACTGCCAGGTTTGGGGACTTCCTGCTCCCAACTTGCATTTTTTCCCTCTCTCAGCCTCTTCAGCCCTCCAAGAATTTTTCTTTCCTGAAATTTATGTCGCTCCTGCAGCCTGGCCCTGATTTTGGGCTCCCCAGGCTCAGTCTGTGCCTGCAGCAAAACCGCACTGCTGTTCCCATCACTTTAAATAATTCCTTCATTTCTCCCTCTGGGATTCCCGAGGCCTCGGCAGCTGCTCCTGACAAGCCTTTGCCTGAACAGCTGGAATTGTTTTGTGGCTGCTGGAATCTGGGGGATCCCTCCAGGGCAGCTCCAGGGGCTGCTCCAGGCTCTGGGGGTGTGTCCTGGTCAGGGCCACCCAGCCATGGTCACCACAGCCCTGCAGGGGAACAGGCTGGTCCCACATTCCTGTGCCATCCAGGCTGGTCCCACATTCCTGTGCCATCCAGGCAGCTCCATCCAGGCTGATCCCTCATTCCAGAGCCACCCAGGCTGCTCCCACATCTCCCCATTCCAGACACCCCCAGGACTGTCCAGCTGGTGCTCTTGTGTGAGATGTGGAGGTGTTCCCTAGGGAAGGGCAGGGATGTTTGCTCCACATCCCAGATGGAAGTGCAGCAGCTCCAGGATTTCCCACTCTGCTTTAACCTCTCTTTTCCTCACTCTGGCTGAAACACCCACTGGGTCCCCTCCAAGATCTGTGTCCTTCCTCGGAGACTCCCGGTGCTGGTGGGAAGGACTCGGCAAAGAGCAGGAAAACCTCAAAGCAGGGAAGCTTTGCAGAGCACAAATCTCCTCTTTCCACCAATTTCCTCCAGGAAAACACGATAGGAGAGGAGCAAAGTGGAGCAGGACCAGGGGGAGATCCCACCTTTGGCTGTTCTTGGAAATATCCCAACCATTTTTCCCAAGTCCAGCACTGGGACTGCTCAGGTGCAGGTTTGCCCTGGAGCTTCCACATTCCATGGTCTTCCAGAGGCTCCCTTGGTCCCTGGGTGGATTTTGTTCCTTAGGATAATTAACGGCTGCAAATCCTGAATGTCCAGCTGGGAATTTCACCATCCAACCCCAAATGATTGCTTCTGGACCTGGGAGCACCATGGAGCGTCCATGAGCAGGATCTGCTGTCCTGTGCCAGGGTTTGGGGCTGCCATGGGAACGTCCAGAACAGAGGCAAACAGCCACAGGGAAAAATCCCAGCAACCTGATGCCAAAATAAATGTGGAACGAAGGACTCCCCTCCGGGGAACAGGTACTGCCTGGCATTGCTCTGCTCGTAACCTCCCCTCTGGACTGACCCAGTGGGTTTCAGCCTCTCCCAAACCCCTGCAATCCCCAGGAACAGCCTCCAAGCCCCTCCAGGGCACTGGGATTTCAGGCACAGTTGGATTGTCCCAGTTAAACTGAGAGCCCAAGGTACTGGGAAGCTGCTTCAATCTGGACCCTGATAACACAAAAATTCAATTCTAACATAAATTATTTTCACTGAGAAGTCTGAATTCCATTTTCCATCACCTTTCCCATCCACCTTCTTGGCAAGGGGCTTCCCAACCTCCCTGGAGCCTCCTTCCATCTAAGTCAGTGACAGGAGCACCAGAGTTTGTCACCTTCCTGCTTGGCCACCTCCTCAGCTCGATAATAAACGAGGTTCCCACCACGAGTGCCCAGTTCCCACTTCCATGGCAAAGCAGTGCCAGGGAATGTGGCAGCGCCCTGAGGTGCTGTGGGTGCCTTGGTTGGGCACTCCGTGGCAGAGCTGAGCCAGGTCTGTCCTTGGTGCAGTTGGAAAAAAGCACAAAAATAAAAGGACAAGGGCAGCCCCAGGCCAGGGGTGGAGGCAGAAACCAGGAGTGGTGGGAGCAGGACCTGGGAGAAGGGCAGAGCCTTGGGAACACCTTCAGCCACCTCCAACAGGGATTTCTCCAGCTGCAGCCACAGAAAATCATCCCCAAGGGGACCTGTCAGCATTCAGCAGCAGACAGAGGAGGAAGGAGCTGCTGCAGGGCCTGGAAGGATCCAGAGGGAAGCATCCTTGTAAATTCTGTTTGTTGGCTGAGAACAGGATCCAGCTTTTCAATTATGGATGACAAAATAAGGGATAATCTGTGTATTTACAAGGAGCACTTTGTCATGTGGGGCACACATGAAAAATTCAGGAGCTCGGGAACTGCCTTTGTGCCTGCACAGCATTCCCGGCCCTCCCCTCACAGCCAGGCTGGAAAACGCTCTGCCAGGACCTGGGAAAACATTCCAAATGGGCTTCCAGTTTGCAGCTAAACTGTACAAAAAATATTATTTCCCTTGTGTGTCTTTCCTTGTGGGAAAGCATTCCCACAGGGGACTGGGACTGGAGGCTGGGAGGTGGGAAAGGGACCCAGAGGGGATGGGGACAGGGATCAGACACTGGGGATGGGGACAGGGATCAAACACTGGGGATGGGGACAGGGATCAGACACTGGGAAGGGGACAGGTATCAAACACTGGGAAGGGGACAAGGACCAGACACTGGGAAGGGGACAGGGATCAGACACTGGGAAGGGGACAAGGACCAGACACTGGGAACAGCCCAGAGCCCACCAGCTCTGCCAGACAGATCCGAAAGGCTGGAGAGGCAGAAAGCCACAAAAGCAGGGATTGGGAAGAGGGAAGGGATCCTTTCCCGATGTTCCAGTCCCTCGCTGGGGTCTGATGCTCCAAACACGAGGTGGGGCTGTGGGGAGACCATCCCGGGCTGCTCATCCCTCCCAGCTGGAAGGTGCTTTAGGATCCATAACCAGGCATCAGCAGCACATTGGAGCACAGGAATCTTGTCCAGGCTGACGGGATCCATCTCCGGAGCGTGTTCCATGGGAATGCCACTGGCTTCCAGAGGGGAGGTGCTCTGGTATTGACAGTGGATAATTATCCCAAGTGCTTCACAGCCTGGAGGGGCCGAGGGATGGTTCCCTCCACACCAGCAATTCCATCGCTCCGCCTGGATTCACACTCACTTTTCCACTCAATCCTTGTGAAGGGAGGCTTTGGGGACAGTAATTCCAATTTTTGTGGCCTCCCCTCAGCACAGGGCAGTTGGGATCTGCTGGAATCTGCTGGGATCTGCTGGGCAGGGTTTCCCTGACACCCCACAACAAGCTCAGGGCACTGAAGGCCATGGGCCATTTGTCACCTTTCCAGTGCCCCAGGGCCAAATCCAGAAGCTCTCCCTGATGTCCACAGGGAAGAGGAAACTGCCAAGGGTCCTAAGGCTGTGAATCCTTCTGTGCAGAGAATTCCCAGTGGAACTGTACACCCAATCCTTGTGTCTGATCCTGGCCCATCCAGAGGGACACACTCAAGGCAGAGCTCATGGAAGCAATTTGGATGGAAGCAAGGCCAGATTTCCAGTCCAGATGTGGGCACCTCCTGCTGGAATCCCCAAACCCTCCGTGAGTGGCTCAGTCCTGGTTCCATCAGCTCCCACACAATCCATTCTTGCCCCAAATCACAGCCCAGGATCAGTGACTCCGGATCATTGGATAAAACCAGAGGAAGGATTTGCATTGTTGGGATCACCACAGGGAACTTCCCAGCTCTGCTTTTTTCTTATCATGGTCCTGCAAAGGCCAAGGTAAAGGATAAATTAAATCCAGTTCGGTTCCTCTTCTCCCAAATCCCAGAGCAAACAGAATAAGTCCATGTAGAAGATCAAAACAGGCATCCTTCCCAGACAAGTTTAAAACTAAACTCCTTCACTCCATGTGTTAAAAAATCCAAGGGATTTATCTCCTCCCATCACTCTTCAATCTGCTGGGCTGGCAGTTGTGAAGAGCTCCAGGGATCTCCCAGTATTTTGGCCATGGAAAACCCCTCCCACCATGGTTTGGGAATACCATGGCAGGCAGAACTCTGCCTGGGATTCGGGGTTATTCTGGGGGCTTTGTGTTTGTACAGCCCAAGGGCTGCAAATCCCAAGTGGTTTCGAGAGATGAAGCCCCTCCTGGTGATGCTCAGAGGAGGAAAGGTGGGAGGAGCAGGATGAGGAGTTGGGAAGAAGCCTGGAGGGGGAAATGGGGCAGTTTCCAAACTTCCAACACTTCACTCCTGCTTTCAGTCCTGAAACCCCCATGACCTCCCCTATAAACGTGAAGGAGTGAGGTCCCCCCACCGCCCAAGGTCAGCCCTGTGAAAAGGGGGAGTGAATTCCAAGAGAAAATCCTGGATCCCTGAAATATGAGGAAATCAGCCCTGTGGAAAAGGGGGAATGAATCCAAAGGGAAGAGCCTGGATCCCCAAAACATGGAGAGCTCTTCTCCTCTACAATGAGGACAAAATTAGGTCCCAAGCCCTCCTGGGTGACAGTGACATCCCCAAATCCTGAGCCACCTCCAGACCCTGCACATCCAGGCTGGAGCAGCCCTGTTGGAGCAACAAGGCCAGGATTCAGGAACACAAATCCGGGGAAAAGCCCCCAAACCCAGCAGGAGCAGCTGTAGGACACCACCTGGATGTGCCACCCCCAGCCCTGCCCCATCCCTCGGTTGCAGGCACGGAGCTGAGTGCAGGAGTTTTGCCGGATCCGTGGCAAACGAGGCTCCTGATTTGTTTTTAATGGCATTGTTTACTGGCAGGGAAATCTCCCGGAGCCAGAACTTGTCTCTTCCAATAATAAACAAGGAAATAACAACGGAAGCGAGGAGGGAGAACATTTTGAAGCCATCAGGGTTTGATTTGATTGATCCTGGTAATAAAGCAGGAGTTGTTAAACTGGAAGAGAGGTTGTAGATCCCCATCCATAATTTCAGTGGGAATGAGAGAGCTGTGAACGTGCAAAACCCCCCAGACTCAGGGCTGAAAAATGCAGGAAGGTGCTGCGGGAAAAACGGGGAGAGCTTGGGGGTCCCAGCACTGGATGCTGCAGGATCCCAGTCCCAGCCCCAGTCCCAGTCAGGAACTTGTGGAAAGGGGCACGGGGAGGGGGGAAAGAAGAGATCAGGGCCATCTCCAGGGCCTTCCCCACCCGCTGGAGGGAGAGGGGACACAGGGAGGGAGGGGGAAGAGGGACACGGGGAGGGCCTGGCTGTCCCCGCTGCCCTTCCTGCAGGAGCTCCTTCATGGCAGGGGCACTCCGGACCCAGGGAAAGCGGGAGCTGCTCTTTACCAAGCGCTGGGACAGAGGCCACGGGAACCCCTCAATCCTGCAGAGGCTGACAGGGAATGGGGGAGGCTCCTCAGCCTCCTCCTTATGTACAACAGCAAGTGGGAGAGCCTCGTGCTGCTGTGGGATTTCGAGGCTATGGGGTGTGACTGATCCCCCTCTGGGGCTCTGGGAGGGGCCCTTCCCCAGCCCTGCACGTGGGAGAGGCTCCCAGGGGCTCTCCCAGGTTTTTCTCCCAAAGAAATGATGCTTTGTGCACTCGGAGGAGAAGAACTCCCAGCTCATGTTGTTAGTGAGGGGGACCCACAGCCCAAAATATGGACCAAGCAGGACCTTCCTCCTTCTTCCTCCTGCTCCCCACACCCATTCCAGCAGCTCACAGGGCTTTCCAGGGCTCCAGGGCTTTCCAGCTGCCCTGTCCCACCCCTGTTTCCCTCTGGGAGCACGAGGCTGCTGCAGAGCACAGTGTGAATTTGCTGCAGGACATTCTCCACCCACAGAGCCCCCAGAGCTGTGGGGTCCACCTGGATGTGCCCACCTTGGAGCAGTTGTGGCCTCCTCCGTGCAGGGTTTGGTGTGGGGGGACCATGGGATGATGGAGAATGGGATGCCCGGGGCTCCCTGCCTTTCCTCTGCTCATAAAAGCAGAAAAACACCCCAAATGTGTCTGTCCCTCAGGGCAGAGCTCATGGCCAGGGTCCCTGCATGGCCGGGGGGATGTTGGGAGCAAAAGCCCTTTCCCTGAACCCCCTGTCCCTCTGTGAGGTGCAGCCATGGGCTCCTCCAGCTGGTCCAGGGCTCACATCTGTGGGAAAAGGTTGTTCCATGAACTGTTTTAAAACATCCACATCCTTTGAGCAAGAATCCCCCCTGGATGAGAGAGCTGACAGCACTGCCGTGGTGAGGTGAGACCTGGAGAGGAGATGGAGACACATCCTGCACTGGTGCTGCCCGGAACAGGCCCTGAGCAGGAATTCCTGGCCATGGGAGATGCAATTCCTGTGTCTCCCTGGAGCAGGGAGGAAAGCAGAGCTGGCATTGCACAACCAGCCCCGAGGGTGCCCCACCTGCTCCGAGGGAGCTTTGGGAATCAGTCACTGCAAAATGCCCTGATGACCTCAAGCCTTCGAGCAAATCACATGAACAACGTGGCAGCCATGGGATGGATTCCCACCTTCCCACTGCCTTCACTTCCTGCAAATTGCCTGGAAAACATTTTTAAAAGTGACATTTCCCCAACGGATTCCTTGTTTGGAATCAGGCGGTGCTGATGCTCAGGGGATCATCCACAGACATTTCTCATTTCTCCCTGGACACAAAAATCTGTTTTCCCTTCTCTGCAGGTGCCACATTCCCTGGGGGAGGTTCCCATAAGCCAGGAGACACCCAGAGGTGCAGAGAGCAGAGGATGCTTTGACTGAAAGGCACCTGGGAGCTCAGAATTTACTGGTGTCACGTCATGGTGAACCCAGGGTCACACCGGGTCTCTCCTGCTCCCACCTTTGTTCACCTCTGTCACAAACTGAAGCCCAAATTGTTGTCAGCAGTTAAAATAAGGGATGAATGAGTGTGAGAATCACCCCAGACCCTCCCTGCTCTGCCCCCACCCCAGAACACCCTTAGGCTGCTCATGGCAGCTGAGGACCAGAAACCTCGTCCTGCCAGGGACAGGAGGGACACTGGGAACTCCCTGTGTGGCCAGGGAAGGGAAGAACCTCTTGGAGCCCCCCAGCAGCCAGCAGTGACCTCCAGGCCCCCAGACCTGCTCTCTGATGATGCAGCCCCTGGCTCCCCACCCCTGGGGATCCAACTTCACCCCCTGGTTGTAGGGCCCCCAGGCTCTGTGCACTGTCCCCACCTGAGGGGCTTTAGGGTCTCTCCTGTTCCTCCAGCAGTGTCCTGACCATGCCTGGCAAGTGGCCAAGGGCTTTTTCTATCCCCAAAAATGATGAATTGCTTTTCCTTTGCGGTGTAGGTTGTGGGGTCATCCCCTCCCCTCTCCTGTCACATCAGGGACTGGGTGAACATGGGAGAGAAGTTAAAGGAGAAAAAGTTTGTACTTCTGTGTAGGATTTGGGCATTGCCAGGGGCTGCTGGAGAAGCAGGAAACCTTGTCCCCAACCAGGACTGCAGCTGGGTGACTCCAGGGCCATCCCATTCTCTGCCAGCTCTCCAGAGCCACTCATTTAATCCCATTAGGGAGAGGCACACGGGGCCCAAAGTCCCCCTCTCCCAGCACAGACAGAGCTGTGCGAAGCCCTGGGACAGGCACAGGGACAAGGAACGGTGTGGTGACATCGCTGCTGCTGCTCCAGAGCTGCAGCAGGAGCCTGGCCCAGGGAATCTGGATTCTGAGCCACTCTGCTCTCCAGGAACAGCTGTGTCTGTCCCCAGCAGGAATTACGGCTATGACGAGTTGTGCTCATTAAGAACGGCAATAATTCCCCTCTTCCAGGTGGCAAGGATGAGTTCTATCCCTGCTTCCACTGGAACAGAGCTGAGAGCAGCCAAACCCTGAGCTGGGAGTGGAGAAAAACATCCCTGAAAGGCAAAGTGGAGTCTCCTGGGAGAGAAGGAGGAGCAGGAGCTGCTCCAGGATGAGATTTCCTGAGATTCCGTGGGGAAGCCCGTGGTGAGGCAGCTGTGCCCCTGCAAGCCCACGGAGGGTGAGATGCCCAGAACAGGCTCTGAGCCCGTGGGAAGCCCATCCTGGAGCAGGGTCCTGGCAGGGACCTGCAGACCCTGCAGAGAGGAGCCCACGCTGGAGCAGGGTCCTGATAGGAGTTGTGACCCCATGGGAGCAGCCCGTTCCGAAGGACTGACCCCATGGAAAAGTGACCCAAGGTTGGTGCAGTTTGAGGGCAGCTGTAGCCTGGGGGAAGGACACGCTGGAGAAGTTTGTGGGGAACTCTCTCCCGTGGCCGGGACCCCGCACCGGGCAGGGAAGGACTCGACCTCTGTCCCTGAGCAGCGCAGGGACAACGCGGGATGCAGTGACCCGCTCCCAGCTCCCGGAGCCACCAGAGGGAGAGCCGGGAAAGAGGAGGGCTGGGGGAAGGTGGTGTTGAGATTTATTCTCTTTCTCTTTATCCTGCTCTGATTTTGTTGGTAATAAATCCAATGAACATCCCCAGGGTCTGGCTATTGTGTCCATGACGGTGATCAGGGGGATCTCTCCCGGTCCTCCCCTCAACTCATGAATCCTTCTTCAAATTTTCTCTGCCCTGTCCTGCAGAGGGGACTGAGACACTTTGGTGGCATCCAGTCAGGGTCACCCCAACATGTGCAAAGCCCCCTGTGCCCCCAGCCCAGCCTCCATCCCTGTGGATGCCGCTTCCCAAGGGTGCACAGGGTGGGAGGGGAAGGTCAGGAATGTGCAGATCCATCCTCAGCGCCTCAGAGATCCCAGAACCCCAGAACCATGGAATCCCAGGATAGTTTGGGCTGGAAGGGACATTTAAAGTTCATCCAGCCCAACCCCACCTCAATGAGCAGGGACAACACAGGGAGCACCATTTAAAATGCATTTTCAGGGTCCCACACTGGCTCCCCACATCCCAAGGACACATCCCAAAGACACATCCCAAGCCCTGCCAGGGGTAGAGCTGCTGGAGGGACAGCAAAGCCATCCCCAAGGTCTCGAGGGACCACAACCACACAGGTGCCCAGGGGAGGGAACATTCCCAGTGCGTCAATTCCTCCAAAAGCTTGGGAAGGTCCAGGTCCCTGAGCAAACTGTGGTATGGAGGTGTTTCCAGGGCTCTCCCACGCTCCTTTTCATCCCCTTCCCTGAGCTGTTTTCCCCTTGGATTGCAGGGTGGTGGCTGGAATTGTGCCACTGCCAGTTGTTCCCATCACAAACCCAAGGGTTCAATTCCATCAAATACCTGCTCCAAACAGCTGCTTTTCCCTGGGTCACTCACTCCGAGTAAAACATTCCCATTTCCATGCTGTGCTCTGGGTAGGAAATGTCTTTCCCTTCCTTTTTTCCAAAGGATTTGGTCTAAAATGGGAGCTCTTCCCTCTCTGTCCCTTCCAGATTCCCTGTTCCCTCCTGCTGGAGCATGAAGGATTTTTCCAACACGAACATTCCTCACGTCTCTCTGGACACAAAAATATTTTCCTCTAACTCAGGACCAAAGGATGGGCCTGGAGGGAAATAAAAGGAGCTGTTTCTTCTCCCCTCCCTTGTCTTTCCAAAGCCATTCCCTGGGGAGCAGCGTCACGGCCGTTGTGGAGACGTTTGGTGACAGCTCCAAACTCCCTCTCCAGCCTTTTCCCATCCCACAGGGTTTTGAACTATTTCCCTTTGTTTTCCTTGCATGCAATTTTTGATTGAGGAATCAAAGGAAACTCCCTGCCCCAAAACTTTGGGGTTGTGTCTTTGTGCACTCAGCTGATTTCCCCAGAGCAAAAGGAGCCTTTTCTACACACAGCTTCCAGTTTTCCCAGTTTTCCACCCAAACACCCCATTCCCTGGGGACTGAAGCCAGCTGGGAGTTTGCTGCCAGCCCCACAGCTCCTGTGGCCTCCAAACCCAGCGTTATTTAAGTGCAATTGAATTTTAATTCACTCATTTTAATAAGATTTCTGGATGCAAATAAAAGCAGGAAGTTCCTGTTTCTCCCCCAGGCTGGGATAGCCCTGGAGAGGCTGATTTAAGGACCTGGAATTGTCCCTTGTCACCTCCCAGGTCAATGAGGACAAGCCACACACGGCAGCACTGCTGGTCATGGGGGGATTGATCCTGCCAGGCTTGACTGGGGTTGTAATTAAAGGCTTTTAAAGGTTTATTGAAGCCTGGAAGGATCCAACTTCACTCCAGGAAGGATCTGTTGGAGTGGAAAATCCGTGCCTGATTTGGCTTTTGCGCTCTGAGTCAGAGGGATGGTAAAAAAGGGGCATCCTTTATTCCAGGGATTGCTCCCAGGGATAGGGAATGACCCTGGAGCTCCCAGCCCACTCCTGACCCCAGGACCCAGCTGGGCTTCCTGCAGTTCCCACCCCAGTTCTGACGGAGTTTTCCTGGGATTGCAGGAGACCTGGGAGAGAACAAGGGGTGGAACATCACTGATTTTACAGGGAAAACAGAGATTCCAGGGCATCCTGTCAAAACAAAGGGATGCAGAGTGGGAATTGGGAGGAGGGACAGTGGTGTCTCGCAGTGTTCTTAAATCTCAAACACATTCCCGGCACTCAAACACAGCCCATGTGCTCAGCTCCGAATCCAGGGAGAGCTGCATCCCCTTCCAAACACAAATTCAGGCTTTGAATTCTGAGGAAGCTCCTCAGAAATGCTCCATGATGGGAATTTCTGTGCTTTGGCTGCCCAGGCCTGCTGAGGTTGGATGGAAATCCCTGTCCTGGCCCCTGAGGGGAAGAAGCCTGGGAAGGGCTGTGTTATTCCCATAATTTGTGTTATTATTGGAGGGGTGGATGCTCCAGGTGCTGGCAAACACATCAGGAATGAGACCCAGCACTCCAGGGAGTTTTCCTTGGAGCTGATGAGCAAAACAAGGCATGGAGAGATGGAGACATCTCAGATTGCAGGGAAGGGAATCCTCTATGGACCAAATCCATCCATGCTGCCCTTCCTGCAGAATTGCACTGGGAAATGAAAGGGATTTCCCAGCATGGGAAGGAAATCTGTCTCCAAAGCAGCTCCAGTCACTCTGTAAATCCCTGGGAATGATGAATGGGGCTTGGGGCTCCCATCTCAGGGTACATGGCCATGGAGATGCCGAGGGCTGGAGCCAGGCTGGAAAAGCTGGGAATGTTCACCTGGAGAAGGGAAGGCTTCAAGGAGACCTCAGAGCCCCTCCCAGTGCCTAAAGGGGTCCAGGAGAGCTGGAGAGGGACTTGGGACAAGGGATGGAGGCACAGGACACAGGGAATGGCTTCCCACTGCCAGAGGGCAGGGTCTGATGGGATATTGGGAAGGAATTGTTCCCTGGGAGCCTCCAGCCTCAGAGATTTTAAAAAGGCTCCTTACTCTGGAGACCTTTGAGCCCTTTCAGGTGCCTAAAATGGGTTTATAAAAGGAACCTGGAAAGGAGCAGGATTGGTGTCTCCCCACCCAAGGGTGCAGGATGAAGCCCCCAGAGCAGCAGGGACTATGGAATCAGCACGGATACACCAGGATGGGAACACAAAACAGGTGATTTAGCTGTAAATTCATTAAGCTTTCCCATGGAACAGATGTGATGATGGTTATTCCCTACTCTGGATCACAAGGAAGAGCAGTCCTGAGGTTGGGAAGAGATAAAACCCCACATCATTCCATTAGCAAAGGATCTGTTTGGCTTTGTTTCCTATTGACAGGATTAAACCTATTCCCATTAATATTTCATTCCTCAGGGAAATTAAACTTTAATGGAAGTGTGGTGCTCACAATGCCAGGCTGAGGAGTCCGAAGGGAAAAAAAGCAACAAGGCCACAGCTGCTGGAATTATCCCTGGCAAATAAACATCCAGGAAGCAGAGTCCTGGTTTATCCCAAAATTCCTCACAGGCCCAGACCCAGTGCCTGGGAAGGAGGGAGTTATCTGGAGTACTGGCTGTGCCAGGATGGTGGGATGGGCTCAGACAGGACAATGTGGAATTATGGAATGGTTTGGGTGGGAAGGAACCTTAAAAGCCATCCATTCACACTCCCTGCCATGGGACACCTTCCACTGTCCCAGGCTGCTCCAAGCCCCGTCCAACCTGGCCTTGGACACTTCCAGGGATGGGGCAGCCACAGCTTCCCAGGACAACCTGGGCCAGAGCCTCCCCACCCTCACATGGAATAACTTCTTCCCAACATCCCATCTACCCCTGCCCTCCCTCATCCTGAGGCCATGGAATACCGGGGGGCTGTGGATGCCCTCGGGCTGGGGGGGGTTGTCCCAAGAAAATTCTCTGTTCTGGCTTCATTTGGGCAGAATTTGCTCCGTCTCTGCTCTCTGCTCTTTGCATCCTTTCCCTGCCACATTCCCAATAAAGCCCAGCAAGGTGGGAAGAGCCACCTTGGCTGATCCCCCAGCCCTGGAGCTGCTGGGATGGAGCAGAACCAGGAGCAAACTGCTGGGCTGGAGCTGTGCGGGTGACAGTGATTTGTGGCACAGCACATCCCACATGAATCCTCATCTGGAGCCGGAATTACTCTTGTGTGGTCCCAGCTGCCTCAATCCCAGCTTCTCCATTCCCCGGGAGCCCGGACTTTGGGAACCCAGATCCTGCTCGGCACTAAAGGAATTCCTCCCTGCCTGCACCTGACCTGCCATTGGTGCCAAGACAGATTCCCCTGGAATGGGCTGGGAGCTGTGCTGGGAACGGCCACGCTCTGCTCCCTCCTCCAGACTCTGCTGAGCAGAGGGAATTCACTAAATCCTGGGAATGTTCCCGGGGCACCCAGCAGCTCCAGGGAGAGGAAGAGCCCTCCCATCCCAGGATGGATTCAACCTCCCCTTCCAGTATGGATTCAAACTTACAGTATGGATTCCAGCCTCCCCTCCCAGTATGGATTCAAAGCTCTCTTCCCAGTATGGCTTCCAGCCAATGGACCCATTTTCCAGCTCAGCCCCGTGGATTTTGGGAGCATTTGGAGCTGATGGTGCTGCCTCACACCAGGAATTTGCATTAATTACCTGTAAATGAACTCAAATGGGAGAGGAAACGAGGCAGAACCCGAGGCAATGGAAAATTGGGACAACGCCGCCCAAATTGCAAAAACTGGGCTCCATTTCTAGGGGAAAATTGGGAGAAAATTCCCCGCATTTGTCTGGAATGACAAGGATGGTGCCGAGGCTGTTCCACCACTCCCAGGAATTACCAGGGAGGACTTGGAGCACTCTCCTGCCTCTCAGCCTCAATTATTCCTTCTCTCTCCAGCCTTTCGTGCTGACACAGCCGAGCCTGAGAGCAGCCAAATCCTCCCAGCAGCAAAGCTTCCCCTTCCTCTCGGAAAACATTCCCATGGTTTCTGTTTGCATGGGAATAAAATTTGGGTGATTTGGGGGAATTTATGTCCTTTTGCTAAATTTGCAGCATCAGGGAATTGAATGATTTCCAGACCTTTTTGGTGCCTGGGGAGTTGTTGTTTTGCCCTTCCAGTGCTCTCCTTTTCCTCATGGGTGGTGTCAGGAGATGCTGGGATGGGAACTGGTCCTTGGATAATGCAGCAGCAGCAGAGCAGGATCAGGATGATGCCAAAAATTTATAAGTTTAATAAAACTTCCTGCAAACAGGACTTGGCTGTTTCTGGGCAATCCTGTTCTTGCAAGGCCCCAAGCTCAGCTTTGGGCTCGGCCTTACTGGTTAAACTGGGCAGAGATGGGGGATTGAACCTGTTCCTGTGCTGGACTCAAAACCTGAGCAGACCTCAGTACCAGCGCTGGTATCCAGGTATCCTGCATCACCAGTTCCCTGTCTAACCCCTAAATACCGCCAACATCTGCTCCCCAGGGAAACTCCTGCCTGGTTTGGGGGTGGAGAAAGTCCCTGGGAGCTTTGGGAATGTGGGAATGTCACCGTCCTTTGGGTTTGATGAGCCAGGAAATGCCAGGACTTCACCTACCCACTCAGAAATACTTGATCAACCCCCAAATGAATCATTTATTTGTGCATTTGCAGCTCCAAAGAGACATCAGCTGTTCCTTGGGGGAAAATAAAGGTTTAAGCTTCGCCCTAAAGGGTGTAAAGCATTTTTTGGGTGAGTAAATCCAGTGTTGCCTCCGTTTCCTCCGGAACCGCAGCCGAGCGTGCGGGCATCCCCCCCTCTAGTGACACATCCTGGATGTACAATTCCCTGCTCGCCTCGGGAACGGCTCCTGCCGGGGCTGGAGTGGGAGCTCTGCCATCCCCCCGGGCCCGGGAGCCACAGCACAGGGAATGAACCGGGATAACGGGTCGGGAAAGGTCCTGAGCCGGGCATGGGGTGGGAATGCTGCAGGAACGCCCCGAGGTCTCTCTGGGCTGATACTGCTCATGGACCACCTTATTCTGAACCTCAGAATAATAATAATAATAATAATAATAATAATAATAATAATAATTACTATTATCACCATTATAATCATTATAATAATAATTATCCTCATTATTGTAATTATCATCATTAATTTACTTTCTTTTGTTTTATTTTTATTTTATTTTTGGCATAATCAAAATTAATATTGTTAATAATAAAGAGGACACAGCCCTGCTCCAGAGCTGCGCCAGATATTTGTGATGTGACCAAAATCCAGGGCTGGGATGGGACAGGAGCACGTCCCAGGACCAGCTGGAAGGACATGGTTGATAAAAACCTGGGGAAAAGGGGTTGTGGACTCCTGGTCCCAGTTTGGGGATCTGGGAGCTCTGCCCCACCCTCACCTGGAGGCCAAAATGTTCCTTCACCATGAATCCTCCCTTTATCTGTACAGCAAAGACATCCAGGACACAGAACTGCAGCTTCCAGTGCTCCTCTCCCACCTCTCCGTGACCTCCAGGAGCCCAGGCAAAACTGAGGATCAGGTGGAAAACCCAATCCAGCCTGGAAGAGCTCCCAGGAGTTTGTTTCACTGGGAATTTAACAAATAAATAACAAAAAAAAAAAAAAAAAAAACAAAAAAACAAAAAAAAAAAAAACCACATTAAAGAAAAATGGGTGGGACCCATTACTGCTCACTGAGCAAACTAAAATCAGGAGTAAAATTGGCAGGTCCCGAGGAATCCAAGTGGAAGTGGGGATGGAAGCAGGGAGTGTTCCTGTGCTGCTTTTCCCTGGAATGAGCAAACAGCAGCTGGAACTCACGTGGGGCTGCAGGAGCTGGGGGTGTTCACTGGGCACTCCTCATCCGACTGTGCTGCTCCAGAGGGACAAATCCTGGAGATTTCCTGGGATGTTCTGGCTGCTGGAGAGGACTGGGCTCAAAGGGGGGCTGGGAATTCCTGTTCTGGATCCTCCTGAGGGGAATCACCAGGACAGGACGGGCCAAGGGCCAGCACAGGGCCGTTGTTTTGTTATTGCAAAGGTGAAAATCTTGGAATGGTTTGGACTTGGACCTTAAAGCCCATCCAGTGCCACCCCTGCCATGGGCAGGGACACCTCCCACTGTCCCAGGCTGCTCCAGGCCCCATCCAACCTGGCCTTGGACACTGCCAGGGATCCAGGGGCAGCCACAGCTGCTCTGGGAATTCCATTCCATTCCATTCCATTCCATTCCATTCCATTCCATTCCATTCCATTCCAGCCCCTTCCCACCCTCACAATTCCTTCCCAATATCCCACATAAATCCAACCAGCTGTTTTCCACACATGGCTGAGTCCCAACTTTACCTACCTTATTTTCCATGAGCAAAACCAACTGAGAACTCTCCACATACGGAATATAAATTATTTAAACCTCTACACAGAGATAAGAAATTTAAAAATTGGGGCAAACCCAGATGGGTCACAAAGTAGAAGTTTCCAAAGAGCACAAACGTGAGGTTATCCAGGGCTGCCTTGAGTAGCTTTGCTCATTCCTGGCTCCCAAAAATCATTTTGCACCTGGACAACCCAAGGAAAGTCCCACTAGTGAAGTCAGTGCCTTTCCAGCAGCTAAATCAGGCCTTAGGGAACATCATTTCCAGGGAATGGTCCTGGCCCCAGGGTGCCAGAGCTTCAGGAGCACTGGGACAAGGCTCCAGGGACAGGGTGGGACTGTTGGGGTGGGAATGGACGATTCTGCTGGATCCCTTCCAGCTCAGGATATTCCATGGGTCTGTGCTCAGCCGCCGGCTCCCTCAGTGGAGCTCCTTCCCCACCTTTTGTGGGAAGCACAGATCCATATCTGAGTTTTCTCCAGTCAGTTTGACACCACCGGACAACTTTTTGACTCCAAGAGGATTTCCATGTGCCTGGGGAGGGATTTGCTCTTGGAGAAGGGCTCTCCATGGCCCATCTGGGGCAGAGGAAGCGGGAAAGGCTTTTATCCATCGTCCATGAGGGCAACCAGGGAAGGAAAACCCACACTGGGGTTACCTGGGAGCAGCAGGGAGGGGTCAGAGCTCCCTGTGGACAATCAGCCTCCATCCCTTGGTGGAGGTGACTTCCAGAACCAACTGGGACTGGGAAACCTCCCTGAGCTTTCCAAGGATTCCCAGGAGCCCCAGAGCAGAGGCAGAGCTGGGACACTTGGAGCCAGGTTTGGGATCCCAGCCTTGCTCCCAGAGAGGCTACTCCGTGCTGGGGGTGGGGCAGGAAAGAGTCCTCTGCAAAATCCTAATGGCAAATGCCACCCATTGTTCCAGAAGTCACCAGTGCCACCAGTGCCACCTCTGCCAAGCCCAGCACCAGCAGCCTCAGCTCCTCCTCCTCCTTCCTCCTCATCCCAGAGCAGCACCCTGGCTTGGGCAGATCCTACAAAACCCAGCAGGGCATAAATCCCCCCCTTCCTCACCTCAAGGCATCCCAAACGCCCCCTGTTACACCAGGAACTGGTGGTAACAGCCCCATCCCAGTGGGAGCCTCTTCCAGACAACAATCCCTCAAAACAAGGCCACACAGGCTTAAATAATTCATGTTAGGACATCATTTAGAAAGGTTTAATGGGTTGAGAAGTTTAAAAGTGGAGGAGTTGTTATCCAGGGCTCTTGCTGGCCCTAAAATTGTTTATGTTGCTAAAATCAGAGGAATATCAACGATTGGAAGTGAGAGTTAAATAGAAAATCCAACACCCAGGGGATCTGGGATCTGCTAAAGGGCTCCCCAAATTCAGGGGGGATCCCAGAGGGGTCGGTGTGGGCAGCTGAGTCAGGGAGGAAGAGAAAATGATGGAATCCCACAAGGGTTTGGACTGGAAGGGACCTAAAAACCATCTCATTCCATGGGCAGGGACATCTTCCACTATCCCAGGCTGCTCCAGGCCCCATCCAGCCTGGCCTTGGACACTTCCAGGGATGTGGACCCCAAAAATAGGAACTAAAATAATAATCAGACACCCCAGTCTCTGATTTTTTTTTTTGCCCTGGGTGACATCAGGGAGCCCATTGGGACCCAGGACCCAGCCCAGGGCACCGTGATCATGCCAGGGATCATCCCTCAGGAGCCTGGGATCACACCCACCTCCTGGGAAACCAACATTTCAGGGAGCCCTGTTCCCAAAACACTGCTCAGAAATCCACTCATCCCATGTTCTCATGGATTTTTACCTTTTAATTCTGTTTTAAGGGATTCAGAATAGGTTGATGTTGTTTTGCTCCTCAGGGGGTTTTCGCTTTTCCTTTATTTTCCCTTTTTTTTCTCTCCCAGCTCTGCTCCTCCCCCAGGACCAGGGGCTGAGAATAACTGAAAAAAAAGGAAAAGCAAAACCAAGGAAAACTAAAATTAAGGGGAAAGTAAAACCAAGGAAAACTAAAATTAAGGGAAAAGTAAAAACAAGGAAAACTAAAAACAGGGGAAATCTGAAAACCAGGAAAAACTAAAATCAAGCAAAGGAAAACTAAAATGATGGGAAAAGCCATCACTTCTCTGCAGGTGGCTTCAGTAAAATGCCCTAAATATTGCAGAGGCTCAGAATTTTTTCCTTTCCATAACTGATTCCCTTGGATATTCAGTGGATCGTTTTCTGCTGGAGAAGCTCACTGGCTGTTGGTTTATTCCCTGCTCCCTCCGAGCCATCCATCCTTCTCGTGATCCCACATTTCCCAGCCCTGTCACACCCATGTGGGGCCGACAGCATTGGCAAAGCTGCTCCTGATCCCACAAAAACCTCAGGAAGGCAGCAAAGACAGGAGGGACAATCCCAGGCATTTCTGAAATGATGGGAAAAGCCACAATTTGCCTCAATTTTCTTCTGATTGAGGCTGGAGAGCTTTGTCTGCTGCACAGGCAGAGGTGAAACTCCTGTCCCCACACAGCCCAAAAAAACAACATTCCCTGTCCCCAAGTAACCCAAAAACATGACAAAAACATGTCCTGTCCCCAAACCACCCCAAAACATGACAGCACTGTGCCATGTACCTAATTAACCCAAAAATGTGACAACAACATATCCTGTCCTTAAATAACCCAAAAACGTGTCAGTAACCTGTCCTGTCCTTAGATAACCCAAAAACGTGTCAGTAACCTGTCCTGACCTTGAATAACCCCAAAACGTGTCAGTAACCTGTCCTGCCCTTAAATAACCCAAAAACGTGTCAGTACCCTGTCCTGCCCTTAAATAACCCAAAAACGTGTCAGTAAGCTGTCCTGTCCTTAGATAAACCAAAAACCTGTCAGTAACCTGTCCTTAAATAACCCAAAAACGTCTCAGTAACCTGTCCTGTCCTTAGATAACCCAAAAACGTCTCAGTAACCTGTCCTGTCCTTAGATAACCCTGCAATGGCACACCAACCTGCCCTGTCTCCAGACAGCCCCGTGGCCGGGCGGGTGGCTGAAGCCACAGCCCCAAAGGCTCAGGGCTGTGGGCCCAGCCTGAGAGTGCCGCAGTCTGAGCCGCTCCCCGTGGTCAGGGTGAGCTTTAGGTTCACCCCAGCATCCCCTGTGGTTGTTCTTCACAGGTTGCTGTTCCACTGGTTAGTAGGTGTATGATTTAATGTTCTTTATGTCGTTAAGTTCTAGAAATTTCGTATCAGCTCAGTTGGCTGTTGCCCTGATTTTTGCAGTTCTGGATGTTGTCATTCTTTTGTAGCTAGTTTCTCACACTTTTCTCTGTAAACATGGCCATGTTATAGTAACTGTATCTTATCACTCACATTCCTTTCTCCTGGACACAGAACTTTGATGAACATTTCCTTTGACCACTGTGATTGAGGGAGGAAGAACTGATTTCCTCCAATGAACAGTGATTTCTAAATGGATATAAAAAATAAAGAAGGTGGGTCTTGCCCCCTTCCTTCCTTCTCTCTGATCCTGGTACCAGGTGCCTCTCTCTTCCTTTAGTGTCGTTACTGCGACATTTGGCCATTGGCCATATTGTGATTCAAATACCCCCACTGCTTGGGTTCCCCTGCTCCCACCCCTGTCAATATCCCTGTGTAATCCCTTCCCTTGCCTTTGGTCCCTGGATGTCTTCAGCTCTTCCTGACCTCGTGCTGCCCTGCTTCTGGACCCTCTCCTGCCTTTCCTGCCGCCTCCTCCTGCTACTTCACCAGGAACAGAGAGCTGAATTTCACACCAAGGTGTTGGAACCCTGAGCCTTTATCCTCACCTGGGCCTTCGACAGCGGTTGGGTCTCTCTCACCTCAGAGGAGCCGAAGCCGCTGGAGGCAGCGCTGTGTCCGGGCTGATGCAGCCCACCGGGGCCGCTGCCAGGGCATGGCTGTGCGGCCTCCAGCAGCCCCGAGCCGGCGGTACAGCCCAACAACAGCTCCTGTACAGTCACCCAGAGCGCTGGGAGAGGCTCTGCGGAGCAGCTCCGTGATGGACAAACATCACCCACCCCGGCGGTACAGCCCAACAACAGCACCTGCACGGTCACCCAGAGCGCTGGGAGAGGCTCTGCGGAGCAGCTCCGTGATGGACAAACATCACCCCGGCGGTACAGCCCAACAACAGCACCTGCACGGTCACCCAGAGTGCTGGGAGAGGCTCTGCGGAGCAGCTCCGTGATGGACAAACATCACCCCTCAGGCAGATCCCAGTGACCTGTGGGGGCACCCACAGGGACGGAGGGGGCTGCAGGGGGCTCAGGATTTAAGGAATGAGCACAATTCTCCCAAAATCGTCCCTGCACCCCACACTTGGAGTGGAATCCGCCTCCAGCACCAGGAATTCCACGGGAAGCACCAGTGGGGTTTGTGCCCTGCCTGTGTCACCTCCCTCTGTGGGGTCCCTGGTGCCTCAGCAGCCCCCCTCGCTCTGAACCTGCAGGGATGGGGCTCAGCAGCTCTTGCTGACAGCTGTGATTAGCTCAGGATGTTAATGAAGCTCTCTCTGCTGGGCTGGGGAGCTGATGGGCACCAGGAATATTCCCAATGCTCCAAAGGAGGGGCAGATGCACTTCCCAAGGCTCAAATCCACTAAAAATCTTCTCCTGGAGTTATAAACCCCTGCAGTTCCCATTTCTGCCCTGACAGGCAGCACCATTTCCAGGAAAGCAGTAACTGAAATGAGGTGATCCACAGAGTTTATCCTCTGCTGCTTTTCCCATAAAACACATCTTAAATTCCATTTCTCCCATGCTCCTGCTGAAATGGAGCCTCATCCTCTGCTCCCAGCTTCCTAAAAACCCTTTCCCACTTATTTTTTACTGCCTTAAATATCTCCCTCACTTTCCCTTATGTGATGCCACTAAAAATGCTGGAGAAGCACCTTCAGGGAAAAGTCTGCTCTGCTGAAAAAGGTTGGAATGAATCCAGCCGGAACTGCAGGAGCTCCCCTGCCCCTCAGCTCTGCTGGAATCCCACCAGGGAATGGTTTAATCTGAAACTCACTCCAAATTTAATGGATGAGGGGTCAAACCCTTGGGCCATGGGCGGGCTGGGCTGCAGTGAGCAGAGGATCAGAGACAAATGGTGTCCCAGGAGCCACAATTCCAGCTTTTCCTGCTGGGAACTTCCAGGTGAAAAAGGGTTTTCATAGGTCTGGGTTGGAAGGGACCTTAAAGCCCGTCCAGCCCCACCCCTGCCATGGGCAGGGACACCTCCCACTGTCCCAGGTGCTCCCAGCCCCGTCCAGCCTGGCCTTGGGCACTGCCAGGGATGGGGCAGCCACAGCTTCTCTGGGCACCCTGTGCCAGGGCCTCCCCACCCTGACAGGGAAAAATTCCTGCCCAATATCCCTTCTAACCCAAAACCCTTCATTTGGACTCTCCCACTTTGCCTTTATGGCCACTTCACCACTCCAGGTCTCAGCCTCATCCTCCTGTGGGATCATCTCCCTCACATCCCAACACGGAGGGTGGGCAGGCCCTGGCACAGGGTGCCCAGAGAAGCTGTGGCTGCCCCTGGATCCCTGGCAGTGTCCCAGGCCAGGTTGGACGGGGCTTGGAGCAGCCTGGGACAGTGGGAGGTGTCCCTGCCCCTGGCAGGGATGGGGCTGGATGGGCTTTAAGGTCCCTTCCCACCCAAACCATTCCCTGATTCCCTGATCTCTGCTGGTGCAGGTGTCTGGCTCTGTCTGCAGAGTCATTAGCAAACAGCCCTAATTAGTGCACAGCTGGGGCTGGCTACGGAAACATCCCCAGCAGCAGTCAAAGCCACATTCCAGACACAGGGAAGCTTTTGCAGGGCCGTGGCCACAACCAGGGCTGTGTTTATTCCCAAACTTTGGGCCAGCAGTGCTCTGGGAAAAGGTGCCAGGGAAGGGAGGCAAGAAAGCAAAAGGAGCTGCAGCTGCAGAGGAACATTTCCAACAGTCCCTGGGGTGCTTGGGGAGCTGGGACCTCCTCGCCTGTATTAGGGAAGCAGCTGCTCCATCCCTGCTCCCCTCACCAAAATCCCTTCCCTGTTTGAAATCCCACCTCATTCCCAAGTTGCTGACCCAATTCCCCCTCAGTTCCTCGTATTCCATTCACTCAGGCCACCTCCAGCCCCACCCAACAGTGACAACCCCCGCTCACCCCATCCCTCCTTAACCTCCCTTTCCACCTGAATTTATGGCATTTTTTCCCTCCTTCTCAGAAGCTCCAGCCCCAAATTTAACCCCACCTCAGAAGGCCCCAAAGGCAGCAATTTGGGGTCTCTTGTTCCTCTTATCTCTGGGGTTTTTGTGCTTTAGAGCAGCACAAATGAAGCCTCTTATCTCATTTGCAGCTACAGGGGTGACACGGAGCCAGCCCTGCCTGGAGCACAGGATTCCTGCCTGGATTCATCTTCATCTCTTTCCTGACACTCAGTTTTTATTCCCTCAGCATCCCTATCCCATCTGGGTGTGAAGCCGGGGGCTCTGGAAAACAGCAGGACCCTGGGTGAACACCTGGATCCGTGTCCCTCCTGCCACTGCTGGCAATTCCTTCTCCAGCCCTTTGGGAATTGCCTTGGGAGACCAGAACCAGGACTGCTGGCCCTGCCCAGGTGGGGAATCCTGTCTGGGCTATAAATCAGAGTGAAAGATTTCTTTGGAGCAGCACCTTGGGCAATGCTTCTCCCTGGGGGCTGCAGGATGGGCTCCACCCCTGGGATGTTGTCAGGGATTGGCCCCTTTTTATTAAGAGACCAGAAAGGTTCAGGTAGAAGTTGTTTCCTCCTCAGGTGATTTTTGTTTCTCTAACACACTTTTTTTACCCCAAAAGTCAGGATCTTCTACAGAAAGTAACTTTTTTTCCGGGAAAAAACATCCCCAGAAGCCCCACACAGCCCTAACCCCAAGCTCCTGTTGTTTCTCTACTGCAAGTGCCAAATAAACCACATTTTTCCTGAGCTGGAGGAAATGCTGGATATGATCTTGCCCAACCTGTTTTTCCATGTCCAGTAATCCATAGATGCACAAAACACCAGCTTTGTTCTGAAAGGTCTGACTGTCCCCTTGTGCTAAAAAACCCAGATTTTCCAGTCCATCTTCCATCCTCTACTGCCCAAATAATAAATATTCGCTATTCAGAAAGTCAGAATCCTACAAGGAATTAATGCCCTAAAATCCAAGGTTTATCCTCAAAGGTCTGGGAACAAAATGCACCAGGGAGCTGATCCCAGTGTGAATGCCTGCAACACTCAGAAAAATTTGGAATTCCAGAAGTTCTGGAGGTGCCCCAGCTGAACCCACAATCCTGGGTGGATTTGCTGCCCCTCAGTCTCAGTATAAAGGGAAACACCTGGATTTGTGCTTCCACTTACAACAAATCATTGGAAGAAGTGGATTATGGTGTTTCACTGGTCTGGGACTTGGGGAGAAGCTGTGGCTGCCCCATCCCTGAACTGGATATTGGGCAGGAATTGTTCCCTGGGAGGGTGGGGAGGCCCTGGCACAGGGTGCCCAGAGCAGCTGTGGCTGCCCCATCCCTGGCAGTGCCCAAGGCCAGGCTGGACAGGGCTGGGAGCACCTGGGGCAGCGGGAAGTGTCCCTGCCCTTGGCACTGGATGGGTTTTAAGGTCCTTCCAATCCAATCCAGTCTGGAATTCTCTGAAACCCCATTCCCAGGCAATCCCACAGCTACCACCTTTCAGTTCCAACCACCTCTGCAAACACCTGAATTTTATTTCCCTCCAGGAACTCTGAAAAAGCTCCTTTCAAAATATTCCCACCCCTTTATTCTCCTTTTTATTTTCACGGCAGGAGTAAAATCCACACTTGATTTGTACCATTTGTTTATTATCAAACAAAACACGGAGTCCGTGCTCTTGGATCACTTTTCCTTTAGGCAGGTTCACCCCAAGAGGTAAAAAACCTGCCAGCAGCTGCCTGGGATGCATTTTTCCAAGACCAAAGGAATATTAACACGACAGAAGGAGGTTTTTTCTTTAAATCAGGGTTTGAGCCAGAAGAGCAGACGCTGGAGTGATGCTCAGAGTCCCCAAACAGAGGAGTTCAAACAGAACTGGGTTGATTTAAACAAGATGCTTCATTTTCTCTTTTGTTTTATAAAGCAGAAAAAAGCTTCTGCTTCCTTCAGAGGTCCTCCAGACCAGGGAGAGCCACATTCCCACTGCTAATTCCATGCCCAAAGTGCCTCAGGACCCAAAGTTCTGCCTCCAGAACCTGCTACAAAGCAATTTATTCCAGGCAATTCAGCTGCTCCCTATTTCCTAGAGTTGTTTAGGTTGGAAAATAACTTTAAAATCGAGTCAAACCATCCCCAGCACTGCCAAGCCCAGCACTGACCCTTGTGCCAACACTGTCCCCAAGTGCCACCTCCACGTGGATTTTAAACCCCTGCAGGGATGGGGACTACAGCCCTGCCCTGGGCAGCCTTTTCCCATTCCAATGACACATTTTCCCTGATATCCAACCTAAACCTGCCCTGGGGAGGCCGTTTCCTCTGGTCCTGTCCCTTGTTCATGGGGGAAGAGCCCATTTCCCCCCTGGCTTCATCTGCCAAAGTTTTACCGATTTGCTCCTCAGCGATTCTGGGCACACGGGGTGGGTTTGGGGCAGAGGAATGAGAGGCAGGAGCAGAGGACACTCTGCCTTCCTGGGATGCAGCCGAACCCTTGGGAGTGTCTTTCCTTATCCACCAGTTCAAGGTTCCCTTACAATCCCTGCCCTGCCCAGAGCTGCTGAAATCAGGCCCAGAGCTCTGGGGAATTTATCCAACATTAAATACTGATGGGAGAAATGGCACAGGGAATTTTTGTGGATGAATTCCCTCCCCCCTCCCCGGAGGAAGGCTTTGCTTGGCAGTAGGTGATGGATGAGCCCTGGGAACAGGACAAAGCCAGGATCACTCTGTTCTCTGCAGGTACCAGCAACGTTCTGGGGATTGGGAGAGAAAGAGCTGAAGAAATAATAAAATTTTCAGTTTTCCAAGGCTGATTCCCTGTTTTTCACTCGGGATGGAGGAGAATAAAAGGGAGAAAGAGGAGTTTGTAAAAGATTTAAAAGCGAACCAGGTGTGTGAATTCAGATTTTCTCGGACTCTTTGATAAAAAGAAGAAAGCCTTGAGATGGAGCTGGAAAAAAACCCACACAACCTTCAAGGAGCTTCTGGAGGAGATGATTGTGCTTCCAGGGAAAGTGATGGGAGTGCCAAGGGCTAAAAATCCCCGAATGGCAGAGCCAGGGAGAGCTGCTGAGCTGGAAAGAAGCAGAGCTGTGGTTCAGAGGTGAATTCAGCACAGGGAACCTCCCTGTGCCCTGAACAGGAAACCCAGAGCAGAGTTTGGGGCAGCCCTGGGCACCCCCAAACCACAGCCCAGCATCCAGGGATCCTCCAGCATTGGCTGGGACCGCTGTCTCCACCTGTCAGGGTGAGCTCTCCTCTGAACAGGGGGGTGGGATCTTCCCTCTGCCACTGCCCCACTTGGCAAAAATCCCTTACACACCCCTTGATCCGAGAGAAGTCCTGCCCCAACCCCCCTGGGAGCTTCCTCACCCTCCTTGGGCCAAGGAGAAGGAATCCCAGAATGGTTTGAGCTGGAAGGACCTTCAACCCATCCAGTCCCATCCCATTCCATGGGCAGGGACGCCTCCCACTATCCCGGGTCTCCTGGCCTTTGGGACATCCCAGCACCAGGACAAACAAAGCTCCATTCCTTTAATCCCAGTGGTCCTGCAATGATCCCACTCTTCCCACAGCCATCCCTGAGTCCCTGCAGTGACATTTTCCAGGGATTTGCACTTGGCCCCATTGAGCACTTGACTAAAAATCAGGATCTATGAACGTCTCCAGCCCCTAAGTTAGCAATTCTATCAAAAATGTAATTAAGTTTGTCTAGCCTGATTTATTCCTAATAAACCTGAGCTGCTGAGCTCTGTTCTCCTCCTGGTGTTCAGAGCCATTAATATTTGCCCAGCAAATTTGCTGGGATTTGAAATAGGATTCCCAGGAACTTGTCTCTATTATCTAATTAATAAACAATGCTAATACAGGAGTGGGAGTAAATGAGCAGTGCCCAGTGTTTGCAGAGAATTAATTCTGCCTCCTACCCCTGCTGTGGAAGCAGCAGCTCCACGGGAATGCTGGTGGGAATGCATCCCAAAAAGGGGCAGAAAGTCATGGAAATGGGGAGTTTCCTGAGCTGGAAGTGACCCATGAGGATCAGCGGGTCCAGCTCTGCACAGGCCACCCCACAATCCCACCAGGAGCGTTGTCCAAACATTCCTTGGGGTGGGCTGTGACCATTCCCTGGGAGCTCCGCGTCAGAGGCACCTCTGGGCTCCCCATGTCCCAGTGGGAGCCTGAGGAAGAGAAGAGGGAGAGCAACCCCTCCCGGCTCCGCCTGTCACCCGGGGCTCTCGGGGCTTTGGGGACTTCCCAAGCCACCCTCACCTCTTGTCCTGCTCTGAGATCCTCCTGCTCCGAGATCCCCCTGCTGCTGGGACCAGGAGCTCCTGTTGGGGTCAGGAGCATCATCCTGCCCTTCTCCCAGCTGGATTCCAGCCCCTTTTGACGGTTGTGTTTTCCCTGGGAAGACAATTGAGCACCACAATGAAATTACTAAAGATTTTTTGGTGACACCAAATAGCCCCAAGCACTTTATGGAACAGCACCATAAAACCCAATTTCCTATGGATCTGCGTCTGTTTTCTGTTCCATACTCCACAGGAGGTTGTGATTCCATATCCTGGATTTCCAGGTTTTCTCCTGCACCAGCATGTCCATGTCCCACCCAGACCTTCCAGGTCCCACCCAGAACATTCAGGTCCCACCCAGAACATTCAGGTCCGCCCCAAACATTCAGGTCCCTCCATGTCCTACCCCACAAAGGATTGTCCTTGAGCACCTCCTGCCACAGCCAGAAGGTCACAGGCGCCTTTGGAAATAAATTTCCATGGAATTCAAACCCATGGTTGGTTCAAAGGCTCTTGTCCATGCAAATCGTTACTCAATAATACATTAAATCAATGTCACCCAGGTCACCACGTGCTGGGAGAGGAGGTGACACGAGCCACCTGGCCCTGTCAGCTCTGCACAAGTCTGATCACACCCTCAGAATATCTCCAGGGAAAAGCTTCAAAGACAGGCAGGGGTGGCTGGAAATTTAAATCAAGGCAGGGATGGCTGGAAATTTAAATCAAATTAAGTTTTTGATGGGAAGGTGGCATTCAGCAGGAGAGAAACATGCACAGAAACAGCTAGAAAACTAAAACTAAAAATAAAAATCCAACAACAAATCCAGGGGAAGGTTCTGGTTTATTGAGAGTTGTGGTATTTCTTTTCCCATTTCAAAGTCCACATTTCCTGCAGACTCCCTCCAGCTCCAGCCTGGTTCTGGCCAGAGGCTCCAGACATTCCAGTCCATCCAGGCACCCAGCTATGGCCAGTTCTGGTCCCTCATGACAAGAAGGACCTGGAGTGGCTGGAGCATGTCCAGGGCAGGGAATGGGGCTGGAAGGGGCTGGAGCCCCAGGAGGGGCTGAGGGAGCTGGGGGGGCTCAGCCTGGAGCAAAGGAGGCTCAGGGGGCCCTGCTGGCTCTGCACAGCTCCTGCCAGGAGGGGCAGCCAGGGGGGTCGGGCTCTGCTCCCAGGGAACAGGGACAGGAGCAGAGGGAACGGCCTCAGGCTGGGCCAGGGGAGGGGCAGGTGGGATATTGGGGAAATTTCTCCATGGAAAGGGGGGTCAGGCACTGGCAGGGGCTGCCCAGGGAGGTTTGGAGTCCCCATCCCTGGAGGTGTCCAAGGCAGGCCTGGACGTGGCACTCAGGGCTCTGGGCTGGGGACAAGGTGAGGATGGGCACAGGTGGGACTCACTGACCTTGGAGGACATTTCCAACCCCAGTGATCCTGGGATTCTGTGAGCTGCTCCATCAAAAATTCATACATTTTGAAGATCTGCCCCAAACCCCCCCCAGAGCCATTCCACAGCCTTTTCCCCATCCCCTGGAGCCAGTGCTCGCAGATTCTGCTCCCTGCTACCTGTCCCTGTTCCCTCTTCCTGCCCCTGCTCCCTGTTCCTCTCCCTGTTCCCTGCTCCATTCTCTCCCCTCCCATCCATCCCCACTCCGATGAATTAAAAGGTGCTTTTATAGCCCAAAGTCGATGTTTACAATTTATAATGGAGTTCCAATTATGGGCTGGGAAAGCAGCTGGAATTGAGCCTGTCTCCGTTATTTATGGGCAGTGCAATCCCAACCCAATGGATCCCTCTCGGGAAGAACAGGCACATTTGTCTCCGGAGCTCCCACAGCAATTCCTCACACTAATAGAGTCTGTTAGCAGAGGGGAATAACCCTTCCCCGGGCAGCTCCTGGGAGAGCAGCATCCCAAAGGATCCAGGGGGCTGGAGCAGAGGGCAACAGGCCACTAAAAATCCTGGGATAACAGAGACTGGGCTGGGAGGAGGAGCCGGGACATCCATGACCCACCAGGAGAATGGGGCAAACTCCCACCCTTCCCATGCTGACAGATCCCTCCTCTTCCCGTGTGTCCATGGAATATCTGCACTTGGGGGTTGGTTTGCCCCTCTGTGACATCCCAGTTTTCCCCAGGGTGTTTCTCCAAGAGGAACCAGCCCTCAGCCAGCAGGGACAGGGGATTTCAGCCCAGCCGGACTCAGGTATGGAGCCTGGTGGCTCTTGCTACACCCAAAACTGAGATCCCCCCCTGGCTGGTCTTCCCAGCTGGATGGTGAGCCCAGCTGTCCCAGCATCTCCTGCAGAGTCCCAGGAGAGGAATTCCAAAGTTTCAGCCACATTTTGGGTGTAGCAAACCTTGTCCTGATGTGTCCCTGCACAGACCAATCCATGGCAGTTCCTGTGAGCATTCCCAGCCTGAAGTGAAGAGTGAATCCCAGAATCCCAGAATAGTTTGGGGTTGAAAGGGACCTCAAAGCCCCTCCAGCCCCACTCCTGCCATGGGCAGGGACACCTCCCACTGTCCCAGGCTGCTCCAAGCCCCGTCCAGCCTGGCCTTGGGCACTGCCAGGGATGGGGCAGCCACAGCTGCTCTGGGCACCCTGTGCCAGGGCCTGCCCACCCTCCCAGGGAACAATTCCTTCCCAATATCCTATCAAAGCCTTCCCTCTCTCAATTTGATGTATAAAATATATATTAAAAATACAGTTTGGGCTCCTTAGGGCCCATGAGGGGCAAAATTCTTAAATAAACCCTCCCCACTCCTCCAATCTCTCCCCGAAGGGCTCCTGCCAGGCTGTGAGAAGAGCAGCTGCAGTGGGACATCATCTCCATCTCAATCTTGATGACCTTGATTTTGCATGACAAGCTGCATACTTAATTAATTAAAGAAAAAAAAACCTCTGTTCCTCCTAAAAGGCCATTCTTTTAATTTTGACAGGTAATTACACGAGGAGAAATGATAAATCTTCCTGAACACTGTTTGTCTTTAGGAGAGGCTTTAATTATGGATGTTTTAAAGCTGGAGGGAGCTGAGGATGTGTCAGGGGATAAAGAAGTGCTCAGGACCACCTTGAGTGGGACTCTCTGGTGGGCAGCCCCATCCCTGATTTCTTCCCAATCCGTGGGAGGAATGGTGCTCTGCTGAAGGAAACAGGAGGGATGGAAAGAGCCTAATAAAATTCACTGGAGAAACTCATAACAGCAGGACAGCCTTGGCCTCTGGAACTCATTGCCATCATCTGTCACCTGGCAGGCTTTGAGGAGGGATCCCCCTTTTATGGAGATAATAAGAAAATCTGGAGTAATAGGAAAGAGGGAAGAAAGAAAAATGAGATATTCTGTGAGGAGTGGAAATCATAGCCTGGTTTTTTACGCATTGCTGTGCTCAGCCCCTTAAATGTGCATCCCCCAGGAATTCCAGCTCCTCCTCATGTCCTCCTGAGGGAGAGGAAACCTCCAGCTTGCTCCAAACTCCCCATCTCCCTCAAGCCACCATCAAACCTTGGACAAGGCATGAATTTGGGGCTCTCTCTATCCACCAAGGATCTCACAAAGCAGGAGGATCTGCAGGATCTGGAGGATCTGCAGCAGCTGTGGGTGGGGACAAAGCCCTGCTGTCCTTGCACCCCACATCCCAAGGGACATCCCACAATGCCAGCAAAGAGGGTGATTTTTAAGCTGCCATGGCCAAGTTTTTACTTTTTTCTCATATCCCCCTCTCCAGCTCTAAAAGGGGATTCACTTTGGGAGGACAGACCCAAGCCACCAAAGCCCCAGGGGCAGCCAGGAAAGAGCTTTGGCTCAGAGCTGGCCTGGAAAGAGCAGTTCCAATGGGCCAAGGTTGGTTTCTGGTGAGGAGCCAAACCAGCCACCAACACGCAGAAAGCATGGAAGTGTCCAGTTAAACATCCCTTAGCCTTTTCTGAGGAATATTTACCTGCTCCATCCCTGGGAGTGTCCAGGGCCAGGTTGGATGGGGCTGGGAGCGGCCTGGGACAGTGGGAGGTGTCCCTGCCATGGCAGGGGTGGGGCTGGATGGGCTTTAAGGTCCCTTCCCACCCAAACCATTCCATGGCTCAAAAACCTCCCCCTGTACCGCTGCCCCTTCCTGGAAAACATCAAATCCACACAGAGATGCAATTCCCTCTCATTGCCTCTTCCATCTCTGCAATGGTCACACTGCTCATCCTCTCCCTGTGCTGCTCCAAGGAGTTTCCCTGTGCCAGGACTGGCTGGACACCCAAGCCCATGGGAAGAGCCCACACCGTATCCAGCCAGGAGGTGCTGCAGGATGGAGCAGCAGCTGCTGGGATGCAGGAATAGCCCCTGGGCAGCATCCAGCCGAGGAGATGATGCTGTCACATCCAGCCGAGGGGATGATGATGCTCCCACTCCCGACCTTTCGGCTCCAAGCATTCCCTGCCTGGCTGTCGGGATAAGCAAAGGCAGGCGGGACATCTGTAGGAGTCATTAGCAGGGCAATTAGCGCTCGCTCGGCTCGGAGTGCTCATTAAGAGGGCGATTTGCAAGGACCAGCAATAAATCAATCAGAGCTGATGTGACACCAAACTCGGGCCTCCCGCAGCAGGAGGTGACCGGGCAGGAGACCCCGCCATGGGGCCGTTCCTGCTCTTCCCAGTTTAAAGTTGGCATTAAACAGAAGGATGGAGGACCCGGGGACAGAGCAGAGGATGTGGCGGGGCCCTCAGTGCTCCGGGAAGTGTTGGCACAGGGATCGAGGATCCAGCAGCATCCCAGCTCCATCTGCGCTGCCAGGGAAGGTTTATCTCATCCCAGAAAAAGCTGGATTCGGCTGCAGGAGAAGTCAGCTTTGCCAGGCTGACAGCACTTGGAATCCAGAACGGCTGGGGTTGGAAGGGACCTTAGAGGTCACCCAGTTCCACAGGCAGGTACACTTTCCACAGATCCAGGGAAATCCAGGCCCATGGGAGGTGCCAGTGGGGCTCAGACCCCTTGGAGCCTCTTCCCGGAGCTGTGGCTCAGCCCCTCTGTGGATTCCTGCAGCTCCATTCCCACAGAAGGTTGTTCCCTGGTTACAGGTCCTGGATTCTGAGTTCTGCTGGATGCTGAGCTCTACATCACCCTGGAGGTGATGCCCTGCAGCCCCTCCACATGCTCTCTGGCATTCCAGGATCCCACACTTCTCTATCCACGATTTCCTTGCCAACGGGCAGACACAGCATTAAGGCATCAGAGGAAAATCACAAATTCCCTGCAAACCACCCTGAGGTTTTACACTTGGCCAGAGGAGCCCATCCTGGGTACCCTGGGGATGTGTCCTGCCCTCACAGATATTGTCCCACCCACGGATGTGCTGCCAAGGGAAGCATCCCTGGATACTTGGAATGAGCCAAAACCACTGTGGAGTCACTTTATGGCTCTTTGAACATAAATAAAGGATAAATCCAAATTATTAAACCGCTTAATCTCTGCCTGTCACCGAGCACAGGGAGGAGGGACGAGGTGCACGCACCATCCATGAATCCCAACCGGGGGGCTGAGCAAGGGACGAGCCACCAGCCATGGTCACCCCTGCCCGGGACGTTTGTCCCCCTCTCCCCGTGTGACCAGACCAAGTTTGAAGCTTTCCAGGGCTGTTTGGTGCCCACCTCACTGGAGGTTTTCATCCCGAGGAGGAGGGGCAGCAGTGCTCCTGTTCCAGGGAGAAGTGCTGGAGTCAGGGAGCTGGTGAGACTCATTGCTATGGAAACAGGAGCTCCAGTACCTGAGCAGACCTGGAGGAGAAGGTGCAGAAGAACAGGGGAGTTGCTCCAACCCTTGCTGGGTGGGCACAGGCATCAGGCTGAGGAGGGAGGAAAGCTGGGAAGAGAGGAAGCAGAGGAGCTGGCAGAGGGAGGTCAGCTCTGCTGGGAGGGACCATGGAGCTCCCTCTGTCACTTCACTGGCTGGGAAGCCACCGAGAAGTTGGTTGTCCCAATTCCCACCAGATCCAGCTCCTGATTCCCACCGGCCCTGAGCCCAGCAGGAGGTGATGTCCCCACACCCATCTCCTGCACAGCACACCAAGCCTGGCACCTGGGAAGGATGGACTGAGATCCATGGGCACCCTGCAGGGAGATCAGGCTTGTCCCTGGCATGGGAACAGTCACACCAGGCAGACACATCCCATGGTTTGAAGCCTCCTGGTCCCCACTTTACTCCTTGTTCCTCCTGCTGCAGATTCCCAGGGATGTTCAACCACCAGGACCTTCCCAGCACCCCAGGCCACTCCATCCCCCCCTAACTCCTGTGGGAATGAAGCACCTCCCAAACCATCCAGGCTCCACAGGAAATCCCATCTCTTCCTCCACATGTGTTGAACCTCTCACCTGCTGGAATCACCACCCTCATTCCTCATCCCACTCCCTCCCAGCCACCACTCCCCCTTTGCTCCTTATCCCTCTGAATGTTCAGCTCTTCCAGGGATGCTCCCACTAGAATAAAAACACCTCACAATCTTATTTTTGCCAATCTGAGCAGCACAAAGTCTTTTTTCCCCTCTATCAGATCCTTTCTCCTCTTCCCCATCCCTAAAAATAAAGGGATTTATTCTGCTTCTTCCCAAACAGTGATTCTTAAGAAGTTGTTTTTTCTCCTCACCTGCATCAAAATCGCTCCCACAGGTGTCTGAGGGCTCAAAATTAGACAATTGTATCATTTAGGCATTGAAGGTTTTCAAATCCCTCAATTATCCACAATTCCGAGTGGTTTGAAGGAGCTGAGGAGCACCAGCTCTGTAACAGTTGAGACAAAAGCAGCTTCCAAGTGTCTCTTTTATGTGGTTTTGTCCATAATTGTGGCAGAGAGATAAATTCTGGAATTTATTCCTTTTAATGCAAGCAGGCAGCAATTGATGGGTTTTTATGAGGGTGAATCTGTCCATGGGATGTTCTGATGTTTATAGGCTGCTAAATCTGATTTATAGGGAATAATCAGCCCTGCCATTGGGAAAGGCCCAGCGAGCAAATGTGATTTGCATTGATGAGATTAATATCAATTAACAGCTGCCAGGTTTGTGCAGTGCAGCCGAGTCCTGATTCCCACCAGCCCTGGTTCCTGCCTCCCTCTGGCTCCAATTCCCAATTCCCACCGGCTCCAGCTCCTGCTGGCTCTGTCCCCAGCAGGTGAAGAGGATTTTGCTCTGCAGGTGTTTGGCCCCAAAACCCACGAATCTTGAGGGGTCTGGGGGCTCTGTGTGGTCCCAGCCCCAGCAGTGGCGGCTCAGCCCGTGCTCCCCTGGTTCCAGGGGATGTCATTCCAGAGGGGGGCCCAGGACGGACACCGCTCCCCCAGGGAGGGGCAGGGGCAGCCTCGGGATGTGTCTGCTCCCCCCGAGCTCCGCAGGGTGCAGGAGGAGCTTCGTGGCTCCCGATCCTCGTGGTGTTTCAGTGCCCTCTTCTGTCCGAATTTATGGAGGGGCTGAGCCCCGAGGTCTCCTCGGTGCTTTTGGGAAGAGGGAAGAAGGTTTTCCATTGGGATCAACGCCCCTAGCGTGACCCTGAAAGCCATGAAGAGATAAAACCCCACAAAAATTAGGTTTAATGATTTAAATGCTGGGTGCTGTGGGTCAGGAGGGAGATTCCTCATGGCTGGGAAGGAAGGGGGAACTTGGGGTGGCTCCCAGCGATGCTGGCACAGGGAGGAAGCCACGGGGCTGGAATTGTTGCCTGGGATCTGCCAGGAGACCTGGCTCAGCTGCCAGAGGGGGTGCAGATCCTGGCACAGGGTACCCAGGATTTCTGGCATGAGCAGGTGATTTCAGATCCTTCTTCCACTCCTTCTCCCCTCAAAGCATCTGGGTTCAGTCATCCCAGCTCTGTTCCAGGGTACCAAATGTCACCTGCTCTCTGAAGCCTGGACTCTGCTCACCCTCCAACCACTGGGGGAATGGAATGGTTTGGATGGAAGGGACCTTAAAGCCCATCCATTCCCAGCCCTGCCATGGCAGGGACACCTCCCACTGTCCCAGGTGCTCCCAGCCCCATCCAACCTGGCCTTGGACACTTCCAGGGATGGGGCAGCCACAGCTGCTCTGGGCACCCTGTGCCAGGGCCTCCCCACCCTCCCAGGGAACAATTCCTTCCCAATATCCCATCCAACCCTGCCCTCAGGCACTGGGAAGCCATTCCCTGTGTCCTGTCCCTCCAGCCCTTGTCCCAAGTCCCTCTGCAGGTTTCAGCTCAAGCTGAGAAGGCCTGAGATGTCAGTGAAGCCAAGTGTCCCACTGGGAGGGGACACTGTCCCTGGAGATGTCACCCCTCCAGAAGGGAAAACCAGGGGCTGTCCATGGATTCGTGGAGCTGTCCCGGAAACAATGGGGTGATGGATGACCAAGGTCTCTGTGTGGAATGTCTCTCCCACCCAAACTTCTGCACTGGTCATGAACCTGAGCCACCTTCAGTCCACTAGCCCCAAATCCTGTTGCTTCCATGCTTTTCTGAGCTCTTGGGAAGGGGTTTAACTTATGGAAAGGCATCAAGGCCTGCACCCATCCAACTGCCCCAAGAAATAAAGCCTAACAATGGAACCTGCAAAGTCCAGGCTGTGTTGGTGATTCCACAGTGGACCCTCAATCCTCCCTCTGGAGCACAGCTTTGTTTGGGATCTCTGCACCCCTCAAACAATCCTGGTCCTGCTGCCCTCCTCCTCCACCATCTGGGAGAGTTTTCCAGCCCCAGGAGTGTTCCTGTGACAAGCTGAATATCCTCATTCCGTCCCCAAAGTGGCCAGGGGCACGGATTTGCAATTTCTATTTTAATTATCTTTGTGCTGTCCTCCAAAAGGGAGATTTAATTAAAAAATATGCAAAGGATGCTCCTGTTTTCCCATTCAGAGGGGAAGTTTCCCTGATCCATGCAGACAGACAGGAACAACCACCTTTCCAGGGAAGCCCTGAGCCTCATCTGCGCTGATTAGTGGGGTCTGGCTAATTGAGTTTCAGCCTAATAAGACAGAAGAAAGCAGAGTAATCACCTTTATCTGCCACAGAAATGATCCCTTAATCAGCATCCTCTGGGCTTTGACCCTGAGCTGACACCTGCTGGGATGCTGGAAAAGTTCCCCACGTCCAGCAAAGTCACTGTTGGGGTCTCCAGATCTCGGAAAACGTCCCAGGAGGAGACTGACACCAGCACCTGAGCAAGGGGAGATGGAGCCCGGTGTTCCTGGGAGTTCCAGAAGCTGCAGGAAGGAAAAAAGGGCTTTTTCTAAGGTGTCTGTCCAGCCTTGGAGGTGGCATAAAGGACAGAGGAAACACTCAAAGGAAAACAAAGCAGGAAACACTGCAAAGATGCACCCACCAAGGACTGGGAACACTCCCAGGGATGTTTCCAGCTGGGAAAAGTGTGCTGTGGTTTCTTGGGAGCCTCTGCCCCGTGCAGGGAAATCTCCTGCTGGCAGCAGCACATTGGGATGGAGCATCTCCCACTCCAGCAGGGGTGGGAAAGCGAGGAGAGGGGGAAAGACACAATTTCTGGAGGTCACTCAGCAAACCAGGGGCGGGAGGACGCGATGTCCTGGCTCGTCCCCAAGCCCTGGGGCTTTCATGGTAAGGCAACAGCAATGACAACAGAGCTGGAAATGCAGTAAAGCCCTAATCCTCACAATGCCTGCCTGATTTCCCTGGCAGCCCATCTCTGCTGCATCCCAGCAGGATGACTGGGCCCTGCCTGGAGAGAAAGCAAGCTCAGCTCAAGTCTTGTCCCAGAAGCCTTGTTTCCAGAGGTCTGTTTTGGTTTGGAAGCACCTTTCCATTTCAGTAAAAGAAAAAATCCACAAGGAGAGGATTCTCCAGTTTAGATTTTTTTTCTGCCTATGAGTGGGAGAAGCAGCTCTGGATCCCAGGAAATGGTTTTCCTATGGAAAAAGCAACAGTGCCTAGCCCACTCTGAATGAAGCAGGAAACTCAGGTCAGTGATTGAACAGCAGATCCCTGTGTGTCCTCCAGGGAATGAGGCCCTGTCCCCACTGCTGTCCCACGGAGCCACCAGGGATGAGACTGCGATAAAGTCCCGCTGAGGACTTGAGCCCTGTAAGGGAGAAAGGAGCCTTTTCCATCCCTTTAATAGTTAGGAATTCTACTCAGGGAAGGGTCTTCAGTGACCTTTGTGAAGAGACTCCACTGTCACTTCAGCTGGGTTTGCCTGTGCCCAGTGTTGTGGTGAAGCCACTGGAAAGGAAAGTCATCGTCACTTTTCCTGCTCATGCTGGTGCCTTCACTGAACAGACAGGGACTAACAGTACCCAGACTGCCTCAAAATCCCAGAAACTTCCCCAAAACCACCGGCAAACTTGGCAGAGAGCAAACACAGCTGTGGCACGGGGGTGATGCCAAGCCAGGGATGGACTCAGCAGGTGAGGAATTCCCGGGCATGGAGCGGGGCCTGAGCATCTCTGACTGCCCTGTGCCGTCACCCAGAAATTCCAGCCTTTCCTGGGATGTCATTAAGGGTTTGCAGCCGCTCACATGGCCCCGGGGCAGGGTTCCGCTGTGGTTATTGAGCTGTCAGCGCTTCCGGACGCTTTCAGGGAGGCTTTAAAGTCCGCTGTGGAAGCGTCCAGGCGCGGCTGGAGACCTGGATGGTTCGGAAACGCGGGCGAAGGCAGCCCCAAACCCTCATTCCACGCAGGCCCGGGGCTGTCCCGCCGGGGCTGAGGAATTTACCGGGAATTTGGGGATTTCGGGGCTTCTGCTCCGGCCCGAGCGCGGCCCCGCACCGCCCCCTGGCGGCCGCGCGCGGAACCGCCGCGAGCCCCCGGGACCACCGGGACCATCGAGACCACCGGGACCCCTGGGACCACTGAGACCCCCGGGACCATCGAGACCCCCGGGACCACCGAGACCACCGAGACCACTGGGACCCCCGGGACCATCGAGACCACCGGGACCCCTGGGACCACTGAGACCCCCGGGACCATCGAGACCCCCGGGACCACCGAGACCACCG